>JBBBDQ010002164.1:922500-985000 GCA_037127315.1 Ascarosepion bandense | reverse complement strand
TCCTTCTTGCTTGCAATCGTTCTCTATTATGTTTACGGATTGTCTCTCTTCTGCCCGTAATCGTTCTCGTCTTCATTCATATCATTCCTTCTTCCTTCCAGTCGTTCTCTATTATGTTTACGGATTGATTGTCTCTCTTCTGCCCGTAATCGTTCTCGTCTTCATTCATATCATTCTTTCTTGCTTGCAATCGTTCTCTATTATGTTTACGGATTGATTGTCTCTCTTCTGTCCGTAATCGTTCTCGTCTTCATTCATATCATTCCTTCTTCCTTCCAGTCGTTCTCTATTATGTTTACGGATTGATTGTCTCTCTTCTGCCCGTAATCGTTCTCGTCTTCATTCATATCATTCTTTCTTGCTTGCAATCGTTCTCTATTATGGTTACGGATTGCTTGTCTCTCTTCTGCCCGTAATCGTTCTCGTCTTCATTCATATCATTCTTTCTTGCTTGCAATCGTTCTCTATTATGGTTACGGATTGATTGTCTCTCTTCTGCCCTTAATCGTTCTCGTCTTCATTCATATCATTCCTTCTTGCTTGCAATCGTTCTCTATTATATTTACGGATTGATTGTCTCTCTTCTGCCCGTAATCGTTCTCGTCTTCATTCATATCATTCCTTCTTGCTTGCAATCGTTCTCTATTATGGTTACGGATTGATTGTCTCTCTTCTGCCCGTAATCGTTCTCGTCTTCATTCATATCATTCCTTCTTGCTTGCAATCGTTCTCTATTATGGTTACGGATTGCTTGTCTCTCTTCTGCCCGTAATCGTTCCCGTCTTCGTTCATATCATTCCTTCTTGCTTGCAATCGTTCTCTATTATGTTTACGGATTGATTGTCTCTCTTCTGCCCGTAATCGTTCTCGTTCTTCTTTCATATCATTCCTTCTTCCTTCCAGTCGTTCTCTATTATGGTTACGGACTGCTTGTCTCTCTTCTGCCCGTAATCGTTCTCGTCTTCATTCATATCATTCCTTCTTCCTTCCAGTCGTTCTCTAGTATATTTACGGATTGATTGTCTCTCTTCTGCCCGTAATCGTTCTCGTCTTCATTCATATCATTCCTTCTTGCTTGCAATCGTTCTCTATTATATTTACGGATTGATTGTTTCTCTTCTGTCCGTAATCTTTCTCGTCTTCATTCATATCATTCCTTCTTGCTTGCAATCGTTCTCTGTTATGTTTACGGATTGATTGTCTCTCTTCTGCCCGTAATCGTTCTCATCTTCGTTCATATCATTCCTTCTTGCTTGTATACGTTCTTTGTTACGTTTACGGATTGTCTCTCTTCTGCCCGTAATCGTTCTCGTCTTCTCTGCCTGTCTCTTGTTGTCTTGTTCTTTCTTACATTAAAATGATTTTCTCTGGAAATATGAGGCCTTTACAAAATGCATTCAATTTCATTCATTACAACCAAAGCCTGACCTAGGTAGGTATTACTGTATTATGATATAAAGACTACGACTTGCTATGTTGTTCACAGCGAGAATTGAAGGAAATGTTTTTATTCTTTGTTTGAGGAGAATCAAGATGAAGACAGCAAAAAAAGACTTGAAATTATTACTTAAACCACAAGAACGCTATAGGTACAATAATACTCCTTCTCTTTCTGTCTCTGTCTCTTTCTCATTTATAATAAATAGTCTATGTCAGGGGTCGGCAACATTTTGGAGAAAGCGGTCCAGACAGCTATGCAAAGTCTCGAAGGAAAGCCATGATATCAAATGTACGGTAATAAATTGTCTCTACCTCAAACCGCTCTGTCCAGAAGTCTGCCATCGTCTGGACGTTTAAAGAAATAACAATGAAGTTAATGTTATATTATTTAAACAATGTTGTTTATTTTATTGCAAGACTAACAGGATAACAACTAACACAATCAACAAAAAATGCCAATTCCTTACAACAACAAAATACTGTTAGAAATGGCGAATGTATTTGTTGATGACAGGAACAAAACTTAATTCAAGTGGTCATCACCCAAGTGATCATCAGCCAATCTTGTTCTTAAACGATTTTTAATATATTTCTTTTTCGTAAAAAGATTGTCCTTTAGCATATATTCTTCCAAATAATGATACCACCATTTTCGCATTATTCAATAGACTTTTATATTTTCCGCTTGCCAAAATATATTTCTTAAGAAAGACAGCAGTGAATTTGAAATTAAATTTTGACTTTAAAAAAATCGTGGCTTTGCAAGTCGCTGAAATCTAACTAATAACTTCTTTGCCACTTTCTCAGCAAATTAATTAGATAATTAGGTGTTAAGTTGGAGGGCTTGACAAAATATCTTCGCGGGCCGGGCCGGATGTGGCACGTGGGGTTGAGGGTTGCCGACCCCTGGTCTATATTTTACAGTAATTCTATTTTTGTTTTATATTTCCTGTTCGACATTTTTTTTTATTTATCATGCGTGTTTGAGTGTACGACGTCCGGCGTTTTTATGTTTTATCTGCAGTGTCTGTGTGTGCGTTCATATCTCTTTCTAGAGCGTAACACACGTAGGAACTACGGCATTTATATATATAGATCCATATTTATATTACACATTCAATTATTATTATTATATGGTCATCTTTCATCATATTTCAATTTCAGCTATGGTCGCACTACCTACCAAGTCTGCGGGAAGACCTAAGGCAGGTCGTGGTGTGTTGTTATGGCTCTATTTCATGTTTTTTCTATCTTTCCTAACTTCCCAAGAGACAAAGTTTTCCCCAGCTTGTGGGCTGCAGCTAACAAGACAATTTTTTGTATATCTCCTAAGCTGGGGTTTCCAGGGATTCTTTCAATGTGTTGTTTTGTTCCATTTTTTATCATTCCAAGTGCACCTACTATCACTGGCACAACTCTTGTTTTCAATTTCCACATTTTTTCTATTTCAATTTCCAGGTCTTTATATTTTGACAGTTTTTCAAATTCCTTGATTGCTATGTTACAATCCGCTGGACAAGCCACATCAATAGACAAGTTTTCTCTTTCTGTTTTTTAACAATAATGTCTGGCCTGTTTGCTTCAATTTTCCTGTCTATGTAGACGGTATAATCCCATAGAATGGTGACATTATTTCTTTAACCGGTGCTGGGTGATGTTCATACCAATGTTTGTTTACAGATGTTCCATAGTTTTTGCCCATTGTCCAATGTAAATATTGCCCCACTCTATCGTGACAAATTTTATATTTATTTGGGGCAAATACAGAACATCCTGAGCTTAGATGGTCTTCTGTTTCTTGGTATTTATCACAGAACCTGCATTTTAGATCCATATTATTATGTATAATATTTGCCTGAACGTTCCTAGTGAAAAGACTTTGGTCTTGTGCTGCAAGAATAAAGCCTTCAGTTTCAGACTTTAATCCAGATGCACGTAACCATGGATGAGTATTAACTATATCAACAATGGGTTTATTAGCACGTTCTGGAAATTGGCCATGCAGAGGTTTGTCTTGCCAGCGTTGTTTTATTTGTTCAAGTTACTATTGTTTTTATTATAATTTCCATTGATTTCTCTTGTACAATCATTTCCTTCTGGGTTCCGACCAGCGACCTAAGGTCGGTAATGGCATCATTTTTCACAGAGCAATATTTGAAAAAAAACCCAAAAACAAAAAAACAAAGATCACATTTTACAGAGATAAATTCCTTTGTAAAGTGTGAACAGTATTTGTAGGTGTAATCTTTTGTCTTTAAGGCTTGGGCCACCAGGAATTCCTTTAATGAGTCTCTTTGAACCGTTTCCAATCAAACCGAGGGCTTCAACTACAACTGGAATTGTTGATCTCCTCATGTACCACATCTTATTATCATTATCATTATTATTATTATCATCATTATTATTATTATCATTATTATCATTATCATTATTATCATTATTATTATTATTATTATCATTATCATTATTATCATTATCATTATTATTATTATCATTATTATTATTATCATTATCATTATTATCATTATCATTATTATTATTATCATTATCATTATTATCATTATCATTATTATCATTATCATTATCATTATTATCATTATCATTATTATTATCATTATCATTATTATCATTATCATTATTATTATCATTATCATTATTATCATTATCATTATTATCATTATCATTATCATTATTATCATTATCATTATCATTATTATCATTATCATTATTATTATTATCATTATTATTATTATCATTATCATTATTATCATTATCATTATCATTATTATCATTATCATTATTATTATTATCATTATCATTATTATCATTATCATTATTATTATTATCATTATCATTATTATCATTATCATTATCATTATTATCATTATCATTATTATCATTATCATTATCATTATTATTATTATCATTATTATTATTATCATTATCATTATTATCATTATCATTATTATTATTATCATTATCATTATTATCATTATCCATTTCTGTGCTGGCTTCAGAATTGACTGTGTTAGGCATTGTGACCTCAGCAGTATTCATTTTTCATATTCATTTTGCCCCAAGTTACTACTTTAATTTTTAAAAACATTAATCGAGATGTGTATATATAAAATAATATTTTCTACTCAAATTGCCTTTCTTGATTTTATAATCATTTTATGACTTATAGTGGGCTATCTACAACAAGGCCAAATTCCGTTAACTTGTAACAATATACGACTACCCTTCTCTAGAACGGACTGCCACTACAACCAGAAAAGGAATAGATAAGATACCCCCTATAAATCTACTTGTCCGTTTGTTACTATCCGCTAAGCTAGAAAACGGCTGCACCAACTGTTTTGAAATTTTACTATAGAATTTTAATCAAATACGAGCGGGTTTTTATATATCTTATATTTAAAAAATATTACACTATTAAAAAAATATATATATTGCAAATCTATTAGAGCTGATAAGAGCCGAACCAAAAAACTTTCATTTTCAATACGGACGCGTTTACAGACAACTTTGTTATTTCATAGGAAAACTGCACATTTAAAGTAAACGAAACCTTTATTTTTATTATTATTACTATTTTTAACAACAGAAATCCCTTCCCTTAAAAAAAATAAATTCTATTCATTTTTTTTCAACGAATTATTATCATAATAATTATTATTATTATTTCTGTGCTGGCTTCAGAATTGACTGTGTTAGGCATTGTAACCTCAACAGCATTCATTTTTCATATTCATTTTTCCCCAAGTTACTACTTTAATTTGTAAAAACATTAATCGAGATGTATATATATAAAATAATATTTTCTACTCAAATTGCCTTTCTTGATTTTATAATCATTTTATGACTTATAGTGGGCTATCTACAACAAGGCCAAATTCCGTTAACTTGCAACAATATACGACTACCCTTTTTTGTCTGTAAACGACGCGTTTACAGACAACTTTGTTATTTCATAGGAAAACTGCACATTTAAAGTAAACGAAACCTTTATTTTTATTATTATTTCTATTTTTAACAACAGAAATCCCTTCCCTTAAAAAAAATAAATTCTATTCATTTTTTTTTTCAACGAATTATTATCGATATCCCATTTATTTCGTTGGTTTAGTAAATAAATTTCTTCTTTTTTTTTTTTTTCTATTTAACCAAACTGAGCCACAGCAACGCGTGATCGGGTACAGCTAGCATATTATGTTTTTAATAAACCCTTCTTCTGATATCACGAGTTAAGGAAGCAGTGTTTTTCTCGAATAATTGGTAACGCTTGGAAAACTGACGCTTCTTCGTATGCAGTCGCCACCTGACAAAAACGCCGCAGTCTGATTTTCCTGGAGTAACAAAGCGTAGTAATATTTCACAGGCAAATCACCTACAGCGTTCGACTATCATAATTCACTCAGCAAAACGTAGAACAGCTGCGAGAAATTAGTTTTTTCGTCCTCTTCTTTCCCCACCTCTTTACTCAGTAATATTGTATCGCGGAACCAGCTGACTTTTTCTCACCGTAACTGAATTACTTATTTTGATTTCTGAAATACACAGACTTCCATTTTTGAATGTCTCCTTCGTAGTTACGTAGCGAATTTTGCGAAAATAGGGACAATTTTATTCGATCGTTGCTTCTCTTACGGTTCCCTCTCTTATTGTCCGTGTTAATACTTTTTTTAATCATATCACCCCGAGCAAGGCAGTAACGCCACTGATGTGCAGGGGGTTATATAATAGTAAAAAGATTAGAGGAGAGTGAAGCGAAGGACGAACCAGTTGGAAAGGAGCAAGAGAAGGATGGAAATACCGGTGTGATGACAGTTGCAAAGGTGGAGAGAAAGGAAAGGATATACAGGGCGGTGTAGAAAGAACTAGGGTCAAGTGGTTAAGAGATGAGTATTGACCTTGCATTTAAATTCCTGGAGGTGTAGCCGTCAGGAAAGCAAGAACAAGGCAGGAAGTGCGAGAAAAGAAGCTGCAGAAGTAGGATTGTTGTCTGCATTTGGTTGATCTAACTGTGAATGGGTGAGACCCAGTTGCCAGTCTTGTTGCACGAGTAAACATCTGTTGCGGAGGCACCAGTGACTTAAGTTCGTTGGAGAAGAAGCCATGGAAGTATTTATAGAACAGACAAAGGGAAGCCACATCTCGTCATTGGGAAAGTGGCTGGAGTCGAGCCGCCAAGTCGGTACCTATCACATTACTGATTCTCCATTGGAGCCTGTCAAGAACAGCGAGGGCACCTGACCATATATGGCAGCAGTACTCCATGTACGGAGGAATGGTTGATTTGTATATATGCAGGATGGTTTCAGGTGGGAAAAACATTCTGGCCCGACACAGTGACCCAACCTTCCTAGCAGTCTATCTGAATTTCTGGGGTGAGGAGTTCTTTTTATTTGCAGATATTTTCTGTTATTTCACCCCAAAATAAAAATGATTTTAAAAAAGAATAAAACCCTTCCATTGTACGGTTGGGTTGACCTTTGCGATCCCCCACTTAAATGTGAGCGACTCTATTTCTAAGTGTGGAGTCTACATTTACGCTCACCTCAATCAGCCAGTTAAATGCCGTACGTGATACACGCTTGAGCGATCATGTCTCGCAAGAGACAAAACTGACTGGACAGAAGATTATCCCGCATTAGGTTGCCATTACTTTCTGCGGTAGACTGGTTGGAGCCAAGGCTATAGAACCCAATCTGTCTTGTTATTTAACCCATAACTAGAGGGAAGAGACGGATGAATACCTTTCACAAGGGTATTTGGGCGTAAGTGAATGCAATTGAAATTCGAACTCGGCTCCCCGATTTCTCGTTCCGAGCCGATATCCACTTCATCACAACGCACCTCAATAAAAAAGACAGATATTTTGTTGTTTTGTTGTTGTTGTGTTGTTGTTGTTGTTTTTTTTTGTTTTGTTTTGTTTTGAATTGTAAAACATTCCTTGTAAGTTTCTTGAACATCACCAGCTCTTCCGGAATATGAATAACTACCTGAATTTCGGTAAATTTTTATTCTAAGTTTTGGAGTCGTTGCGAAACTAGCTAAACAAAATATAATGTTTTTTGGGTTTTTTTTTTTAATTTTAAAAGAGTGCCAAAAAAATTAATAAAATATAAACTTATTAAAATTGATAATTTCTTGTGTGGGGTGGGGGTGAATTAATATTTATGATAAGTAATTTTAGTTCATTTGAGGTGAATTAGGATGTACGCTCTGGTGCAGTGGTTATCGACTCGGAACGACAAATCGGGGAGCCGAGTTCGAATTCCAGTTAAATTCATTGCATTCACTTACGCACAAATACCTTTGGGAAAGGTATTAATCCCTCTCTTCCCTTCAGTTATGGGTTAAATAATAGGACAGATTGGGTTCTATAGCCTTGTCTAACAACCAGTCTACCGCAGAAAGCAATGGCAACCTACTGCGGGATAATCTTCTGTCCAGTCAGTTCATGACTCATTCACAGACATGATCGCCCAAAGCGTGTTTCACGTATGGCACTTAACTGAGGTGAATTAATATAAAAAGGTCATTGTTTGCACTATTTTTATTCGAACTACTGTCCTCATTTTTGTTGTTGCTATCACATCGTTTCGGTCATTGCGCTCTTCGGCCGTCCTCAGGTGTATACTGATAAGGGTAACCTACAAGGAATACTGAACTAAAATGTTTTAGAAGACTGATCTGGTACCACTGGCCATGTCTAGGGCTAAATCGAGTAGTTTTTATGCTTGGTACTGCTCAGTTAATTTACACCATTTCTAATGAATCCAAGTACATACTGCCCGGCCAAGGAATTGAACTCAAAGTTACTATGTCCACAAATGCACGGACCAACACTTTAATACGTACATACATACATACATAATTAAGACAGACATGTTATTTCATGGTGAATCGGAAGTGTGAGCCTCTTTCAGGCGAACCATTGTCAGCTTCTGTCTATTTATTAACAAAGGATTTTACACGAATGAACTATTGAATGAAAAAACAGAAATTATGACTAAGTGTAACCATACTAAAAAATACCCATTAGGTTCATACAACAATGGATGAAAACGTTATAATTTCTTGTAATTTTAAAAACTGGGAGTTCATAAATTCCCTGTCACGTGAGCGTTCAAAAAAAATCAGCTTACCTGAGCGTTCTCAAAAAGAAAAAAAAAGCGGTAAAATCGGTTATTGCAAATCGCTTGAAGATACCACATGGTAGAAATCTAAGTCGCCTAATAACTAGTTTACAAATGAAGAATATATATCTATACTTATTTTATAAATGGAACTGTGTGTTTGTGTGTGTGTTTGTGTGTTTGTGTGTGTGTTTGTGTGTTTGTGTGTGTTTGCGTGTGTGTGTGTTTGTGTATGTGTGTGTTTGTGTGTGTGTGGGTGTTTGTGTGTGTGTTTGTGTGTGTTTGTGTGTGTGTTTGTGTGTGTTTGTGTTTGTGTGTGTGTGTGTGTTTGTTTGGGTGGGTGTGTGTGTGTTTGTTTGTGTTTGTTTGTGTGTTTGTTTGTGTGTGTTTGTTTGTGTGTTTGTTTGTGTGTGTTTGTTTGTGTTTGTGTGTGTGTGTTTGTTTGTGTGTGTTTGTGTGTGTTTGTGTGTGTGTTTGTGTTTGTGTGTGTGTGTGTGTGTTTGTGGGTGTGTGTGTGTGTTCGTGTGTGTGTGTTTGTGTGTGTTTGTGTGTGTTTGTGTGTTTGTGTGTGTGTTTGTTTGTGTGTGTGTGTGTTTGCGCGTGTGTGTGTTTGTGTGTTTGTGTGTGTGTTTGTGTGTGTGTTTGTGTGTTTGTGTGTGTTTGCGTGTGTGTGTGTTTGTATATGTGTGTGTTTGTGTGTGTTTTGCTACGCCGGACTATTCTGCTAGTATATATATATATATATATATATATATAAAAGATATGCTACATTTATGAGTAAAGGTGCTCAATATTGGAGATATATGCGAACATTAAAGTAGACATTGCGGTCAACACCAAACATCGAGAGTCTGCTCCATACTTCAATGTAATCTTCAGATAATCAACTGTCTACAATATGTACATATATGAAATTAAATTAGTTTTATTATTATTATTATTATTATATATATATATATATATATATATATATATATATATATATATATATATGAAATGAATTGTTTAATTTTTTATCGATACTCGTATTTAAGTAGATATTCGGTTTTAAATTAAACAGTATTATATATTTATATCTATCGGCCTGATTATTTACGATAAATTTTTAATACGAAAATGTGTGTCATTCGGCAGGATTCGAACCTGCGACCCCTATCCACGTAGGGGAAGCTACCATATGATCTGATATATATATATATATATATATATATATATAACATATATTATAGATCATATATATATATATATATATATATATATATATATATGATATATAAAAATTTATCGTAAATAATCAGGCTGGTAGATATAAATATATAATACTGTTTAATTAAAAACAGAATATCTACTTAAATACGAGTATCGATCAAAAATATTGTTCAAACAAATCATTTCAAATTGTCGGTTATTTATAACCAAGTTTCGTTAATCTTCGTTAATTTCCGTAATATGTTTATATATATATATATATATTGAATGTAGAAAACAATGCGTTTATTAATTGAAGAGTTAAATATGGTGGAGTAGACAGGAAAAAATATGGATTTTATGTGTGTGTTTAATTTAATAAATCAGAGTGAAGTTCGACTTTTAAATTTGATATATATGCGGACACGGATTTTCCGGATTTTTTTTTTGTTTTGTTTTTTGTTTTGTTTTGTTTTTGTTTTGTTTTTTTTTTTGTTTTTTTTTTTTTTTTTTGTTTTTTGTCACGCTTAAAGAGAAAGTGTCATTTACTTCAGTTATTGGCTAGGCTGATTTTGTATCGGTACGATAAACCCATTATCGCTACAAGGGTATTTTCTTAGATTTCTATGTATCCCAGCCATTAAAAAAAAAAAAGAAAAAAAAAAAGAAACATCTTTTTTTTCTTTGATCTGACTTAAAGAGTCTTTTCGTACGATTAATTATTTTTAATTTCGGTTTAGGGTACTTATTTTTTCATTAGTTTTTCATGTACTCTTAACTTGCATAAATTTTAATATCAAATTAATACAATACAAAGTACCGGATATATGTAAGTTAATCAATAATTTTTTTATGAAGAACTATTAACCATATTCTAGGGGGAAAATTTTGCAATATTTAAATATGACTATAATTTCATTACGTATATTTAATAGTTTGTTTTTTTTTAAATTAATAATGCATAGTTTTTCATATAGACATAAGAGGCATTGGTCGTTTATAGACATATTCTAGTTTGTTTTCTTTTTTTAGATTTTCCATTTTGTGAGAGTTTTAATGGTTTCTTTTAGATTCCAAAAATAGTTAGATAGGGTTTTATATATATATATATATATATATATATATATGGTTAAATAAAATAAAGACAAGAGGAAAACTGTATTTTAAATCACCTACGCGTTTCGTCCTCTGATGGACTTTATCAAGGCAAAAAGACGAAATGAGCTTTATTCTACATTCAGTCAGTTAAGTGCCATGCGCGATACACGCTTTGGGCGATCATGTCTCGAAAGAGACATGACTGACTGGGCAGAAGATTATCCCGCAGTAGGTTGCCATTGCTTTCTGCGGTAGACTGGTTGCCGACCAAGGCTATAGAACCCAATCTGTCCTGCTATTTAACCCATAACTGGAAGGAATAGACGGATTAATACCTTTCCCAAGGGTATTTGCGCGTAAGTGAATGCAAGGAATTCAACTGGAATTCGAACTCGGTTTCCCGATTTCTCGTTCCGAGCCGATATCCACTACGCCACATCGCACATCCTTATTCTACATTACGTATCTATAAACAAACAGTGTTGGCAACCACAAAGACAGTCACAAATCATTTCAAAAGAATAACAGAATATTTTAGTTTTTACAATTTCTTCATGTGTAGTGCAAAGTCACGAGATATTAAGATGAAGGGAATTCAACCGTTTTCTTTGAAAACTGTTTATTAAAAACTCAAATATTCTGTTAATCTTTTGAAATGATTTGTGAGCGTCTTTGTGGTTACTAACACTGTTTGTTTATAGATATGTAATTTAGAATAAAGCTCGTTTTGTCTTTTTGCCTTGAAAAAGTCCATCACAGGATGAAACGCGTAGGCGATTTAAAATACAGTTTTCCTCTTCTTGTCTTTATTTTATTTAACCACTCTGTCCTTAATCTCAGATTACAACTGAGTATATATATATATATATATATATGATGACGCTAGAAATTTCTCGTAGGAATTTCTTGTAGAAATTTCTCGTAGAAATGGCCATTCAGCAAATTTGAACATCGGAATTTGTTTTATTTTATAATTGGCTCTGTTATTTGAATATAAATTGTATTGAGCCCTTCATCTTGATCAGTTTTTAATATTAATGTAATTAATATTAATTAGGATCGGGTTTTTGGGATTTACCTACCTGATTTTCCTTTTGGATTAAAGTTATATATATATATATATATATATATATATATATATATATATATATATTTAGAAAAAATGATATACTACAATTTCAATGGGTAATTCTTATTTCACGGCACAATAATAGCATTGCGGCTTGTCAGACCCTAAATGGTACAACAGTTGATCTTCAAAATATCCCTAAAAAACAAAATAATTTTTTTACAGACGCTCACATGTCCATATTTAGAATAGACATTTGTAACGGTAATTTACAAAAAATTCCTCGCTCATTTAAAAAGAATCCCAAAGATAGAAAAAGAAAAAATATAGAAAAAGTAGATGATTGATAAATGGAAAGAAGAGAAAAAAAGAAAAAAAGAAAAGAAAACGAAATAAAAAGAAAACGAAATTTAAAGAAAACTAACAGAAGAGAGAGAAATAAATTTTAATTTCAAGTATCGACATAGCGTCTATAGCGACTCGTCTGCTTTCTTAGAAAAACATGACTTGGAAAATTTAACATTGAAATTTAGTTTCAAATATAATGGGATGTATTTACGGTAAAAAAAGTAATTTGTACTTCATAACTTTAATACGAATTGAAAAATAACTACTATTAATATTATTTTATAAAAATTCATATTAATTTAAAAATTCAGTTAAAATAACTAAAATTAGTAAAAATTAAAAATTATAATTGAATATAGAAAAAATATATATATGATAATATTTTTATTATAAGTTTACAAAATAACTTAATTTACTGCAGCACAAGAGCACTTGTGTTTTGGTATTATCCTATCAAGACCTCATCAGGCACTGAAATATTCTTTTGTTAGGAATCATTGTATATAGAAGCTTAAAAACAAGACAGTTTTTACCAAATCACGACTATGAAGGTAGGAGGATTTAAACAGTGAACTATGTTTTTATTATAGACCTATAATAAAAGTATTACCATATACAATGCTCTACTAAGTATCAAGCACTCTTAATAAAGCAAATCACTACAAACAGTGGACTACTAACCCATTAGGCTGTACTACTACTAAGATATATATATATATATATATATATGGAAAAGACCAGACATAACGTGGAGCATTGTAAAAACAGCCAACTCTTAAAACGGTGGACAAATATGTAGACTGTGCCAAGAAGAAAAATTAGAAATTATGGCAAACCCAAATAAAGACGAACTGTTAAATGAAAGAACAGAAATTATGACTAAATGCATCCACACTAAGAAATACCTCTTAGGTTTATACAACCATGGATGAAAACACCATAATTCGTTTGAATTTAAACAACGCGCGTTCATAAATTCCCTGCCACGTGAACGTTCAAATAAAACAGTTAAAACAGTTATTAAAAATAAAAACGGTAAAAGGTAAAATCAGTTATTAAAATCGCCTGATGACACCACTCATAGTAGAAACCTGGCTATTGAAATAACTCGTTTATATATATATATATATATATATATATATATATATATATATATATATGTTAGTCATCCACATACAAGCCTGTTTCCCTGTATCACAGCTCATCAGTGTGGCTAGACACATCCACTTGCTTCTGGCCAGGATCGAAACTCATATATATATGAGTATATATGATCGAAACATATATATATATATATATATGTGTGTGTGTGTGTGTGTGTGTGTGTGTAATCCATTTCCTTGGCGCTATATACGGTTAATGTCTGCAACGTTTCTTCTCTCTGCAATCTACTTTTCTCACCAAAAGATGCCGTAGAGAGATTGCCTCCTGAAAAATTTAAGAGAATTTGATTTAGCTATAATTTGTTTTGTTTTCTCTAAAAGATTTCTAGACAGAAGCCAATCGCACTGATATTCGGAGGGAATGATATCTTGAGCAGCTGACGCAAATCGCATCCTTAATGTAAAATAATGGTTTTATCCATAAAATATGCCAGTCAGTCAGTTAAGTACCATACGTGATACACGTTTTGGGCGATCATGTCTCGAAAGAGACATGGCTGAATAGGCAAAAGATAATCCCACAGTAAATTGGCATTCATTGCTTTCTGCGGTAGACTGGTTTCCAGCCAAGTCTATAGAACCCAATCTGCCCTGTTATTTGATTCATAGCTAGAGGGAGAACAGATTTATTATATTATTAAGTAGTAGTTAGTGGGGGATCAGTTTATTACTTCATAGCAATATATAACTGATCCCCCACTTTATGCCCAGCCTTACTCATGATTACAACTATTATATTCAGTCAGTTAACTGCCATACTTGATACACGTTTTGGGTGATCATGTCTCGAAAGAGACATGGTTGAATAGGCAGAAGATTATCCCACAGTAGGTTGCTATTTATTGCTTTCTGCAGTAGACCGGTTTCCAGCCAAGGCTATAGAACCCAATCTGTCCTATTATTTGTTATTTAACTTGAACTTGTGCCATATTTATTGAGAGAAAAATAAATCCCTTTCGGAGCTGAATTAGTCAGACCGTGCATTCAGTCAAGACAGGGTAGAAGAAATGGATGCCTTATCGATAAAATTATGAAAACCGTGATCTCGAAGAAAAACCTGATAAGTGAAAAAAAGCCACTGGAAATAAATGTGAATATATCATGGTATGGCTGTGGTTGGTAATAATATATGTGTAAAGGCCAGGACTTATTGGCTATACTACCATTTTATTGTTGTTGTTGACTCCATAAGGTTACATTTTTTAATTGTACACATAATTATCATTTCTGTCCTTTTTGTATTTTGTGTCTTTGAAATGTTTTTTGTATCAATCCTTACGGTAATATCTGTACTAGCAGTATAGCACGGCGTTGCTCGGGTGTAATGAAAGCTTTAAAACTAATCCATGGTCCTGGAGCTCAGACTCTTTGGACGTTGGCACGAAAGACTAAAAAGCAATAGTTGTTTCCAGTTAAAGAAAAACCGTAGACTGAAAGAAAAAAGAATGGATGTAAGTCAAATTTTGATTTCCTGCTATCGATATCAAATAAGTTTTTTTTCGTCGTAAACTGAATTTTGAAGGCTAAATAAGTCCTCTGAGTAAATGGTATCATGGCTGAGACTAAGAACTACAATTATACCTACTTAGAGCCAAACCCGAAGCAAAAACTAAAATAAAAGGGCTGAAAAAATACAGACATACAGGCAGATAAACAGACACACACACAAACATCTTGTCGTATATATATATATATATATATATATATATATATATATTATCGATTTTCTGCACTATTGTAATAACTCCAACCTTGAAACTTCTGAATATTGTTTCTTATGTCTTTGTCTATGAGTGTATCAAATTGGATTAAAATCGGACCACTCCTTCTATAACCCGATTTTTTCGATTATCGATTTTCGATATTTATCGGGGGTACCTCGACACAAAACCTAGCTAAGAACACTTTCAGACGCTTATAGTACAACTGTATAAATTTTCAAGAAAATTGGTTCAGCCGTGTCGGAGTCTATAGGTAACGGACACACACACACACACAGACAAAGTTCCATTTATAAATAAGTTTAGATTACTGTGTTCAGTTTATAAAGAGTTTTTCTTCCGTGTTTATGTATAGTTTTGTAAATATAGCATATGTGTTTCTATTTAAATATGGGGTGGAATTTAGCAGCAGTTTGCTGTTTGTGCTCCATTATGTTCCGGGTATTTGTGTGTGTGCATTGTCCCTTGAATCCACTCTTTGATTTTGTTGCATATTCTTGTCATGAAGATTATTTAAAGCACATTTTCCTTCGGCTGGTTGATATGTTGGTTGAACCTCCAACGGCTAACTCGAAATTCTTCACACCCAAGGAGCGAACTGGGACCAACTGCAGAGGCTATGCACATGTTCACTGTTCTTTTCATATTTTCTTAACGCATACACGTTTCTGGTTTGATTTTTGACGAGAGCGTTAATTATTGATTGACTTTCGGATGACGTCATTTGACCACGTAATCTATATTCGAGTTAATATCTAGGTTACCAGAAATATGGAAGAATAGAAATGGGGAAAGGTTGTATGCGTTTAGAGAAACAAGAGAGAGGGTTTCGCTGTCAATTTATAAGTAAAGAGGAAAGAGTATATTTCAATACGCTTCAATACCTATCTACTCACCGCAATATAATTGAATAAATTTTAATTGTAATTAATTTTCTTTCATTTTTTTTTAAATAAAGTTGGCAAATAAAAACGGAAATTATTTACGACTTAACCTAATCGGATTTTTTCAATAATCTGAAAGTTAATTTGTTTTGGAAGCTATTATTTTTATTCCAAAAGCAAACCTTTTTACGTTGTAAATCTTAATAATATTACAGGAATTATCTTATTGATAGAATAAAATGAAAAAATATGTTAACTTTTTCTTTATTTCTTTTTATTCTTGTATTTTCAAATACTGTTTCAGAATGGATACGGCTTAACATGATCAGGAAGAATTAGAAAAACAGAGATAAGTCACCGACAAAAAGAAACTTTTCAAATGAACTATCATTGCACAAAACAACGAAGGCACATACTTGCCTCATTGTATCTTCTTTTTTAAGTGACAAGACATTTTTATTCAATTCAAGAATCCCTTTATTTATACAAATCGAAAGCTCAAAATGGCAATGCGTAAGTTTTATTGTTTGTCTAATCCATAACCTGAAAAGGTAACAAATAAAAAAATGGCAATATCTCGTTGTAACTTATCTCATTTGTTGACAGTATTAATAAGATAAGCAAGAAACAAATAGCACGAAGTAATATTTGTTGATATATATATATATATATATATATATATTTATGAATTGAATTATTTATGTATATCTTTAAAGAATAGCATCATTTTAATGCGTTTTATAGCCAAAGATCTGCTTGCGGAAAGTAAAAAAGTAAATGTTAAAAGAACAATTTTTTTTCTTTAAATCGAAATGAAGAAAAAAAAAAGAAACAAAACAAAAAACAAACAAACAAAAAAAGAAAGAACGAAAGAAAGAAACATAGTAATTTACTTTTACAAATAATTTTAAATAAATTTGGGAAGGTGGCATTTACCTTTAAGTAGCGCTAAGTTCAATATTAAACAAGAATTAAATTAAAATAGCAGATTTATCAAAATAGATTCGTCTAACTTCATCGGTGGTAAACTGTTGTAGTTCCTACTCTTCCCTACTACCGTGACAATAAACTGCTACTACTTATAAATATAAGCGCATCTTATATGTAAGAGGAGGCCAAAATTATAGGGCACCCAGTGACTATCAAACTCACTCAGTCAGGTAAACAACATACTTGATACAGGCTTGGGCAATCATGTATCCAAAGAGACATGACTAACTGGACAGAATCTTTTCCCGCAGTAGGTTGCTATTACTTTCTAATATACATGTTACCAACCAAGGCTATAGAACACAATCTATCCTGCTACCCATAGCTGGAGGAAGAAGCAACGGATTAATATCTTTCCTAAGGGTATTTGTGCGTAAGTGAATGCAACGAATTCGACTGAAATTCAAACTCGGCTCACCGATTTCTCGTTCCGAGCCGATATCCAACGCTTATCTTCACAACTCAATCTTAATTGTTCTCACGAGACAAGTTTGCTAACTAACATAGATGTGATCCTCCTTCTTATAAATATGGCAAGTGGGCACATTAGAATAGGGTTCGAGTAGATTGATTTACTAAAATATTTCTTTTCTGTGAATTACTTTTTAATAAAACTATTCTTTGTTTTCCCTACCTAGTCTTCTGTAATTGCACCTGTTAGGGTCCCAGCCATGGGCAAATAGTTACCTCAAAAACTGGCGTCAAGACATTATGAAAATATAAAATTAGATTATAATAATTTTCATTTCTCAATTTTCGACTCTTTATAAAAGCATATTGAATGCTAGTTATTTTTGTAAATTTTTACTAACTTTTAAAGTATTTTCCGAAAACCAGTTGTCACAGTTTATATTACTAAAACATCAAGCGACAAATAAATAAATATATCGTGTTGAGTTGTGATAGTGCTTAGTGCCAAGATTTTCGTTTTTTCAGTGATTTACTGATAAAAGATATTTTGGCAAGCAGATTTTTGTCGTAAAGTGCTCGATAGCGAGATAGAGATAGAGCGTTTATAGGACACCCATTCACGAGCACAAAAATAAATTAACACAATTAAAGGCAACAAAAACAAAATCAACCACCTGCAAATAATATAACATTAAAAAGAAGTCAGCACAACAAAAGCAATTAACCGCCTGTAGTACCACTCACATACCAAAATATTAAAATACACAAAGTTCTTTATAAATAAGAAAAAACCTGGGACACAACAGCAAATGAAAAATAAGCCCTGACGAGTGAGGAAATCGTAATTGTGCTTTTACAAAACTTCGAAGTCGGCATGATTCTGCACAGTTAAATGAAAAACTTCTCCAAATAAATCAATGCACTTCATTTTAACATCTCTTGACTTTGCAGTACACATGAAGAAATTCTAAAACAGACTTACACACAAAATAAACAGTTCTCAAAGAAAACGGTCAAAATTCCCTTCATTTTAATATCTCGTGACTTTACATTACACATGAAGAAATTCTAAAAACAAAAATATTCTGTTGATCTTTTGAAATGATTTGTGAGTGTCTTTGTGGTTACCAATACTGTTTGTTTATAGATACGTAATTTAAAATAAAGCTCATTCCGTCTTTTTGCCTTGAAAAAGTCCATCATAGGTCGAAACGCGTATTTAAAATACAGTTTTCCTCTTCTTGTCTTTATTTTATTTAACCACTCTGTCCTTAATCTCATATATATATAAAGGAAAACTCAACACGTCATTTAAATTGGTTATAAATTATAATTCATTTCAATGAACTTAATTAGCTCATTTCATCAGACCACACAATATTCCTTACATTTGGTCCAAAAAATTTGCCGGAATAACCACTTTCTTTAACTGAAGGGAAAGACAAAAAAAATAAAAATAAAAATAAGAAGAAGGGAAAAAGAGAAAAAGGAAAAGAGCGTCAGGACTTAGTCATTGGCGTCAGATCAGCTGGGGGTATTCAGACCAGTCGTGAAGATGTTGACCGCTAAAGAAACTTGTAAATTCCATGGATACGTGTGTATGTGCAACCCCCAAAATTAACCCACCCATATACACTAACTTTTATCCATATACACATATGCGTACATTCCCACATATAAATTACAAATGTGACTTTGTTTATGCTTATACATACTTACTGAACTACACTTTTTCATGTCTACGTATGGATCTTGCGTTCGTATACTCACATATATCAGTCAGTCAGTTAAGTGCCATACGTGATACACGCTTGGGCGATCATGTCTCGAAAGAGACATGACTGACTGGGCAGAAGATTATCCCGCAGTAGGTTGCCATTGCTTTCTGCGGTAGACTTGTTGCCGACCAAGGCTATAGAACCCAATCTGTCCTGTTATTCCAACCCATAATTGGAATAGACGGATTAAGACCTTTCCCAAGAGTATTTGCGCGTAACTGAATGCAATGAATTCAACTGGAATTCGAACTCGGCACCCCGATATCTCGTTCCGAGCCGATATCCACTGCGCCACAACGCACATGCACTTTTTTAAAAAAATTTATATGGAACGATTCACGAATTTGCGTGTCATCTTTGGGCAGGGGCCATGCTAATCTTCTCTCTATCGTTCCAATTTTAGTATATGTACTGCCGAATATACATTTCATAAAAACAGGATTTCCGCGCATATAAATAGTGTTATACACATATATATAATTAAGCTCGTAATTCCCGCACATACTCCCAAAATACGCATATATTTTCATACTTACATACATCCTCACATCCATATGTATATATGCTCATAAATGTGTTCTTCATATATATATATATATATATATATATATATATATATATATATATATATATATACTAGCAGTATAGCCCAGCGTTGCTCGAATGTAATGAAAGCTTTAAAACTAATCCATGGTCCTGGAGCTTAGACTCTTTGGACGTTGGCACGAAAGACTAAAAAGCAATAGTTGTTTCCAGTTAAAGCAAAACCGTAGACTGAAAGAAAAATTGCTGTAAGTCAAATTTTGATTTCCTGGTATCGATATCAAATAAGTTTTTTTCGTCGTAAACTGAATTTTGAAAGCTAAATAAGTTCTCTGAGTAAATTGTATCATGGCTGAGACTAAGAACTACAATTATACCTACTTAGAGCCAAACCCGAAGCAAAAACTAAAATAGAAGGGCTGAAAAAATGCAGACATACAGGCAGATAAACAGACACACAGAGAGACATCTTTCCTTTTATATATATATATATTATCGATTTTCTGCACTATTGTAAGAACTGCAACCTTGAAACTTCTGAATATTGTTTCTTATGTCTTTGTCTATGAGTGTATCAAATATGATTAAAATCGGGCCACTCCTTCTATAACCCGATTTTTTCGATTATCGATTTTCGATATTTATCGGGAGTACCTCGACACAAAACCTAGCTAAGAACACTCACAGACGCTTATAGTACAACTGTGTAAATTTTCAAGAAAATCGGTTCAGCCGTTTCGGAGTCTGTAGGTAACGGACACACACACACATACACATACATACACACAGACAAAGTTCCATTTATAAATAAGTTTAGATATATACCGTCAAATTTTGGTAATACATAGATGTACATATATACACCTTCAAACTCACTCAAACAAATATATATCTATGTATACCGTCAAATTTTGGTAATACATACATGTATATATGTACACCTTCAAACTCGCTCAAACATATTGTTTATTTTACTTACACCAACTTACACATACTTACATGCAGAGTACCACATACATATTCTCACTCACAAAAGCTTATATAAGCAAATAGACATACATATCTACAAAAGTTTCTTTGAATGCAGCCTTGAATGTCTAAGGAAAAGGACTTTGTTATTTTGTCGCCAATGTTTAACCATTAATGGTTTAGAGGGTTAAACTGTATGGATCAGGCATAAACTATTCCGGCAACCCGTCGAGAGAAATGTTTCAGCCAATAGATTCTATGTAAAAATAAAAAAAAATACAAATAAAAAAAGCACAACACGTATCATCATGTAAATGATCGCTTAGTGAGCAACGAAAAAGAGAAAGCTCTGTATTGGTTGCTACAGCTTACTGATTGGGATTGCTTCTTTATTTCTTTTTTCGTATTGTTCTTTTTTTTCTATATATTTATTTTTCTTCAGTAGACAAATGCCCACAGGTTATCTTTTCACTTTTTTTTTCTCCTTTTCCTATTATTTTTAACGATAGTAATTGTTTTGTTCGTGATAATTGCAGTTGGATGACAGCATTTAATACTGTACACGGGTCACCCACTGTTTTATGCGCAAGTGGCGTGTGCAGGGACTTCTATGCAATAAAATTCTCCAGATACAGCCACCTTCACACTGAGTGTTGCACACTTTCATCTGCATAAAACTTTGCATCATCTTGCATATACACACATGATTAAAAAAAATTTTGCAAAAAGTTTGCAAAAAAAGGGAGAGAAAATTAGGTAATCGTCTCTCTCTTTCTCACACAGGATCTCTCTTTTCTCTCTACCTCTTTTTTCTGTTACCCGGTCCCTTTCTCTTTCTGTCCCCATCTTTGCCTCTCCATTTCCACCTTTTTCTTTATCTTTCTTTCTCTCTTTCTCTCTTTCACTGTCTCTCTCTCTCTCTCTCTCTCTCTCTCTCTTCCGCTATCACACACACACACACACACGCACACACCGGCCATACTTTTATTTACAAGTAAAACAAAATTAGTTTTTCATAATGACGAAAACACATGAAAAATTTATATAAAAAAAACTTAATGATAATTCCGTGTCTGTCATTTTTAATCAAACCTGTATAAAAGAGAGATTGCTGCCCAAATATACAATATATATATATATATATATATATATATATATTTAAAAAGAACAGACGTCATATTGTTTAAACCCGAGGAACCTTTCGGCCAACTCTTATCAAGGGTTCTCGTTGGCTTTAATTTTAAGGGAATTAAGGAAAAGGACAAGGCAAAATAAATTACTTACAATGCCGAGAGATGATGGAACTCGTTTAAAAATAAATTTATTGAAAAAAAAAACACATAAAATGTAAGGTGGGTGTACACATATAATTCCACAAGAGTGTTTAAAAGTGAAAAAATGTTACATTCACAGACTCACCAGCAATTGTAAGGAGCGTAAAAACCGCTCTTTCTGTCTGCACAGGATCGGCTGTTGAATTTTCAAGCAAATTGCTTCCAAAATACATAGATGATGTGTAGACCGAACACAGTGCAAGACAGTAAACTAGCTGTCCTCATATGCCGAGGCACACACCTGATTGTCCAAAAGACAATTTTATCATATATATATATATATATATATATATATATATATATATATATATATATGTGATAAAATTTAGTTTTAAGGTGTGCTATATTTATGCATTAAATAAATAGGAATAGAGCTTATATAAATATATAAGTGGAACATTGACACCCAAAGTCGAAGGTCTGTTTCATGCTAAACACAATCGGCAGGCTAGGAAAGGGTATTCCCGTTAATATCAACTACGTGTTCATAATTGATATATATATATATATATATATATATATATATATATATATATATAAAGACAAACTTATAACTATAATCGTGTCGAAAAACCCTCCGCGGATCTCCGTGGAAGGAAAAATGGTTATAAAAAAAAGAAAGAGCTAAGTACATGAACATCAGTCAAAAGAGTTCGGACCGAGTCAGCACGTAGCCCAAAGAAAAAAAACCCGAAACGAGAAATCAACTAACAAAAATGCGCTCAATACTTAGGTAGAGCAGAATAAATAAAGTATACCTAGTGAGCCAACAAACCTACCAAGTTTTCACTTAAGCAGATCCCCAGGGAAAGCTTTCCCTGGGGATCCGTTTAGATGAAACCTTGGTAGGTTTGTTGGCTCACTAGGTATACGTATATATATATATATATATATTGTAATAGTTGTTACAATGGTTTATAAATTCATAGTATCACTACACAAAAATTTTCGCGTTTCGAAGCTAAACTTGTTTTTTGGTTGCTTCTCATCGGGTGACGAAAACCCAACTTCGTCACCCGATGAGAAGCAACCAAAAAACAAGTTTAGCTTCGAAACGCGAAAATTTTTGTGTAGTGATACTATGAATTTATAAACCATTGTAACAACTATTACAATATAACGCTCTACATTTGTATCGAGCACTTTTTATAAAGGTAAATGTATGAACAGCAGGTTAAAAAAACCTACGATTTCCACAACTTTCTTACAATATATATATATATATATATATCCGAGTGAGCATAGTATGTATTTAAAAAAAAAAAAAGAACCCTGTAAAATAAAAAAAATATTCCATACCGAAAAAATCTAAATTGGAAAGAAAAAACACCCCACCCCTATCACGTCGATGAAAACCTAGACACAGGATCAAAGTAAATACATGAATTAGGTTCACTAACAGCAGACATCAACCAATTAAACGATAACCAACCATAAATATGTCCACTCAACAGCGCTCTCTCAGAAATCCTAACCAAAAGATATACCCAACCGATAAAAAGATAAAACATACATTCCAACAGATAATACCATTAATCAACAATTTCACACTTACACACCAAATTCCTCAAAAGTCTAACGATCAAAACGAGACATTCATTTAATTACCAATAACCCCAACCAACCCCCACGACAACAACGAACCAAATATAAACAGAGAATAATTCCAAACCTTTATTTCCCCTGAGGAAGTGTTTAAATCCAAACACTGAAACAAACATATGATTGTAGGGAAGAGGACATATATAGAAGAAATTATATACATGTTCTAAAACATAATTTATAATATATATATATATATATATATATATATATATATATATATATATATATATAGTTTTACATTGTAATCATATTTAGTGCCAAAATTACAGTTTATTTTTCTAGTAGTTTGCAAGTAAAAAAAGGAATTTTAGGCAAGCAGATTATTTGTCAGAAAATGCTTAATATAAAAATAAGTTTAGAGCCTAATAGGATTAATATGAAGAACTTTGTCACTTAGTTGAGCAGTGTTATTTCAGTCATACTGATTTCGAAGTTTTCTGGGCACCTCCAGGTTAGTGTAATGGTTTACAAGCTTGTCTCTCTCTAGAATCATTAGTAGTGAGTTCGATCCTTACTGGGTGCTCCATACTTTTGGCCATGTTCCACAGCTAAGCTGCGCTTAGAAAACTGCCATACTGACTTCGAAGATTCATGAGGTCATTACTGTAATGCCTTCACTTTTCAAGGTCATTTAGTTTGTCTGAAAAAAGCAAATATATATTTAATATATAAATATATATGTACTACCGGCCATAATTATTAGGCCATCCCAGTTTTTTTTTTAATTATGTATTTCATACTATTTTTAGGATTTATTACCAAGAGGATAATTCTAAATGAAAATAGAATGGGTCTTTTGTTATTATTACTTTGCAAAATTTTATAAGACAAATAACGACAATTTGCCCATCGCACCCTGTAGATTATATATATATATACCGGACACAATTATTAGGCCACCCCATATTTAAAAAGAAATGATGTATTTCATACAATTTTTAATATTTATTGCCAAGTGGATAATTCTAAATGAAAATAGAATGGTTCTTTTGTTATCATTATTTGCAAAATTTTACAAGGCAAGGAAGCAAAGACGATCTCGTCCGAATCACCCTACATTTTCTTCATTCTTTCATTGGTGGAACTGCAATATAGGTAATTATTAAATATTTATAAATACCTTTGATTCACATGTTATTGTGCAATATTAACAAAAGAACCGTTCTATTTTCATTTACAATTATTCACTTAGCAATAAATACAAAAAATAATATGAAATACATAATCTTTTTAAAATCCGGGTAGCCTAATAATTATGGCCGGTAGTATATATATATATATATATATATATATATATATATATATATATATACGCTTTTATATTATGATCGAAGAATGTTCTGTTCCCTGATTTCATTGGCACCTTTAAAAAGAACGCAGTCATTTTGCTTAAAAATAAAATATAATCTATTTTTCAGTGATTTGTCGAATGGTATTTTTGAGTGCGTCAATTAATTTGCATAACTTTCATTGTGAATCAAATTTAAGAATCAATGTTATCGACTCGGAGTTAAAGTGTTCAAAACATACAAGAACTCTTGTTGAAATATTACTTTCGGCCGGGAAACGACATAAAACATTATATACATGTAGATAAGAGAACGACGATAGACCATTAACCGCAGTATTCAGGCGCGTTTGTACAAACGACAGCGGAAAATTAGATATTCTAATGCATCAGACTTCTTTATTCTTTCTGTTTAACGTTCTGAATACCTGCTACGTGTGTTGCATCAGATTTTCATCTTTCATTCGACGCGGATTAACATTAAAAGTGATTTTATTTTCTCTTTCTTTTGACATTTTCTTTTCTCGACATTTGAATACAGTCCTGATGACTTACAGAAATTGGTGTAGGTCAATGGTTAGAAAATAACTCCTGAAAACAACACAGAAATTAAGTGTTTTATTTTTATACGTTCCGTAAAATTATTTTTTCAGGAATGAAGGTTTGAAATTCTTATATCCCGGGAAGGAATAACAGGGAAAAGAATAGTGTAAGGATAATATTTAATACTGAAGATAGATTAGAAGAGATTTATTATACCACAGTACAATAAACCAATAGACGTACAAGAACAATCAACGTATAGTAGCAGGAATAACGATCAAGTTGAAAATGACTCTGCCTGTGACGTATGCTTCCGTCTAGTGACGTATGCTTCCGTCTCGTGACGTATGCGTCCGTCTAGTGACGTATGCGTTAGTCTAGTGACGTATGTGTCCGTCTAGTGATGTATGCTTCCGTCTAGTGACGTATGCTTCCGTCTCGTGACGTATGCGTCCGTCTAGTGACGTATGCGTCCGTCTATTGACGTATGAATATTTATTCGCTTTCCCACTCAAGGCAAAATGTGGCACAAGGCCTTTTTAAAGTGGGATCCCCCGGGCCATATAGCCCGGCCAAAAATTTCTGTCTAATTTATCCCAGTCGTGACTCCATCCTTCGGCATAGTCACGACTGGATCAACGCTCTCCGCTCGAAGGCAGAGGGCTTGACAGTGCGCGAAGCCGTCAACTGCGAGCGTTGCCCGTCTAATGACGAATGCGGTATTTAACAACCTTCCCACGTAGTGTTATATGCGACACAAGGTCTTTTTATTGTGGGTGTTCCCGGCCATATAGCCAGGCCAAAAATTGTCTGTCTATTTTTCCCCAGTCATGATTCTACCCTTCAGCAGAACCACGACTGGGTTTGTGCTCTCTGCTCGGAGGCAGAGTGCTGACAGTGTCATAGATCCGTCTAGTGACGAATGCATTATTTAGCTGTCCCTCTCAGTAAGGGCAACATATGACACATGGTCAGTTTATAACTGGGCTTTCCGGGCTATATGGCCCGGCCAAAAATGTCTGTCTAATATTCCCCAGTCGTGCTTCTACCCTTCGGCGGAAACACGACTGGGTTAGTGCTCTCTGCTCGGAAGCAGAGAGCGCCCTCCACCCGAAACCAGAGAGCTGACAGTGTCATAGATAGTCTAGTGACGAATGCTGACGTATACCCACAGTCACAGTCTTTTATAGACTAGACCATATCCATTCCGGGATAGGATAGGCTGTTCCTCTACAACAGAAATAAAGAATAAAAACTGAAAATACCTTTTTAAAAAAATAATAGACTTATATTGACCCAAAGATTTCTGACTTCAATACCTGGCTGCAGCAGTGGTGAACAAAAAACATAAAGAGTTAAGTTAAATAGAGATAACTTAAACGTCCGGGAGTAGCATGACTCATAGAACAAGAACAATCTGCCCCCGTGATCAAAATAAAGGATTCCATTCAAAATTTCAGTCACCTGAAGAAAATCGGTGCGTACAATAGCCAAAATTATTTGACCAAAATAAATGACTCACACAGTCAGTCAGTCAGTTAAGTGCCATACGTGAAACACGCTTAGGCGATCATGTCTCGAAAAAGACATGACTGACTGGGCAGAAGATTATCCCGCAGTAGATTGCCATTACTTTTTTCCGGTAGACTGGTTGCCAGCCATGACTA
The DNA here is from genome assembly GCA_037127315.1 of Ascarosepion bandense. NCBI lineage: Eukaryota > Metazoa > Mollusca > Cephalopoda > Sepiida > Sepiidae > Ascarosepion > Ascarosepion bandense. The sequence goes on along the minus strand of JBBBDQ010002164.1, from coordinate 957,816 downwards.
TAGAACCCAATCTGTCATGTTATTTAACCCATAATTGGAGGGAAGAGACAGATCAATACTTTTTCCAAGGGTACTTGCGCGTAAGTGAATGCAATGATTTCAACTGGAATTCGAACTCGGTTCCCTGATTTCTCGTTCCGAGCCGATGTCCACTACATCACAACGCACATCAAAAGTAAATTAAGTATTTTGTGGGTCATTTATTTTGGTTAAAAAATTTTAAAATTATATTGTACCATAAGATATCAATGAAATATTGCAATTAATTAGATTTTAAACTATAATATATCTTAGTATACCATAATTATTAAAATCCTGATTCTAATCTATGTATTCCACCCCCTTTACTCATGAGGTAGTACTAAATCTATTTAAAAAGATACCTGAATTTCAGCCTCTTGTTAAAGATTGTTGTCTACCCATTTAAATATGTTCCCACAATGTATCTTACCCAGACAAAATAATTCTATTTTAATTTATAAAAATCTACAATGTTTCATTTATCACTTATCCTCTAATATAACTTAAAAATTAATAATAATTTTACTAAAATAAATTACTTATACAAAATTTAATTATTTTTCTTAACTACAATATACTTTAATATACCATAATTATTTAATCCTAATTTTAACATAAGCATTCTAGCCCCTTTACCCATGAAGTAGTTTTTAAAAAAGTCCAACTGGCTGTCAAAAATTGTTTCTCACTATGTACGTTATTCAGAAAAAAAATTGCTTTAAAATTTAATTAAAATGTTTTCTTTATGACTTATACTCCAACATAATTAAAAAAATAAAAATTATTTACTAAAATAAATGACCCACACAATACTTAATTGTTGTTCCTAATACAATATAACTAAATATACCACGATTATTTAATCTTAATTCTGACCTAAACTTTCCAGCCCCTTTACTAATATTTAGTAGTAAAAAAAATCTATTGTTCAATTGTGTCGTGACAGGATGTTATTTCTGCCTGAATCCATCTTGCACATATACAAATCAACTATCTGCCTGTGCGTGGAATACTGTTGTCATATATGGTCAGGCTCCCCCGCTGTTCATCTCAGTGTTCTTGACAGGCTCGAAAGGAGAATCAGTAATATGTGATAGGTACCGGCTTAGGGGCTCGACTCCAGTCACTTTCTCACCGACGGGATGTGGTTTCCCTCTGTCTGTTCTATAGATATTTTCATGGCTTCTATCTGACGAACTTAAGTCACTGGTGCCCCCGCCACAAGAATTTACTTATGCAATCAGACTGGCAACAGGGTCCCACAGTTAGATCAACCTAATGCAGCAGACAATTCTACTCTAGTAGCTTCTTTTCTCGCATTTCCCGCCTGTGGAGTTCTTTTCCATATTCTTGCTTTCCTGACGGCTACAACCTCCAGGAATTTAAATGTAATGTCAATACCCATCTCATAAACACTTGACTCCAGTTCTTTCTACATCACCCTGTATATCTTTTCTTTTCTCTCTACCTTTGCAGCTGTCATCACACCTGTATTATCATCCTTCTCTTGCTCCTTTCTCTGACACCTGTAACTCGTTCGTCTTTCTCTTTACTCTTCTCCTATCTAATCTTTTTCCTTTATGTAGCCCCCTGCGCATAGTTCTCATTTATGATTGAACAATATTGACACACCTAAAGCATTTTCTCCAACCACCACTCCCTAATTTTTTCAATAACCATGAATTCATCTTACATTTTAAAAATAAATCATTTTCACCATTTTTTAATATACCACCTGAAGAAGAACAGTATTTTTCTGAAATATGAAAATTTTTTGTCGTGATATTATGCTTTTATAAACCATTGTATAATAACAACATTACAATATATATATATATATATATATATATATATATATATATATATATATATATATATATATATATATATATATATATATATATATATATATATATATATATATATATATATATATATATATATATATATATATACGCTAAAAAGAAAAGTGTGCATTCTTCTACCGGGCGGCCATAGCTCAGCGGTAGAATCGCCGACTGATGCCAATTCGGTCGGGTTTCAATCCTGTCTACCCGTACTGATGAGCTGTGATACAGCGAAACAAATCTGTCTGTGGATGACTATATATAAATATTTTTTCTCTAATAATTTTTAAACTGATAACTTCCTCTAAAAGGTTTAATTAAATAAACTTAAATAAAAAATTTTAAAATCTTATATTGAAACCCATTCCTTCTCGCCTAAATACACCTCTTCAAACAGCCCAAAATCTTAACTTTAAAAAGTAATTTAACTCATTTAGTTTTCTATCTTTATAAAATATGAACTCCTATTCCTCCTCTTCCTAAATATACCATTTCAACACCCTGGAACCCCGCGACTACCAGCTCTGTCCTTTTCCACTTTGTGACCTTTCTTAACCTAGAACCCCTCCACACTCTAACTCAGGACCTTCGCCATTTGGAAAAACAATGTCGCTGACGTGACGTAGAGTCTCAATTAGAGATCCTATGTCGAAATGTACATCCGACAACTTTGAATTTTGAAAATTTTCTCTAATTTATATATATATATATATATATATATATATATATATATATAGTTACGAGAAAGAGTGACAGGTTATAGGGGAGTCAGGAAGTGAGTGAAGGATGAGAATACTGATGAGAGTGAAGTGGACGGAGAAACGAGCATGAGAGAGGATGCAGGTTAGAGAGATAGGAGATGACTATTGGTTTTACATATAAATTCTTGGACATTGTAGCTGTCGGGGAAGCAAATAAACGAAAGGGAATTCCACAGGCGGGAATAGCGAGAAAAGAAGCTAAAGAGTAGAAGTTGCGTTTACATTTTATTGGTTATCGCAGTAAAAGGGTGGGACCTATTTGCTAATCTTGTGGCTTGAGTAAATTCACATATAGTCGGCACCAGTGAGCTAAGTTCATCGGATCAGAAGCCGTGAAAGCATTTGTACAAAAGACACAGGGAAGCCACATTGCGCCCTTGAGAAAGAGACTGTATCTAAACTGTCAAGTCTGGATCGATGACATTACCGATTCTCCGTTGGATGTTGTCAAGAACTCTTAGGTGAATAGAGTTGCTTAAATAACATATAGACAACGAAGAGAAACAGGATCGATGAAGAAGAAAGCAAAGAAGTGAGAGCAAAAATGTCATGAAAAGTGAGGGGTGTAAATAAATAAAAGAGAATAATGAAGAGAAACTGGAGAGATAAAGAAGAGAAAGTTAAAGGCGAAGAAGGGAGAGTAAAAATGTTATGAAAAGTGAGGGGTGTAAATAAATAAAAGAGAACAATGAAGAGAAACTGGAGAGATAAAGAAGAGAAAGTTAAAGGCGAAGAAGGGAGAGTAAAAATGTTATGAAATGTGAGGGGTGTAAATAAATAAAAGAAAACAACGAAGAGAAACTGGAGAGAGAAAGAAGAGAATGTTAAAGGCGAAGAAGGGAGAGTAAAAATGTTATGAAAAGTGAGGGATGTAAATAAATATAAGAAAACAACGAAGAGAAACTGGAGAGATAAAGAAGAGAAAGTTAAAGGCGAAGAAGGGAGAGTAAAAATGTTATGAAATGTGAGGGGTGCAAATAAATAAAAGAAAACAACGAAGACAAACTGGAGAGAGAAAGAAGAGAATGTTAAAGGTGAAGAAGGGAGAGTAAAAATGTTATGAAATGTGAGGGGTGTAAATAAATAACAGAGAACAAGGAAGAAGAAACTAGAAAGATAAAGAAGAGAATGTTAAAGGTGAAGAAGGGAGAGTAAAAATGTTATGAAAAGTGAGGGGTGTAAATAAATAAAAGAGAATAATGAAGAGAAACTGGAGAGATAAAGAAAAGAAAGTTAAAGGCGAAGAAGGGAGAGTAAAAAATGTTATGAAAAGTGAGGGATGTAAATAAATATAAGAAAACAACGAAGAGAAACTGGAGAGATAAAGAGAAAGTTAAAGGCGAAGAAGGGGGAGTAAAAATGTTATGAAATGTGAGGGGTGCAAATAAATAAAAGAAAACAACGAAGACAAACTGGAGAGAGAAAGAAGAGAATGTTAAAGGTGAAGAAGGGAGAGTAAAAATGTTATGAAATGTGAGGGGTGTAAATAAATAAAAGAGAACAAGGAAGAGAAACTAGAGAGATAAAGAAGAGAATGTTAAAGGTGAAGAAGGGAGAGTAAAAATGTTATGAAAAGTGAGGGGTGTAAATAAATAAAAGAGAACAACGAAGAGAAACTGGAGAGATAAAGAAAAGAAAGTTAAAGGCGAAGAAGGGAGAGTAAAAATGTTATGAAATGTGAGGGGTGTAAATAAATAAAAGAAAACAACGAAGAGAAACTGGAGAGAGAAAGAAGAGAATGTTAAAGGCGAAGAAGGGAGAGTAAAAATGTTATGAAAAGTGAGGGATGTAAATAAATATAAGAAAACAACGAAGAGAAACTGGAGAGAGAAAGAAGAGAATGTTAAAGGCGAAGAAGGGAGAGTAAAAATGTTATGAAATGTGAGGGGTGCAAATAAATAAAAGAAAACAACGAAGACAAACTGGAGAGGGAAAGAAGAGAATGTTAAAGGCGAAGAAGGGAGAGTAAAAATGTTATGAAATGTGAGGGGTGTAAATAAATAAAAGAGAACAACGAAGAGAAACTGAAGAGATAAAGAAGAGAATGTTAAAGGCGAAGAAGGGAGAGTAAAAATGTTATGAAAAGCGAGGGGTGTAAATAAATAAAGAGAACAACGAAGAGAAACTGGAGGGATAAAGAAGAGAATGTTAAAGGCGAAGAAGGGGGAGTAAAAATATTATGAAAAACGAGGGATGTAAATAAATAAAGAGAACAACGAAGAGAAACTGGAGGGATAAAGAAGGAGAAGTTAAATGCAAAGGAGAAAGTGAGAGGGGGAGAGAAAAAGACGTCATGAATCATGACGGTTGTAAATAAAAAGAGAAAACAACGCAGAGATACTCGAGAGTTAAACAAGAGTAAAGTCGAGGAAGGAAGTGCAAAAGAAGTTATCAAAAGGAGGGGTGTAAATAAATAAAGAGAACAACGAAGAGAAACTGGAGAGATAAAGAAGAGAAAGTTAAAGGCGAAGAAGGGAGAGTAAAAATGTTATGAAAAGTGAGGGGTGTAAATAAATAAAAGAGAACAACGAAGAGAAACTGGAGAGATAAAGAAAAGAAAGTTAAAGGCGAAGAAGGGAGAGTAAAAATGTTATGAAAAGTGAGGGGTGTAAATAAATAAAAGAGAACAACGAAGAGAAACTGAAGAGATAAAGAAGAGAAAGTTAAAGGAGACGAAGGGTGAGTAAAAATGTTATGAAAAGTGAGGGGTGTAAATAAATAAAAAAAAACAACGAAGAGAAACTGGACAGATAAAGAAGAGAAAGTTAAAGGCGAAGAAGGGAGAGTAAAAAAGTTATGAAAAGTGAGGGGTGTAAATAAAGAAAAGAAAACAACGAAGAGAAACTGGAGAGATAAAGAAGAGAAAGTTAAAGGAGACGAAGGGAGAGTAAAAATGTTATGAAAATTGAGGGGTGTAAATAAATAAAAGAAAACAACGAAGAGAAACTGTAGAGATAAAGAAGGAGAAGTTAAATGCAAAGAAGAAAGAGAGAGGGGGAGAGAAAAAGACGTCATGAAAGATGACGGTTGTAAATAAAAAGAGATAACAACGCAGAGATACTCGAGAGTTAAACAAGAGTAAAGTCGAGGAAGGAAGTGCAAAAGAAGTTATAAAAAGGAGGGGTGTAAATAAAAAGGACCCAACGGATTGAAACTCACTGTGATAAAGTGAAACTTAAAGGCGAAGAAGTGAATATGCAAGTCTTTAAACAAACCATGTTCCTTGTGTCTAGATGAAAAACTATATATTATCAATACGCCTCCTCGGACTTACCCTGTCCTCAGACCTCAAATGGAACCACTATATTGAATCCATAGCAAAATCTACTGCTAAGATGATTGGGTCACTATGTCGATCCAGGATGTTTTCCACCTAAATCCATCCTGCATATATACAAGTCAACCATCCGTCCGTGCACGGAGTACTGCTACCATTTCTGGTCAGGTGCCCCTGCCGTTCTCCTCAGTGTTCTTGACAAGCTCCAAAGGAGAGTCTGTAATGTGATAGGTACTGATCTGGCGACTCGACTGCAGCCACTTTCCCATCGTCGAAATGTGGCCTCCCTCTGTCTCTTCTATAAATACTTTCATGGCTTCTGCTCGGATGAGCTTAAGTCACTGATGCCTCCTCAACAGGATGTTTACCCGTGCAACCAGACTGGCAACTGGGTCCCACCCATTAACAGTCAGGTTAGGCAAATGCAGACGACAATTCTACTCCTGCAGCTTCCTCTCTCGCACTTCCCGCCTGTGGAAACTCACTCCCGTATTCTTGCTTTCCTGACGGCTACAACCTCCAGAAATTTAAATGCAAAGTTAATACTCATCTACTAACCACTGGCCTCTAGTTCTCTCCCCTCCCCTGTATAACCTTCCCTTTCTCTCCACCTATGTATCTGTCATCGCACCTGCTTTCTCAGCTTTCTATTGTTCCTTTCTAACTAGCTTGTACTCCTCACTCTTTTCTAATTAATCTTTTTACATTTATGTAACCCCCTGCACATCAGTGGCGTTTCCGCCTTGCTCGGGGTGAAATGATTTAAAAAGAAAAAAAAAATTCTTAAGAATAAAAATTTATTAAATAAACGAAATTAAATAAATATCATATATAAACATTGCAAAATATTTACCTTAGAATATGGCTGAAAAATAAATAAATCTTAAAAAAACAAAAAATGAAAATGTTTAATTAACGTGCATATATCTAATAATTTTGTTTTATAAGAATAATATTTATATGGATATTAAAACAATTAAATTGATATTTAAATTTTTAATAATTAAATAGATATTAAAAGATTGTGTTACGATATTAAGAATTGTATTAGAATATACTGATAATATAATAGATTTTATAAAAATGATTAAATGAATTTTTAAAATTTTTTAATAAAATGATGGATATTAAAAATGTTATTTGATAAATTAGAATAAAATGCATTATGAATAGAAACAAAAATAGTATAATTATACTCAAAGGTCCCTTTAAGTTAGATCTAAAATATAAAATATTTTCTTTCTTTTCTGTTTTCTTTTTAGTCTTAGAAAATATTGAGATACAGAGAAAACTAAAGGAAAAAAAATTGTAACAATTAATGGATACATCAACAGAAATGGAGTCTAGACAGGGGTTTTGAAATAGGCTGACAATCTTGCCGTTAAGTTTGAAAGAAGAAATCATGTATTTTCCCAAAATATAAACTTTTTTCAAATTTAAAGTGAATCTCTATTTTGATTAGTTAAATTGAATACACACATAAATTTTCCTGTCTTCCCATATCTATAAAAAAACATATTGTTTCTTATATTCAAATGAAAATCCTTTTCACAACAGTGTTCTAACATTGCCTGATGACGAGGTCAAAAACTCGAAACATAAATTTCCGTGTTGCAATGTAAAATATACTAATTCTAATTAAAAAACAAATTTAATTATGTTGATTTTCTAATCGCCGCTTAGATGTGGCACAAAGCCGAATATGGGGCACCCAGCGAGGATCGAACACACTACTCAGTTGCAATAGGTTCTAGCGAGATAAACTCGCTAACCATTACACCACGTAGGGTGATAATTATTGAAGTAATGAATATGCATACACCTTGGTTCCGTCTCACAGTAATATGATTGGCTGGGATCAGCCATAAATACAGACTAAGGCGGGGGACTCCTAAGACTACGCCTATTGACTACGCCTATTGCATAAGCCTACGCCTAAGCATACTGCATACGACTACGACGAGTACCGGCCCATTACGGCTACTTGCTAGATTGTCCTACACGGTTACATTTGCCAAAACCACTTAGCTACTTTGAATAATATATATATATATATATATATATATATATATATATATATATATATATATCCCTTTCCGGGACATATCAATTATTTAATTACTTAGTTTTTAATCATAGTAAAATTAGACCAGTACACAGTTGTATTTTAAAAAGTGTTCAGTAGAATTATATAATAGAACTTTTCAATATTTTTCATTTGTAAACGAATCATTACGCGACCTAGGTTTCTACCATGTGGTGTTCTCAGGCGATTTACAATAAGTGATTTTACCACTTTTTTTTTTTTTTGGTTTGATTTGTTTTTTAAAAAAAACACTCACGTAACGGGGATTTTTTTTATGAACGTGCAATTCTCAAAATTAGAAAGGTTATAACGTTTTCATTCATGGTTGTATGAACCTAATAGGTATTTTTAGTATGATTACACTTAGTCATAATTTCTGTTCTTTCATTCAGTAATTCATTTATGTTTGGGAATAACATAATTGCACAGTCTATATATTTTGCCACCATTGTAAGGCTTGGTTGTTTTCACTATACTCAACGTTATGTCTGGGTCTTTTCCATATTTAAATTTCAATTTTCACAAGTGGCTAACCAATTTTGTACAATTTTTTAAGTTTTCTAGTTTAAACGTAAACCTGTGATTGAACCATCTGGTCTTAAAGTACCTTTGGTGGATCCCAAATATGTTTTGTTTTGACCATTTAAGTCATTTACTTTTGCTTTGTAAATGACTTCTTTTGCATTACAAAATCCTTGAAGTGGGCATTTATTTTTGTTCCTGCAGTTACATTCCTAAGTAATGATCTTGTTTTGTACAATGCTATTTAAATTTCTGGCGATTTTTTTCTTTATGAAATTTTCTAAATTACTAGTACAGCTATAACTTATCTTGATTGTACGCCTATTGAAAATTTTGTTCTGAGCTTTTTGGAAAGTGTTTATTGATCAGTTTAAAAAATATTTGTCTTATTTCAGTTTTTACTTCTACGTTAAATGGTGGGTTGAACCAGATAACGTTTCGTTTTCTATCATTGTTTTTTATTTGTCTGTTTGGTTGGGGATTGCATTTTAAAATGTTCTTATGGCCAGATTTTCTTAGTGCATCTTCATAGTTTCTTTTCATCAAATATTGTTTTTGTTTGACGAAGTTTTGATAGCCTGTGCGCTATTCCTTAGTGAATGTGCTTGATTATGCTTTGGGGATGATTGGATCTTTTGTTTATGTAATTTAAATTTGTGTTTGCATTCATGTATGGAGAGACATTGCCAGTTTGTAAATTTCATTTTACATTTAAACATTTGACTATGTATTTGTTTCTACTATTATCTCAGAATCTAGTTGTTTGAAGAGTTTGTAAATTGCTTTCCTTATTTTATCATTTTCATTTTATTGTCTGGTGATATCATTGATTCGTTATCTCTGTATAATCCTTGGTTGTCTATGTGGATTATTTTGTTGATTTTATTTATAATGTATATCCCTATCAATTCTGAAATTTCGGCTCCGTCATACGATCCTTGTGGTACATCAAAGGTGACTTTATTTGATTTTTGAATCCATGCTTTACCTTTGTGGAAAATTATTGATTCGCTGCAATGTAAGATTATATCAGTACTTTCAGATAGTATGTTCATGTAACTTTTAGCAAAATTAAACGCTTCCATCAAACCTTTTTCCAGAAATTGATGGGTAAAATCTTTTTATGTCATATTTAATGAACATATATTTATTTTTCCTTCGGATTTTTTTGGAACCAGGAAATGCAATCACTTGTCTTCTTTCACTTGTTAGCTTGAGTGGCAGTTCTTTGTAAGTCACAAATTTCTTTTTAATATTTGATGGTTTATTTTGACCACTTCTATTTTTGTTGGATTTATCAGTCGGTATGAGGGGTTATTGGGAAAACTTTTTGGTGGTGTTTGATTATTAAGAAAGCTTGTCTGCCGGTTAAAATATTTTAGCTTAAATTTAGTTTTGCTCTAATAATTAACAAAAGGCACTTCAGTAGTACAAGCTAGTAGAATTTTTCTTAGGATGTTGGGATTAATTTTGAGTGGGGGTAATGAAGGATTACTGTAAACATTTCTTATAATCAATATCAATGGTGATGTTGATCCAAACAACACTATATATAACGACATCACCATCAAGCATATCAGACAGTGTGAACGGATCCTACACAAAATTAATAGACACAACTTGTCTATATTATTCAATGAAACCTGCATTAATGAAAAAATGCTGCCAAAATACACACAATTTAAATTACATGATCCAGCAGCCCAACACACCATCACCACCTTGAAATATAAATGGAGCCTTGTGAAAAGGCAAATTGAAATAGCGAAAGAAAATCTTGACACATTATACAAGAACAAACATGACCTCTACAACAAACTGAAAGATATAACTACCTCAAACCAACTAGAAGAAATAATACTCAGACTATCCAAAATCACTGCAAAATCTGAAGTTGAACACCGTGCTAAAATTGTCAAAAAACTTAATTCACTATACAATGACACGATCACTCTTCCCAAAAAATTTGATAAATTCATAAATCTTTCCAACCACGAACTAACTAAGCACCAAGAAGAATTACTCAACCTTGGACCTAACTGCCATATATACCGTAAGTATAACCAGCTTACTAAAAACATTGAAATAGAAACGCTCTATCAAAGCATCACTAAATTACAAGATGAAAAACTTATAACCGTTAAACCTGAACTGAAAGATCTACTTAAGGCTGAGGCAATCAAAGATCGCCATGATAAAAGCAGAAGCTCCTCAAAAATTCTATCGAAACAACTAAAAAGTGCCGCGCACGAACTACGCAACCACCTTCACATAATTGTAAAAAAGCTGACAAGGCTAACATCTTTGTTGTACTTAACAAATCAGATTACAACACAAAACTCAACCACATACTCCATGACCACACAAAATTTAAAAAAATTAACAAAAACCCGACACACCAACTAAAATCTAAACTTAATAAACTCATTAGTGCCAACAACGCTGATCAGAATTCCTTAAAACTCCCTAAAATTATTGGTGACTATAAACCTGGTTACATATACGGAACCATAAAAACTCATAAACCTAACTATCCTCTCCGCCCTATCATATCCCAAATTCCTACTCCTGTATACCAGTTAACTAAACATATTAACCAGCTTATCACACCCTACCTTCCGAGTAAATACAGCATAAAGTCAACCCTAGAGGCAATCCAAATCCTCAAGAGTGAAAAACCTAATAATGAAATCATAGCTTCACTTGATGTGGAAAACCTTTTTACTAATGTACCCGTCAGTGAAACTATTGATATAATTATAAGAAGTGTTTACAGTAATCCTTCATTACCCCCACTCAAAATTAATCCCAACATCCTAAGAAAAATTCTACTAGCTTGTACTACTGAAGTGCCTTTTGTTGATCCAAACAACACTATATATAACGACATCACCATCAAGTATATCAGACGGTATGAACGGATCCTACACAAAATTAATAGACAAAACTTGTCTATATTATTCAATGAAACCTGTATTCATATATATATATATATATTTATTTATTTATTTATTTATTTATTTATTATTATAAATTATGTTTTAGAACATGTACATAATTTCTTCTATATATGTCCTCTTCCCTACAATCATATGTTTGTTTCAGTGTTTGGATTTAAACACTTCTTCAGGGGAAATAAAGGTTGGGAATCATTCTCTGTTTATATTTGGTTCGTTGTTGTCGAGGGGCTTGGTTGGGGTTATTGGTAATTAAGTGAATGTCTCGTTTTGATCGTTAGACTTTTGAGGAATTTGGTGTGCAAGTGTGAAATTGTTGATTAATGGTATTATCTGTTGGAATGTATGTTTTATCTTTTTATCGGTTGGGTATATCTTTTAATTAGGATTTCTAAGAGGACGCTGTTGAGTGGTCATTTTTATGGTTGGGTATCATTTAATTGGTTTGATGTCTGCTGTTAGTGGACCTAATTCATGTATTTACTTTGATCCTGTGTCTAGGATTTTTTTATAGACGTGATAGGGGTGAGGTGTTTTTTCTTTCCAATGTAGATTTTTTCGGTAAAAAAAAAATGTATATATATATATATATATATATATATATATATACACACACATATACCCCTCTTCACCTCTTCCTTCTTTTTCTTTCTCTTCTCCTTCCCCCCCCCCCTTTTTTTTCCCTTCATTTTTCCTTTTATTCAAGTTTGGAGTATAATTGTATTTAGGCGAAGTTATTTCAAGAAATCTAAATTTGTATATTTTGGGAAGTAAATGCGAATTAGCGTTTTATCAGTTTTTTATATAAAGTTGTACATTTAATCTTAATTTTAAGTTTAGAGGGTTGGTTTTTTTCTTTTAATTTTTTTTCCTTTTTTTCTTCTTTTTTCCTCCTTTTTTCATTTTCCTCCTTTTTATCTTCTTTTTTCTATAAATTATCGTTTGGAATCTTATTTATTTCTTTTAATTTTTTATATATTTTATTTATTTAGATATTTTTGCGGGCATTAGATTTTATTTTAAGGATTTACATCGATTTTTCTGTATCATTTTTTATCTTTTATAATAATAAAAATATTTATTCAATTTCCCAGTATTTTGGGGAGTGATTGTAGGGTTAGATCTTACGTGTGCATACAGTTTATTTTTGTGTATGATATAATTATTCTGAAGTAGTATATTTAATCTTGATTTTGAATGTATGAAATTTGATTCTTTTTCAAGCTTTGGGAGCCATTTATTTAATTTTGATTTTTCTAGTACGGAACATTTTTGTATTTAAGTAAGGTTATTGTGTTAAGTAAGGTTATTGGTGTAGGCTTTAGTGATAGGCCTTCTTTTAAGGATTTATTGGATCGATTTTTTTCTATAGCATTTTTTATCTTTTATAATGAGGATATCAATCGAACTTTTTGTATTTCTTAGCATGATTGTAGGGTTAAGTCCCTAATGTGCTTGCAGTTTACTGTGGTTTCGTGTCTCTGATTTAAGAGCTTGTTACTATTAATATATTTAAGGATCTCTATTTTTTCTTGAAGGCAAAGAAAGCACGGTTCTTTTATAGATTTTGCTGTTCTTGCTTTTTTGAGAATTTTCCATTTGACCTTAGGTGTTTTATTTTCGTTTTTTAATTTCCAAAAGTGTTTGGAGAGAGATGTCATGTTTTGTTTTTCTTTGTTATATATATATATATATATATATATATATATATATATATATATATATATATATATAAATGTAAGCATAGAAAGCATTGGCTGTTAAATTAGAATGTAAGTTTTTCTATTGTTATCTTTGAGATATGTAGGTTGTATTTACTAGGTTTTTTAAATAAAATGCTGTTAACCCCCCCTCTTTGGTGTTTATGGGTCTTCTGTTTCGATCACGTCGGTTTCGGAGTTTCTTATATCTTATTGCCTTCTTTTAGCCTCTTTAGCCAACCTTCCCTGAAGATCCGGTTTCAGGTGAAAACTTGGTAGCCATTTATTTTGTTTGCTCTACTTGCGTATTGAGCGCTTTTTTGTTTTAGGTTACACATCTCGGGGTTTTCTTTTTTTTTTTTTTTCTTTTTTTTTCAAGAATATATGTATATATATTCGACATTAGAATATATCCTTTAGAACCCTTGATTTTCAGTTAATCTCTTGAATTTTTTTAAAAAAATCGTTTAAGAAGTTTGAAAAAAAATAACGTACATATATTCACGAAATAAATTATTTTTTTTGAGTTTTACTGAATTATGAAATTTTGAAAAACAAATAGCCCATATACACACACACACACACATTCACACACACACACACACACACACACACACACACACACACACACATATATATATATATATATACATATATAACTGTAAGTTCAGATAAAACTTGGCGGGGAAATAACAATTTTTAATATGTCATTTTAAGACATGCATTCTCAACCCCATATAAACAAAGAATGAGGAAAAATTCTAAGCCCAGAGGAAGTGGTTGGGAGATATTAGTTTTTTAGGGTTAAGCAAGCAGAATTTTAGTAGTAATTTCTAAACTGAAATAATATCTTCAAAGATTTTTTCTTTATATAAATGTAAACAATTTGTAAACACAAGTTAAAAAGTAAACTCGAGATATCGGAAAAGTGCGTGTGTGTGTGTGTGTGTGTGTGTGTGTGTGTGTGGCGGGGGAGTGAAAACGAGGTTTTTTGATAAAATAACCTATTTAATATACAATTCATTTCTTAATGAATATCAATGAATACGTTATGAACGTTTCGTTTGAATCGGAAATGTTCGTGGTTTTTGGCAAATGTCTTAAAAGTGGGTCGTTTGTTTGCTTATCATATATAAAATTTACAGCACCTGGTATTTCCTATCAGTTTCTCATCTAGGTAGTGACAAGGCTCGATATTGCTTAACATCGGCGATCATACAGGAATCGGTGTTTCAACGGGTTATGAACGTAAATCTCTGTAGTTATTGTTGGGATTTAATCTTCTTCTTCTTCTTCTTCTTCTTCTTCTATGTGCCGTGTCCCTTCAGGACATAGGCGATCATGATTCTCCACGTCTTCCCATCCCTTGTGGCTCTTAGTATGTTTGCTCCTGTTATTCCTGGCAATCCCCGTTCCGTCATCCACCTGATCAGGCCCTGCAAATATGTTATCCGCTGCCTTCCTCTGTCGCTCTTTCCTTCTATCTGGCCAGTCTGTATCAGGTTCTCCAAGCACTCCTTCCTCATTGCGTGTCCCAAGAACTTCAGTTGTCTCTTCCTGACGCTCAGTATTAATTAAATAATAATTAAATATTAACACCTCATTGTTGCTTGCATGCTCAGTCCACGATATCCGCAGCATCCTTCTGTAGAACCACATTTCAGCTGCTTCCAGTTTTGTCCTCATTTTCGATGATATTGTCCAGCATTCACTGCCGTATTGAAGAACTGACATCACATAGCAATCCAGCACTCTTTTCTTTGTTTCTAGTGAAATTTTCCTGTGTGTTAGTATTTTACTCAGCTTCTGGAACGCGTCCTTTGCCATGCCAATTCGCCTTCGGATCTCTGTGTCGCACTTTCCATCTCCTGTTAGAACACTTCCTAGGTATTTAAATTTTTGTACTTGCTTGATTCTGGTATCCCCCACCTGTATTTGGCATTTTTTCGGTTGCACCTTTTGCTGATGACCATGCATTCAGTTTTTTTAAGTTTATTTGTAGTCATTTTTTGTCACTCTTCGCCGATACCTTCTGTAGGAGGTCTTGTAGTTTTCTTTCCGTGTCTGCAATCAATACTGTATGACGGCAGAAAAGAAAGATCATGTTTATCGATATGAAAGTTACACACACTCACTCACACACACACACACACACACACACACACACACACACACACACACACACACACACACACACACAGCGCCGCCTTTCCTACATACATCAGCACAATCACACGCAAGTGCTATGCAGACAAACGCCACCTGCACACAAACGTTCCCACATACACTCGCACAAGCACCCCTCGACACTCACACGTGCGCTCCCCACAAACAAACAAGCGCCCACACACAAACAACCGGTCCACATACATGCGCACAACTCCTCACACACAAGCACCCCACACCCACAAGTGCCCCGCGCACACAAACGCCTCACATATACATGAGCAAGCGCCCCACCTATGCATACACGCTTGCGTGCACCCTCCCCCATACACAAGCTCTTTACATGCACGCGCACAACTCCACACACAAACAAGTGTCCCACACTCACACGCACAGATTCACGCACAATTGCCCTCACACACAAGCAAATAAACATAGAAATAAACAATATTGAATAATATACAAAAATAAGCATCGGAAAATAAACTATTTAGTAGATTCCATGAAAATGGATGTTTCTTTTTCCGAAATGAAAACAAAATGTCTCCACACCCAATTTAAAATATTTACCAAAACCCACGAAAATTTCCGATTCAAACGAAAAGTTTATCACGTATTCATTAAGAAATGAATTGTATATTAAATAGATTATTTTATCAAAAAACCCTGTGTTAATATTTGGGGAATATGCTTCACCGCCCACCCCGCTACACACACAGATACACACACACTTTTCGATATCACGAATTTACTTTTTAACTTGTGATGGTGTTCGTCCAAATTGTTTACATTTATATAAAGAAAAAAATCTCTGAGGATATTATTTCAGTTAACTATATATGTCGAAACAAATGTATGATTTGTAGTGGATATATATAAAAAAAAAATTATGTATATGTTCTAAAATATAATTTGTAATAAATATTCACAGCTCTATACATTATATATCGAGCACTGTTTTAAATTAATGTTTTGGACGTTGTAAAAATTCTTTCTTCGTTCTGTATTCACTCGGATATATATATATATGTGTGTGTGTGTGTGTGTGTGTGTGTGTGTGTGTGTGTGTGTGTGTGTGTGTGTGTGCGTGTGTGTGTGTGTGTGTGTGTGCCATGTCATCGGAAACTTCAGCCAATAATTTACCAAATATAATTCAATAAAACTCAAAAAATAATATATTTTGATGTTTGAATAATTTAATAAAACGTGTTATTTTTTAAGACTGGATTTAGATATTTAGTGTAGATTTATTTCATCAATATCTATTTTCTTTAAATTGCCATTTTTCAATAGGATTTTGAAAATTGTTCTTTTTTTTTGCCACAAGAGTTCCTTTTATCAAATAAAGGCATGTTTGAAGATTCAAAATATGTAAAGATTAATGCTATTTTCCACTATGAACTTTTTTACAAGAATTCTATTTAAATTTTTCTTCTCCTCAACTGTTAGATTATTTTTATTATGGATGTACAAAAAAGACATAATTCTGATATCTAACTTTGACTCATTACTATTCAATAAAAGAAGAGTTTTATGATATTAATATAATTTCATATTATCGCAGTTAAGCCAGTTTTTTTGTCTTGAAAGAATTGTTTTTTATCAACGAATTTTGGTCCTTTTTGTTTGTTTGCCTTTTTGACAGTATTTTCCTGTATTTATATACAGACTAGCAGCATAGCCCGGCGTTGCTCGAGTGTAATGAAAGCTTTAAAACTAATCAATGGTCCTGGAGCCCAGACTCTTTGGACGTTGGCACGAAAGACTAAAAAGCAATAGTTGTTTTCAGTTAAAGCGAAACCGTAGACTGAAAGAAAAATGAATGGATGTAAGTCAAATTTTGATTTCCTGGTATCGATATCAAATAAGTTTTTTTCGTCGTAAACTGAATTTTGAAGGCTAAATAAGTCCTTTGAGTAAATGGTATCATGGCTGAGACTAAGAACTACAATTATACCTACTTAGAGCCAAACCCGAAGCAAAAACTAAAATAAAAGGGCTGATAAAAATACAGACATACAGGCAGATAAACAGACACACACACAAACATCTTGCCTCATATATATATATATATATATATATATATATATATATATATTATCGATGTTTTGCACTATTGTAAGAACTGCAACCTTGAAACTTCTGAATATCGTTTCTTATGTCTTTGTCTATGAGTGTATCAAATTTGATTAAAATCGCACCACGCCTTCTATAACCCGATTTTTTCGATTATCGATTTTCGATATTTATCGGGAGTATCTCGACACAAAACATAGCTAAGAACACTCGCAGACGCTTATAGTACAACTGTGTAAATTTTCAAAAACATCTGTTCAGCCGTTTCGGAGTCTATAGGTAACGGACACACACACAGACACACACACACAAAGTTCCACTTATAAATACGTTTTGATAGATTTAGATAGATTATTGGATACAAGAACCAACACCTACTTCCGTAATTAAACGAAAAATGTTATTTTAAAGTTTTAGGTATAACTTGTTCCCCATTGCAACCAATTATTTAATTCAGAATGATAATAAAAACGCATATTGTGTGTAATTAAAGAATTCATGACATGATTATTGAAGTAAAAATAATAAAAAAATAAAAGTAGTGATTTTTTTTTTTTTTAATCATATCACCCCAAGCAAGGCGGTAACGCCACTGATGCGCAGGGGGCTACGTAAGGGTAAAAAGAATGGAAGAGAGAAAGCCGGAAACCACATCCTAAACAGGAAACAAGGGATGAGCCTCTTCACCTGTTCAATAGATGTGGGTGGAGTGTGAACCGGGCGATAGTTTAGTCTATCTACTCCAATTTTAAACTAAAAAAAAGTGTCATTTATCTAAAAAAAAAAATTAGTAATGATAATTTAATAAAATAAGTAATTCTAATGTATAAAAGTAAAATTATTTAGTGGTGGTATAGTATGTGATTTACACGCCCTTTACAGCTTAAATATAGAGAGAGGGGCTTGTGATCTACATTCAAATTTTTGTTATAAATGTACAATTAGAAGAGTGAGTGACGAATAAAAATGTGTAGTTTTACACAAAGGCAAGCAGTGATTTTCAAAGACGGCGGCTTTAATTGAAATCTAAACCAGTCATAACCCCATCCAAGTAATCTGACCTTTGATTGTCCTTTTGAATGTTTCTGAAATGTAGATGCCACTTTTTTTTTTTTAGTAATAATTAGGCTGGGCAGGTAGAAATCTTCAAAGAAGGCGGCTTTAAGTGAAAATTGAATTTGTCAGAGAGAGTGGGGAGAGAGAGAAGGGGGAGAGTGAAGGGGAGGGCGAGAAGGGGAAGAGAGAGTGGGGAGAGAGAGAAGGGGGAGAGAGGGGGAAGGGGAGGGGGAGAAGGGGAAGAGAGAGAGAGGGGGAGAAGGGGGAGAGAGGGGAGGGGAAGGGGGAAGGGGGAGAAGAGGGGGAGAGGGGGAGGGGGAGAGAAGGGGAGGGGGAGGGGGAAGGGGAAGGGGAAGAGAGAGAGAGAGAGAGAGGGGAGAGAGAGGGGAGGAGGAGGAGAGAGAAGGGGAGAGAGAGGGATAGAGAGTGGGAGAGAGGGGAGAGGGAGGGAGATGGAGAGAGGAGGAGAAGGGGAAGAGAGAGAGAGAGAGAGAGAGAGAGGAGGAGAGAAGGGGAGAAGGAGAGAGAGAGAGGAGGAGGAGAGGGGAGAAGGGGAGGGGAGAGAGAGGGAGGATGAGGGAGAGAGAGAGGAGGAGAAGGAGGAGATGGAGAGGAGGAGGAGAAGGGGAAGAGAGAAGGGGAGAGAGGAGGAGAGAAGGGGAGGGGAAGGGGAGAGGGAAGGGAGGATAGAGAGGGGGAGAGAGGGGAGGGGGAGGGAGGAGGAGAGAGGAGGAGAAGGGGCAGAGAGAGGGGGGACTACTGCGTTTTGGAAATTTGAGATATTGTTGTGCACGTGTATTGTGGTGCAGTGGATATCAGCTCGGAACGAGAAATCGGAGAGCCGAGTTCGAATTCCAGTTGAATTCGTTGCATTCACTTTCGCTCAAACACCCTCAGTAAAAGTATGAATCCGTCGGATCACCCCCAGCTATGGGTTAAATAGCAAGACGGATTGAATTCTATTGACGAGTCGGCAACCAGTCTACCCCAGAAAGTAATGGCAACCTAATGAGGTAAAATCTTCTTCCTAGTCAGTCATGCCGCTTTCGAGACATGATCGCCCAAGCATGCTTCACGCATGACACTTAACTGACTTGTAGATCACATAATATACTAGTACCAATTATTCATTATACTAAATTTAATAAAAATGATATTCTTATACTATTGGTTATATAAGGTTAAAGAAAAGCTATTGTAAACATAAATAATAACTTGTTTTTTGCACTCATGGTCTACTGTATTATTTAGGATTTATTTCTATTTTTTGCGCGTTTTTTTTTTTCGACAGGAGTAGAATTATAGTGTACTTAGTTTATCCTCTAATCTCATAAGCTACCGTGTGTAAAAAAAAAAATTTAAAAAACATAAAAAAAAACGTGATTTTTATTCTGTTTTAACAAAAAGCTAATCATTACTTCAAAAAAAAAGTCATCAGTTAATTACGTTTCAAATTCACTAATAGACATGTAAAAAACAAATATTGGATTTGAAAGAGAATTAATGTGATCGATACAGACTTGGCTGACCGCCTGCAGTCACTCTCTCACCGGCATGACGTGGCTTCCCTGTGTCTCTTCTATAAATACTTTCACGGCTTCTGCTCCGATGAACTTAGATCACTGGTGTGCACCCTATGTACGAATTTTCACGAGATACTAGATTAGCAACTAGGTCCCACCCTTTTACAGTGAAACCGATAAAATGTAACCGCAATTTCTACTCCAACAGCTTTTTTTTCTCACACTTCCCACTTGTGGAATTCTCTTCCGCATGCTTGCTTCCCCGACAGCTACAACCTCCAGGAGTTTAAATGTAAGGTCAATAGACATCTCCTATCACACTAACTCGCATCCATTCTTTCAGACACTCTTCCCATCTACATCCTTACCCGTCTATCACCCTCCTTCTGACATTTCCTATATCTAACCACTCTTTCTCACCACCTTCCCCTATGTAACCCCCTGCGCAATAGTGGCAGTGGAATGCGTTGCTTGGGGTGAAATGATTAATAAAAAAATGAAAAATTCTATATCTAATCACACTTTCTCACCACCTTCCCCTATGTAACCCCCTGCGCAATAGTGGCAGTGGAATGCCTTGCTTGGGGGTGAAATGATTAATAAAAAAAAAAAAATTTCCAATATCTAATCACTCTTTCTCATCACTTTCCTCTATGTAACCCCTTGCACAATAGTGGCAGTAGAATGCCTTGCTTGGAATGAAATGATTAATATATAAAAAAAATTAAAAATTTCCAATAATCTAATCACTCTTTCTCATCACTTTCCCCTATGTAACCCCCTGCGCAATAGTGGCAGTGGAATGCCTTGCCTGGGGTGACATGATTTTAAAAAATTCCTATATCTAATCACTCTTTCTCATCACATTCCCCTATGTAACCCCCTGCACAATAGTGGCAGTGGAATGCCTTGCCTGGGGTGACATGATTTTAAAAAATTCCTATATCTAATCACTCTTTCTCATCACTTTCCCCTATGTAACCCCTGCACAATAGTGGCAGTGGAATGCCTTGCTTGGGGTGAAATGATTAATAAAAAAATGAAAAATTCCATATCTAATCACACTTTCTCACCACCTTCCTCATGTAACCCCTGCGCAATATGGCAGTGGAATGCCTTGGTTTGGGGTGAAATGATTAATTAAAAAAAAAAAATTCCTATATCTAATCACTCTTTCTCATCACTTTCCCTCTATGTAACCCCTTGCGCAATAGTGGCAGTGGAATTTGCTCTGTTTGGGGTGAAATGATTGCATTAAAAAAAAAATTCCTATATCTAATCACTCTTCTCATCACTTTCCCCAATGTAACCCCCTGCGCAATAGTGGCAGTGGAATGCCTTGCTTGGGGTGAAATGGATTAATTTTAAAAAAATTCCTATATCTAATCACTCTTTCTCATCACTTTCCCCTATAACCCCTTGCGCAATAGTGGCAGTGGAATGTCTTGCTTGGGGTGAAATGATTAATAAAAAAAAAAAAAATCTCCATATCTAACCAATTCTTTCCTCACCACCTTCCCCTATGTAACCCCTTGCACAATAGTGGCAGTGGAATGTCTTGCTTGGGGTGAAATGATTACAAAAAAAAAAAATTCCTATATCTAATCACTTCTCTCATCACTTTCCTTAATGTAACCCCCTGCGCAATAGTGGCAGTGGAATGCCTTGCTTGGGGTGAAATGATTAATAAAAAAAAATTCTATATCTAATCACTCTCTCATCACTTTCCAATGTAACCCTGCGCAATAGCAGTGGAATGCCTTGCTTGGAATGAAATGATTAATAAAAAAATTCCTATATCTAATCACTCTCTCATCAGTTTCCCCAATGTAACCCCCTGCGCAATAGTGGCAGTGGAATGCCTTGCTTGGAATGAAATGATTAATAAAAAAAAATTCCTATATCTAATCACTCTCTCATCACTTTCCCCAATGTAACCCCCTGCGCAATAGTGGCAGTGGAATGCCTTGCTTGGAATGAAATGATTAATAAAAAAAAATTCCTATATCTAATCACTCTCTCATCACTTTCCCCAATGTAACCCCCTGCGCAATAGTGGCAGTGGAATGCCTTGCTTGGGGTGAAATGATTAATAAAAAAAAATTCCTATATCTAATCACTCTCTCATCACTTTCCCCAATGTAACCCCCTGCGCAATAGTGGCAGTGGAATGCCTTGCTTGGGGTGAAATGATTAATAAAAAAAAATTCCTATATCTAATCACTCTCTCATCACTTTCCCCAGTGTAACCCCCTGCGCAATAGTGGCAGTGGAATGCCTTGCTTGGGGTGAAATGATTAATAAAAAAAAATTCCTATATCTAATCACTCTCTCATCACTTTCCCCAGTGTAACCCCCTGCGCAATAGTGGCAGTGGAATGCCTTGCTTGGAATGAAATGATTAATAAAAAAAAATTCCTATATCTAATCACTCTCTCATCACTTTCCCCAATGTAACCCCCTGCGCAATAGTGGCAGTGGAATGCCTTGCTTTCAATGAAATGATTAATAAAAAAAAATTCCTATATCTAATCACTCTCTCATCACTTTCCCCAATGTAACCCCCTGCGCAATAGTGGCAGTGGAATGCCTTGCTTTCAATGAAATGATTAATAAAAAAAAATTCCTATATCTAATCACTCTCTCATCACTTTCCCCAATGTAACCCCCTGCGCAATAGTGGCAGTGGAATGCCTTGCTTGGGGTGAAATGATTAATAAAAAAAAATTCCTATATCTAATCACTCTCTCATCACTTTCCCCAATGTAACCCCCTGCGCAATAGTGGCAGTGGAATGCCTTGCTTGGGGTGAAATGATTAATAAAAAAAAATTCCTATATCTAATCACTCTCTCATCACTTTCCCCAATGTAACCCCCTGCGCAATAGTGGCAGTGGAATGCCTTGCTTGGGGTGAAATGATTAATAAAAAAAAATTCCTATATCTAATCACTCTCTCATCACTTTCCCCTATGTAACCCCCTGCGCAATAGTGGCAGTGGAATGCCTTGCTTGGGGTGAAATGATTAATAAAAAAAAATTCCTATATCTAATCACTCTCTCATCACCTTCCCCAATGTAACCCCCTGCGCAATAGTGGCAGTGGAATGCCTTGCTTGGAATGAAATGATTAATAAAAAAAAATTCCTATATCTAATCACTCTCTCATCACTTTCCCCAATGTAACCCCCTGCGCAATAGTGGCAGTGGAATGCCTTGCTTGGGGTGAAATGATTAATAAAAAAAAATTCCTATATCTAATCACTCTCTCATCACTTTCCCCAATGTAACCCCCTGCGCAATAGTGGCAGTGGAATGCCTTGCTTGGAATGAAATGATTAATAAAAAAAAATTCCTATATCTAATCACTCTTTCTCACCACCTTCCCCTATGTAACCCCCTGCGCAATAGTGGCAGTGGAATGCCTTGCTTGGGGTGAAATGATTAATTAAAAAAAAAAAATTCCTATATCTAATCACTCTCTCATCACTTTCCCCAATGTAACCCCCTGCGCAATAGTGGCAGTGGAATGCCTTGCTTGGGGTGAAATGATTAATAAAAAAAAATTCCTATATCTAATCACTCTCTCATCACTTTCCCCAATGTAACCCCCTGCGCAATAGTGGCAGTGGAATGCCTTGCTTGGAATGAAATGATTAATAAAAAAAAATTCCTATATCTAATCACTCTCTCATCAGTTTCCCCAATGTAACCCCCTGCGCAATAGTGGCAGTGGAATGCCTTGCTTGGGGTGAAATGATTAATAAAAAAAAGAGTTGTTTACATTTTTCGTATACAATGGTGGCTTAATAAGTCGATAAGTTACGGAAAAACGTGCTAATATTTCTAGAAATGTTTAAAAGTTAAAATACAGAAATTATTTTTTTCTTCTTTTAATCTGGATTAGCTTTAAAACATTATCTTTCAAATAGAAGCGAAATTTAAGTTCAAAGAAGGCATTAAAAATAATTCAAATGCTATTTTCGGCTCTTTTAGAAAATCCCTGTCTAATAAATACCAAAGCTTTATCTTTTTTTCTGTTTCCACTTAATCTCTGACGAAGCTTTAATGAAATTGAAACATGTTGGATTAATATACGCTTTTTATTTGTTCTTTTTCTTATCATCTTGTCAGATTCCGATCTATATTTGATCTGCATATATATATATAAACGGGAGGTTTTATATATATATATATATATATATATATATATATATATATCACACTCCACCCTCATCTATTGAACAGGTTAAGAGGCTCATCCCTTGTTCCCTGTTTAGGATGTGGTTCCCGGCTTTCTCTTTTCCAATCATTCTACTCTTAAGTAGCCCCATGCGCATCAGTGGCGTTACCGCCTTGCTCGAGATGATACGATTAAAAAAAAATTTTTTTTTAAATTTAAAAAAAAAAAATATATATATATATATATATATATAATGAATTTGAGCACTCTGGCTATTGGGCGTGTTTATACACACTAAAAAGCCTGCCTTCTTCTACTGGACGCTCTACTAGGGGTAGAATCCCCGACTGACACCAGTTCGGTCGGGTTTCGATCCTGGGTTAGGTAGCGACCGGAGTCTAAGCTGTACTGATGAGCTGTGATACAGCGAAACAGATCTGTCTGCGGATGACTATAGTATATATATATATTTTTTTAAAATTATATTTTAGAACATGTACATAATTTTTTTATATATTCATTACAAATGGTACATGTGTTTCGACATTAAAACTTCAATGTCTCATCAGGCGGTGTGGCTAGGAATGGAAAGCCTCTTTTCGTATTCACTCGGATATATACACACACACACACACACACACACACACATATATATATATATATATATATATATATATGAAATGATTTGTTTGAACATTATTATTGATCGATACTCGTATTTGAGTTGATATTCTGTTTATAATCAAACAGTATTATATATTTATTTCTACCGGCCTGATTATTTACGATAAATTTTTGTTACGAAAATGTGTCATTCGGCAGTTTTCGAACCTGCGACCTTTTTCCACAAAGGGGAAGCCACCTTAGACCTTAGACCTCTCGACCACAAACGACAATCAGTCTAAACGAAGTCAAATTAAGCCCATAACACAATTTTCGAATTCATTCTAATAACCATCTCTGCTCTGAAATGTATCGTAATGCCAACAGATGTAAACATATTACGGAAATTCGTTAATCTCCGTAACATGTTTTTCCGTCATATGAATTTGTGTTATAGGCTTAATTTGACTTCGTTTAGACATTTTTTTTTATTAATCATTTCACCCCAAGCAAGGCATTCCACTGCCACTATTGCACAGGGGGTTACATAGGGGAAAGTGATGAGAAAGAGCGGTTAGATATAGGAAATGTCAGAAGGAGGCTGATACACGGGATGAGGGTTGGGTAGATGGGAAGAGTGTCTGGTCGTCATTCGAGAGGTCTAAACACGCGCCAGATCACTTGGTGTCTTCCCCTATGTGGATAGGGGTCGCATGTTCGAATCCTGCCAAACCGAATTACACACATTTTCGTAACAAAAATTTATCGTAAATAATCAGGCCGGTAGAAATTAATAAATATATAATACTGTTTGATTATAAACAGAATAATTTCTACTTAAATACGAGTATCGATCAAAAATAATGTTCAAACAAATCATTTCAAATTGTCGGTTGTTTATAACCAGTTTCGTTAATCTTCGTTAATTTCCGTAACATGATGATTATCGTAAATAATCAGGCCGATAGAAATAAATATACTGTTTGATTATAAACAGAATATCAACTTAAATACGAGTATCGATCAAATATAATTTTCAAACAAATCATTTCAAATTGTCGGTTGTTTATAATCAAGTTTCGTTAATCTTCGTTAATTTCCGTAATATATATATATATATATATATATATATATATATATGTGTGTGTGTGTGTGTGTGTGTGTGTGTGTTACATGTGTATTTTTGAATTTGTGTATGTGTTTCTGTGTTTGCATTTATGTTTGTTAATATGTTTGTGTGCGGGTATGTATATATATATAGATATATACTTTTGTTTATGGGTAATTTAAATGAAGAACAGAGAAAATGTGACAGGTGTTTGTTTGCGTACATGCCTATTTGTGAGTTTGTGTATGTATTTCTGTGAGAGTTTGCATGTATATGCTTGTGTGTGTTTGCATTTGCGTATGTGCATACGTGTGTATGCGTAAATTTGTTTGCGTCTGTGTCCACATATGTGTTTGCACTTGGCATGCATGTGTTGCATGCCTGTATGTGTGTGTATTAGTGTTTCCTGGGCCTTCCTGTGTATGTTATGTTTCAGTGCATGCTTTTGGGTGTATGTATATGTGTTTGTGTGCATATGTGTGCTTGTGAGTTTATGTGTGTTTCCGTTTGTGCGTGTGTGTATGCGTGTGTGTGAGCGCATCTTTCTGCTTGTCTGCATGAGTGTATATGTGTGCGTGCTTTTATGCGTGTGTTTGTGTGTGTATATGTTTGTGTATGTGAGCGCGCGTTTGTGTGCGTTTTTTCTGCGCATCTGTGTGTGTGTGTGTGTGTGTGTGTGTGTGTGTGTGTGTGTGTGTGTGTGTGTGTGTGTGTGTCAAGTGCAAGAGAATGAGAAAGATAGATGAGCGTGTGAACTTAAAAAGATGACCACACATGTTGCAAATACTGTCACAGCCGGATCAGTTACCATTCACTGCCGGACCCGCTGTCACCGTCAGTTCATGTTTTTCGATTAGTTTTTATACTTTTCATTCTGATTTAATTCTGCCGAGTGTTGATTAATGACTTTTACTTCAACAGCTTTCATACAATCTCCACTCAGACAATTTTCTATTCTGTTCCTTGGGCTCTCACGAACGCACACACGCATGCAGATAGCTGACTCACAAAACTAAAACGTATTTTCCAATCAAATACATCACTCTCTGACCGTCCACTAATATTTATACTTTCAGATACGGTTAGCCTTACAGTCATTTAAAATTAAACCGTCGAACCGAGTTCAAAATCAAGCCGCTGTAGCATCGTTCATGCTTCGAACGGGAAAATCAATTAAAAAAATTAGATTAATTATAAAAGAACTGCTTAAATACAAAATAAGCATCCCAACACTTACACCTCCCTACTTTTCCCCTCTAAGAAATCCAAAGGATATAGTCTAGTCGCAAGATAATAAAAAACTTACATTCTAACTGCTAACGTTAAATCTGTCTACAAAACTTCCAGACACTCATTAATCAACTATATTCACTACCCACACTACTTTCTTCAAAATTCAAACGGACAATCCCCATGACGTACCCCCTTATCACTAACCCCCACCAACATCCCACACAAAACTCACCAAATATAAGAAAAGTGGCTTTCCATTTCTGTCCACACCGCCTGATGAGACATTGTATTTTCAATGTCGAAACAAATGTACAATTTGTAGTTGATATATAAAAAAATGCTGCACATGTTCTAAAATATGATTCATAATAAATATTCACAACTCTATATATTATATATCGAGCACTGTTTTAAATTAATGTTTTAGACGTTGTAAAAAAAACTTTTTCTTCGTTCTTTATTCACTCGGATATATATATATATATATAAAAGACTTTTTTTTAATAATCATATCGCCCCTAGCAAAGCATTTTACTACCACTGTTTTGCAAGGGATTACATAGGAGGAAAGTTATGAGAAAAAGTGACAGGTTATAGAGGGTGTCAGGAAGTGGGTAAGAGAAGAATGAGAATACTGATGAGAGTGGTGTGGACGGAGAAAGAAGTATGAGAGAAGGATGATTGTGGCCACAAAGTGAGGGATCAGATTATATATTGATTGTTATGTAGAATCGATACCTCACTTTATATCTACATTAGTATAGTATAGAAATTGTTTTTTTTATCATATCGCCCCAAGAAGGCATTTTACTGCCACTGTTTTGCAGGAGGTTACATAGGAGGAAAGTTATGAGGAAAAGTGACAGGTTATAGGGGGTGTCAGGAAGTGGGTAAGAGAAGGATGAGAATTACTGATGAGAGTGGAGTGGA
Source organism: Ascarosepion bandense (assembly GCA_037127315.1). Lineage (NCBI taxonomy): Eukaryota > Metazoa > Mollusca > Cephalopoda > Sepiida > Sepiidae > Ascarosepion > Ascarosepion bandense. Next base: position 929,768 of record JBBBDQ010002164.1, on the reverse strand, counting down.
CGGAGAAAGGAGCATGAGAGAAGGTTGATTGTGACCATAAAGTGAGGGATCAGTTTATATATTGTTTGTCATGTACAATCGATACCCCACTTTATATCCACATTATTAATGTAGTCTAGAAATTGTTTTTTTATCATATCGCCCCAAGCAAGGCATTTTACTGCCACTGTTTTGCAGGGGGTTACATAGGAGGAAAGTTATGAGAAAGAGTGACAGGTTATAGGGGGTGTCAGGAAGTGGGTAAGAGAAGGATGAGAATACTGATGAGAGTGGAGTGGACGGAGAAAGGAGCATGAGAGAAGGATGATTGTGGCCATAAAGTGAAGGATCTGTTTATATATTGATTGTAATGTAGAATTGATCCCCACTTTATATCTACATTATAATAGTATAGAATTTTTTTATAATCATATCACCCCAAGCAAGGCATTTTACTGCCACTGTTTTGCAGGGGGTTACATAGGAGGTAATTTATGAGAAAGACTTACAGGTTATTGAGGGTGTCAGGAAGTGGGTAAGAAAAGGATGCGAATACTGATGGGAGAGGAGTGGACTTTGAAGGGAGCATGAGAGAGAGGATGCAGGTTAGTGAGATAGGAGATGACTATTGACTTTACATTTAAATTCTCGGAGATTGTAGCGTTTGCAATTTATTGTTTTCACAGTAAAAGGGTGAGACCTAGTTGTTAATCATGTGGCTCGAGTAAATTCATATATAGGGGGCACCAGTGAGCTAAGTTCATCGGAGCAGAAGCCGTGAAAGTATTTGTAGAAGAGACACAGGGAAGGCACATTGCGCCGGTGAGAAAGTGACTGTATCCGAGCTGCCAAGTCGGGATCTATTACATTACAGATTTTCCGATGGATTTTGTCAATGACACTGAGGTGGATAGCAGGTGCACCCGACCAGATATGCAATATTCAATACACGGGTGGATGGTAGATTTATATATGTGCAGGATTGTTTGAAGCGGAAAAAACCTTCTGGCCCTACGCAGAGAACCGACTTTCTTGACAGCGGATTTAGCTATGGATTCTATATATTCATTCCCCTTGAGGTCTGTTGTTAGAGTTAAGCCGAGGAGGCGCAGTGTTTTGCTTTCATGGAGACTAGCCTGATCCGTCTGATCCGTGCTAATGATAGATAGGAGCGATTCTCTGTGATGGTTAATAGATAGCAGCTTCATTTTGGAAGCATTAAAATTCACGAGCCATTTCTTACCCCAGTCCGCAACGGATCGGAGGCCATTTTCAAACTCAGCAGCGAGGTTTGCTTTGTCAGCCTCGGCAGATTTTTGATCGATTCGAGAGTAAAGTGTAGTGTCGTCATCGTATATGTCTACTTGGGATCTTATTACATCTGGGAGACCATTAATGTAGATAAGGAAAAGCATAGGACCTAGAATAGTTCGGGTCTTGTGTCGATTTAAGCCTAGTTTAGATGTGGTACAAGGCTGGAATTATGTGGGATATTTTTGATCGATTCGAGAGTAAAGTGTTGTGTCGTCAGCGTATATGTCTAGTTGGGATCTTATTGCATCTGGGAGACCATTAATGTAGATAAAGAAAAGCATAGGACCTAGAATAGTTCGGGTCTTGTGTCGATTTAAGCCTAGTTTAGATGTGATACAAGGCCAGAATTAAGAGGCATCCATTGTGGATCGAATTAACTTTTTTTTTATGACCATCAACATCTTCTTGTTTTTTTTTTTTGTTTTTTGGTTTGTTTTTTGGTATCTCTAGATAAATTTTTGGGCTATTTCTCGCAAACCCTTTGTCTACCATCCATTTGATCAAGACCATCATCGCAATTTTGTCAGTTTTATCACCATCATTGTTTTTCATCATCATCATTATCGTCACAATAGTTCTAGCGTGACAACCCCTTTACGCATCCTATGCACTGTCCTCAGTTTGACAACAAAATACTCTGAAATGTTTGTATTGCAGCTTCCGGTGCGAATGCCAAGCAGTACAACAAGCCGTTTCCAAATTTTTGACTGAACGAATTGTGTCATGGTGCTCTTTTTTCTCACAGACAGTGCCCAACTGATCAGATTCAACTGAGCAGTTAACAAAAGAAAAAATAAAGTGCGCATGTGCGAAATTAAGAATATAAAATGGTGGTGACAATTAGATCATCTCAACCAATATATATATATATATATATATATAGCTTATTTATAAATGGGACTCTGTGTGTGTGTGTGTGTGTGTGTGTGTGTCCGTGTCCGTTACCTATAGACTCCGAAACGGCTGATCCGATGTTTTTGAAAATTTACACAGTTGTACTATAAGCGTCTGCGAGTGTTCTTAGCTAGGTTTTGTGTCGAGGTACCCAAGATAAATATCGAAAATCGATAATCGAAAAAATCGGGTTATAGAAGGCGTGGTCCGATTTTAATCACATTTGATATACTCATAGACAAAGACATAAGTAACGATATTCAGAAGTTTCAAGGTTGCAGTTCTTACAATAGTGCAGAAAATCTATAATATATATATATATAAATATAAAAGGCAAGATGTTTGTGTGTGTGTGTCTCTTTATCTGCCTGTATGTCTGTATTTTTTTCAGCCCTTTTATTTTAGTTTTTGCTTCGGGTTTAGTTCTAAGTAGGTATAATTGTAGTTCTTAGTCTCAGCCATGATACCATTTACTCAGAGGACTTATTTAGCTTTCAAAATTCAGTTTACAACGAAAAGAACTTATTTGATATCGATACCAGGAAATCAAAATTTGACTTACATCCATTCATTTTTCTTTCAGTCTACGGTTTCGCTTTAACTGGAAACAACTACTGCTTTTTAGTCTTTCGTGCCAACGTCCAAGGAGTCTGAGCTCCAGGACCATGGATTAGTTTTAAAGCTTTCATTACACCCGCGCAACGCCGGTCTATACTGCTAATATATATATATATATATATATATATATATTAGGTGCGATTGTTAAATTGTCGCAATTATTTTGTTATTAAAAGTATTCTTTAGGCTGAGTCTGAGCTCCAGGACCATGGATTAGTTTTAAAGCTTTCATTACACCCGCGCAACACCGGGCTATACTGCTAATATATATATATATATATATATATATATATATATATATAAATTCAGATAAAACTTAGTGGGGAAATAGCCATTTTCAACATGTCACTTTAAGGCATGCATTTTTCGACCCCCTCCTAAACATATAATGAAGAAAATTCTAAGCCTAAAGGTTAGCTTAGGTAAAGGAAAGGGTTGGGATGTATTGGTTTTTTTCTTTGGGTTGCGCTGGGATACAGAGCCAGTTGTATTTCTTCCTTAGTAGTGGGAGGTATATGGCCTGCCCCCAGAGTTGGCAAGGTAAGTTGTGTGGAGGTAACTACCAGGTCAACTTTAAAAAAATGTTTGTAATTTTTTTATCGGGACTAACTGGGGAAATAGGATAATTATTGTAATTTATATTTATTTCTATGGCGACACATACTTATGATCTCCCTTAGTAGAAACTAAAGGAGCGACAGTCCAGTGTTTGTAGCGATTAGCATTATTAAGAGTGCTCGATACTAAGTAGAGCATTATATGATTTCACTGCGTGACGAGGTACTAATAAGATATTATCGAAACACAATGCGCTTGTGTTGCAGTAAGCTATATTTTTGTGATAAACTAATAATGAAAAAACTATATATATATATACACTACCGGCCATAATTATTAGGCCAACCAAGGGTTTTGTTTTACAAGAAATTATGTATTTCATACTATTTTTAGTATTTGTTGCCAAATGGATAATTCTAAATGAAAATAGAATGGTTCCTTTGTTATTATTATTTGCCAAATTTTACAACACAAGGAAGCAAAGATGAACTCGTCCGAATCACCCTAAACATTTTCTTCATCCTTTCATTGATGAAACTGCAAAATAGGTAATTATTAAATATTTATAAATACATTTGATGCACATGTTATTGTGCAATATTAACAAAAGAACCATTCTATTTTCATTTACAATTATTCACTTAGCAATAACTACTAACAAATAGTATGAAATACATCATTTAATATATATATATATATATATATATTGAATATTTAGGCAGTAATCTCTCTTTTAAGTAAGTTTCGTTAAAAATGTCTTTAAGCTTCTATCTTTCTCGCTCTCTCTCTCTCTCTATATATATATATATATATATATATATATAGTATTGTAACTAAGTTGTAGAACTCGTAGGTTTTTTAACCTGTTGTTCATGCATTTACTTTTATAAAGAGTGCTCGATACAAATGTAGAGCGTTCTACTGTAGTAGTTGTTACAATGGTTTATAAATTCATAGTATCACTACACAAAAATTTTCGTTTTTCGAAGCTAGCCATGTATCTGGGCTGCTTCTTCTTCAGGTGATTTAGTTGAATTATCTAGTTGAAAAGACCGTTTATTTGTGTTGGATTTGTTTTTTAGGTGTTAGTGGGGTTGGTCTGTAATTAGAATTCTGTTGACCTTTTTAGCGTCTTAGGGTTAAGTGTTTGTTGGTGGCTAAGTTCAGGATAGGTTTTCCTATTTATCTTGTGTGGGTGTAAGCTGCTGGCGTCGTGCGTGTTGTTATTTGATTTAGGGGTTGGTAGGTGTTGTTTTGTTTTGGGGTTGGTTGCTTCTTGCTTTAATTTTGGTTATTTTGTATTGGGGTGTGTGTTTTTTTGTTTTTTTAGTTTTTAGTTTTTTACATTGTCGATATTTTCATTTATTTTTCTACTATTTTACTGTAGCTGCACTTTAATATATATAATATCATAATGGCAGCAAAGACATCTGTTCTCATTCATAACCAAGAACAATGGATAAAAAATAACTCTGTAAACCAATTTGACATCACAATGGGTGCGCTGGACTCCGATCTCATGGGCTTATTTACACTGTACAATCTCACCGCACACCAAGACATTAACACACAAGACATAGGGCTGCATAGAGACGACGGTCTAATGATAGTTAAAATCTCCACACACTTTAAAACTGACAAAATAAGAAAACTGATCCATAGAGAATTCAAAGGTTTAAACCTAAAAATAATAGTTAACACAAATTTAAAAGTAGCAAACTTCCTCAATGTCACACTAGATTTAGTTAAGAACAATTACCAACCATACATAAAACCCAATGAATACCCACTATACATCCACCCAAAGTCAAACCACCCCCCAAGTATAATCAAACATATACCCTCTTCCATAGAACATAGAATCAGCCAAAACTCGTCCAACAAAGAAATATTCAACAAACACAAAGGTCTCTACAATAAGTCATTAAAACAAAGCGGCTACAAAAACAAGACATCCAATACAATAAACAATAACCCCAAACAAGAAAAACAGAAACAGAAAAATCATTTGGCACACACCTCCTTTCAACCAAATGATCAACACCAAGCTAGGACAAAAGTTCCTGAACTTAATTAAAAAGTTTCCCCACAAATAACCCTCTCAATAAAGTCTTCAACAAAAACACACTTAAACTAAGCTACAGTTGTACAAACAACTTAGAAAAAATCATAACAAACCATAACAAATATATCCTAAATCAACACGTAGATCAAAATAAAACCGGCAACCAAAATACAATCAAATACAACAACGAAAACATGTGCAATTGTAGAAACCCTAGTAACTACCCACTACAAAATAAATGTAAAACAAACTCAGTAATCTATCAATGCAACATAACATCCATCGAAAATCCAATTATAAATAAAGTGTATATCGGATCAACTAAGAATACTTTTAAGCAGCGCTAGTACTTGTACCTAACCTCATTTAAAAACAGCTTATACCGAAACCAAACATCCCTTTCTACATACTTTTGGAAGCTAAAGGATTCAAAACAGAAACCCAAAGTAAAATGGAAAATCTTAGAAAAAACTAGAACTTGCAACTCACTTAACGACATCTGCCCTTTATGTCTAAGTGAAAAGCTACACATTCTAGTACCCCAACAGTAATGATTTATTAAACCGTAGAGACGAATTAGCAGTACTATGCAAACATCGCAAATATTTCTCACTAAAATTTAAGTAAACAAATAAACACCCCACCAACGAAACCCCCTAAAAATATAAAACATACACACAACCAACCCTATCAATAAACAGAAAAAAATAACAAACCCCATACCATACCAGCAAAAAAAGTGCAGCTACAGGAAAATAGTAGAAAAATAAATGAAAATATCGACACTGTAAAAAACTAAAAAATAAAAAACCAAAAAAAAACACACACACCCTAATACAAAATAACCAAAATTAAAGTAAGAAGCAACCAGCCCCAAAACAAAACACCTAACAACCCCTAAACCAAATAACAACACGCACGGAACCAGCAGCCTACACCCACACAAGATAAATAGGAAAACCTATCCTGAACTTAGCCACCAACAAACACTTAACCCTAAGACGTTAAAAAGGTCAACAGAATTCAAATTACAGACCAACCCCACTAACACCTAAAAAACAAATCCAACACAAATAAACGGTCTTTTCATCTAGATAATTCTCATATCAACTAAATCACCTGAAGAAGATACATGGCTAGCTTCGAAACACGAAAATTTTTGTGTAGTGATACTATGAATTTGTAGACCATTGTAACAACTACTACAGTATATATATATATATATATATATATATATATATATCCATCTGAAGTGAACCAACAGTTTTAAAATTCCGAAGTCTCCGGTATTTACTTTTTAAAAAATCATATATATATATATATATATATATATATATATATATATATATATATAATACCAGCACCTACTCCTGAATTTTAGAAAGGAATTAATTAGTAAGTGCCGTCATAATGCGTGTTTTGTGAACACTTAAATTTTAAATTCTAATTTTTAGTTTTTAGGATGTTATATATAAATTTAATGGTTTTTGATAAATTAATTTAACTTTAAATAGTATTTAACCCCTCTACCTTCCTCTCCCAGTCTCCTTTGTTTGACTACTTTTAAAAGATTACTAATTGAACCCCCGATTTCCTCTGCTAGTATATATTTTTTTCACATCATAATTTTCATAAATTTTTATATAAAATTTTTTTTTTAAATTAATTTAAAAAAAAAAATTTAATTTATAATTTTCTTTAATCTTTATTCTTATTTTTAATTTATTTTATTTTATTTAGTTTATCGATACCTAGAGGTATCTTTAATTAGATTAACTTTATTAAAAAAATTTTAATTCTTATATCTATTTTTCCCTTAAATATGCTTTTTCTAAAAAGT
>JBBBDQ010002164.1:862500-917500 GCA_037127315.1 Ascarosepion bandense | reverse complement strand
ATATATATATATATATATATTATAGTCATCCGCAGACAGATCTGTTTCGCAGTATTACAGCTCATCAGTACAGCTTAGACTCCGGTCGCTTGCTAACCCAGGATCGAAACCCGACCGAATTGGAGTCAGTCGGCGATTCTACCCCTAGGCTACGAGCGTCCAGTAGAGGAAGACAGGCTTTTTTAGCGCGTATAAACACACCCAATAGCTAGAGTGCTCCAATTCATCATCGAATGAGCGGTGCGTAAATGCTGGAGTAGCTACTGTTTACAAAGTCTACCACTCTTCCAGAGTGCTCAATGTATATTACAATAAAGTAAAAGAACACGGAGATTAAAAACCCTCTGTTCAAGCATTTACTTTTATAAAGAGTGTTCGATACAGAGTAGAGCTTAATATTGTAATTTTGTTATTACAATAGTTTATAAAAGCATAATATCACTACACAACTTTTTTTTAATATATCACCTGAAGAGGAACAGTTCGGCTCCGAAACATGAAAATTTTTGTGTCGTGATATTATGCTTTTATAAACCACTGTAATAACAAAATTACTATATATATATATATATATATATATATATATATATATATATATATATATATATATATATAAATTAAAAAAGGATTAATTCAATGATGTTGAATGACCATTTCGATGTGAAAATCCCCACGAGGGATAACACATCACCTCAGCAACCGAAAAATCCTTTCAGAAACTGGAGAAAAATCAGTCTAATTTTCCTTTTTAAATAGATTTGCAAAGACATTTAAAAAAAGTAAAAATAAATAAAAAAAAAGAAAAAAGAAAAAATAAAAAAAAATAAAAATAAAAAATAGATAAACAAGAAAAGAAAAAATTGACATCGTCTGGGTTCAAATTTTTAATATTAATTAGGATCGGGTTTTTGGAATTTACCTTCCTGCTTTTTTCACTTGGATTAAAGTATCTGAATTAAAATATATATATATATATATATATATATATATATATATATATATACGCATAAATGCAAACTTATCACTATACTCGTTTCGAAAAACCCTTCGTTATTTTTTATAACTATTGCCGTTGCCTAGCGGAGTTTTATGTCAACACAAAATAAAATAGTCGCTGATGGTGGATGTTATTATTGTGTTACCGTCTTAATAACCTCTCTGAAGATTTTATTTTGTGTTGACATGTAAACATATTTTACTGTTTACTTTACAATATGGGTTGCAATATTATGAATATATGTATATTATTTTCACTGATGTAAATTGTTATTTACTCTTATGTGTTGGGTTTTTCATTTGACATGGTTTGTAAAATTAATATTTGCTAGGGATTAAATTTGGCATTACACTGTCATATTAAAATTTGCTTAGAATTTAATCTAACATAGACTATCAATTTGTATAGTTATGGGGTATTTAATCTTACATAGATTATCCTATTAATACTTGATAGTTTTAATCTTGCATGTACCATCTGGTTAATATTTAATAAGTTTTATGGCGGACCTGAAGGAGACTACCACCATCTTTAAATTTGTTGTTTTTCATTTTTTTTTTTTTTTTTTTTACTTTTTTCAGTGCACTCTTATCGATTAAACCCTGAACTTTCCGACTGACAAAAAAATAAATTGGAAAAATTTCAATATTTAAACAATTTTTGCGGGGGCTGAGTTTTTCATACCACGTTATAGTAAATCGATCATCCATTTTGGAACCAATCGCCGATACGACATTACCACCACCTGTAAATTTGTTGATTATCATTTTTTTTTTTACTTTTTTCAGTGCAATCTTATTGACTAAACCCCAAACTTTCCGATTGACAAAGAAAATTTGGAAAAATTTCAATATTTAAACAATTGAGGGAGGGCTTAGTTTTTCATACAACCTTATAGTAAATCGATCCTGTGCAATTAACTTTTTTGCTTGTGCATATTCAACAACTGAATCCTTTGCGAAATTTTTTAATAAAGCCATTCTTGGAGTTTCCGAGGAAGATGCCATCGTAAGGACTGAAGAAAACTTGAAAAAGACAAAAACAAGAGCAACAACTCGTCCCCCACAAAGCTAAACAAAACAAAGCAACCCCAACGCAAGTGGTTCCAAAATGGAAGATCGATTTACTATAACGTTGTATGAGAAAGTGAGACACCAATAAAATTGTTTAAATATTGAAATTTTTTCAAAACTTTTTTGATAATCGGAAAACTTTATGTAATAGCCGATAAGACTGCGCTGAAAAGTAAAAAAAAATGAAAAGCATAAATTTAAAGGTTGTGGTAGTTTCCTTCAGGTCCGCCAGTTTTATTGTCAAATTAATATTTAATAATTCTTTAGGTATTATTTTCGCAATTTTCTGAATTTCTTATTAATACTTACGTTTAACTGCTTTTTTATATGGTTTATATTTATTTTTTGGCTTTTTTTCTGTTGATTTTTTACCTGAGTTTATATTTCGGTGTTTGGGTTTCTCTACGTATAAATGCATCTATGTAGGTGCGCTTGTGGGTTTATGTACTAGTAGGCTTAGAAATTAAGAAATGCGTTTATTCTAAATTTCATGCCATAAAAAAGTAATGTTTGTTACAAATCAAATTAATTTGACTTTAAATTTGATAATTTTCCAAAAATAACGACTGAGAGATGCATATTTTATTTTTGCAAGATTTTTAAACCAAGAAATAATTTTTGTTTACAAATGTGTCGATCGCTCAAAAAATGGCCGAAAATTTGAAAATAAAAGAAAACAACTGTCAGCATTTTAGATTACTGAATGAGCAATGCATAGATGCTAGAGTAGCTACTCAGAGGTAGAATCGCTGACTGACGCCAATTCGGACGGGTTTCAATTGGGTTTAAAGCAATCGGATGTCTAACCGTACTGCTGAGCAGTGATACAGTGAAACAGATCTGTCTGCGGATGACTATATATATATATATATATATATATATATATATATATAAAATTATATAGTTATGAATTAATTGTACATTGCGATATGGAAATGTCTATGTTTCGAGATAGGTTCTCTTCATCAGGCAATGAAAACAACCTATCGCGATACATAGAAATTTCTGTGTCGCAATGTACAATTAATTCATAACTATATAATTATAATAAGCTCTATAATATTTATTATATTGAGCACTGTTGATAATAAAATAAATGCGGGGCACTCAAAATAGTAAAACGTTGAGTCCACTTCACTTGGGTCTGTAATGTGATAGATACCGACTTGGCAGATCGCCTGCAGTCTCTCTCCCACCGGCGAGACGTGGCTTCCCTGTGTCTCTTCTATAAATACTTTCACGGCTTCTGCTCCGATGAACTTAGATCACTGGTGCCCCCTAAATACGAATTTGCACGAGATACTAGATTAGCAACTAGATCCCATCCTTTTACAGTGAAACCGATAAAATGCAGCCGTAACTTCTACTCCAACAGTTTCTTTCCTCGCACTTCCCGACTGTGGAATTCTCTTCCAAACGATTGCTTCCCTGACGGCTACAATCTCCAGGAGTTTAAATGTAAGGTGAATACACACCTCCTAACACACTAACCTGCTCCCATTCTATCAAGCACTCTTCCCATCTGTCCGACCCTCATCCTCGCTATCCTTACTCATCTGTCACCTTTCTCCTGACATTCCCTATGTCTATCCACTCCTTCTCTTTACCTTCCCCTATGTAGCCCCATGCGCAATAGTGGCAGTGGAATGCCTTGCTTGGGGTGAGATGATTAAAAAAACAAAATATATATATATATATATATATATATATATATATATATATATATATATATATATACATATATATATATAATCATTTAAATGTAAATCATTTGTACAACCAACATCAAATCTTGCCTGATGAAGAGAATCTATCTCGAAACATAGAAATTTCCGTGTCGCAATGTACAATTAATTCATAATTATATAATTATATTAAGCTCTATATAACATTTATTATATTGAGCACTGTTCATAATAAAATAAATGCCGGGGCACTCAAAATTGCAAAACGTTGCGTCCTCTTCACCTGGAATTATATATATATATATATATATATATATATATATATATATATATATATTAGTCTTTACTGTTTATTTTCTGTCAATATGCTTCATAAATGATATAATAGTTCTTGTCCTAATACTTTTGCACAGTACTGTATATATATATATATGTGTGTGTGTGTGTGTGTGTGTTTGCGTAAACATTATTTTTAATGAATACTAACAAAAGCAGAGCATTTACATAAATGTGTGTATCCATTAAAATTAATGTTAAAACAAAATCGTCAGCTCTATTGATGGTTTTTCTTAGGGAATGCACGTTCGAATCCTGTCGACGGATTCCTTTTTTTTTTTCTTTTTTTTTTTCATACAACTTTTCTCGAATATTTACTCCGGTAGATATAATTAAATGAAATATACTGTTCATTAATAAAAACAGAGTATCTACTCAAATATGTGCATCCATTAAAAATAATATTTAAACAAAATTAAAATATGTCAAATTTAGTCCATTTTCTATATATAATTATTAATTTGAATATGTTTCTGAATATGTTTTTTATATGCAGTTCGGTTCCATAGTGCCAGTGTCTAGATTATCTTTAAAAGTCAGCGCCACCATTGTGTGCGTGTGACGTGACGTATTCGCTATACGCGGCCATTGATTTGACAATAACTTCGGCTGCTGTCTCTGCTAGCAATTCGACTGTAAACATCGAAACTGTTAACGCCCCGAAGCAATTGACTTCGCATAAAATCAGCTTATGAATAGAGACGAGACGAATGAAGCTCTCGTCATCGACGATAGATAAAGTCAGACAGATTTGGGAAAACATGCCCAAAGAAAAATAATAAAAAGGAAGGGGGAAAAAATGTCAAAATTTGACTGTAACCGTAATTTATTGCATCAAATGATAAACCACTTACTCTTCTTTATTTCATTCTATTATTAGGATCTTTATTTATTTCTTTCGGGCGAAAAACAGAGAACGACTAATGGGACAAGTAGTGGTCAGGAAACATTTCACGGTTGTTATTATTTTTTTTTATTATTATTTTTATTTTTTATTTTTTATTTTTTATTTTTTTGGGTAATGTAAAGTTTTGATTAGATTGTGTCTGATGCCACAATTCGTTTTGTTTCTATGCAAATCAATCTTCTTATTTCGGTTTACGGTCGCCTCTTTTCCGACCCTTTTTCTGTTTTTACTTCCCTTTTCTGAATAAAATCAGCAACCGTTATTTTTCCTTCCTTCCTTCCTCATTTTTTCCTGTTCTTTTTTTTTTTTTTTTTGCGATAACCATAAACTTTTCATTCATTCCTTTCTTCCTTTTCTCGTTCGTTCCTTTCTTCTTTCTTTCATTCGTTTATAGCACCTTGGCGTGTGTCCAAGGGAAGCAGCTGTTTCCTTCAAGCTTGATTTTTAAATATTATTTCCGGTGCCTCAGTGATGTTCTCTGTATCTTGCCGTCGCACGCGACACTTGGACTTCTAGACACAAGGAAATATAGCACGCTCTTTGAATATACTGAAGTACAATTGATAGACGCTGAGCCAAAGTCACAAACACACGTGTAATTGTTTGTCTTAATAAAATAGGAAAACATTGCTCGCTTTAATATCACACATTCTTAAGCAACTTCTTGACTTCTTCAGGACTTTTTGTTCTTAATCTGCGTACAGTTGCCAAAATTACAATCACAATCAGTAACAATAAATTTACGGAAAGTATTTAAATCTGAGAAGAGGAAAATGTTTAAATCTAAGCAGAAAAAATTATCTAAATCTAAGCAGAGGAAAGTATTTACATATAAGCAGTAGAAAGTATTTACATCTAAGCCGTGGAAAGTATTTAAATATAAGCAGAGGAAAACATTAAAAAATAAGAAGTGGAATGTATTTAAATCTAAACAGTGGAAAGTATTTAAATATAAGCAGTGTAAAGTATTTAAATCTAATCAGAGGAAGCATTTAAATATTAAGTAGAATAAAATATTTCAATATAAGCAGAGGAAAATATTTAAATATAAACAGAGGAAAATATTTAAATACAGGCAGTGGAAAGTATTTAAATCTAATCAGAGAAATATTTAAATATAAGTAGAAGAAAATAATTCAATATAAGCAGAGGAAAATATTTAAATATAGGCAGTGGAAAGTATTTAAATCTAATCAGAGGATGTATTTAAATACAAGAAGAATAAAATATTTCAATATAAGCTGAGGAAAATATTTAAATATAAACAGAGGAAAATATTTAAATATAAACAGTGGAAAGTATTTAAATCTAATCAGAGGAAGTATTTAAATATAAATAGAATATAATATTTCAAAATAAGCAGAGGAAAATATTTAAATATAAACAGAGGAAAATATTTAAATATAGGCAGTGGAATGTATTTAAATCTAATCAGAGGAAGTATTTAATTATAAGTAGAAGAAACTATTTCAATATAAGCAGAGGAAAATATTTAAATATAAACAGAGGAAAATATTTAAATACAGGCAGTGGAAAGTATTTAAATCTAATCAGAGGAAGTATTTAAATATAAGTAGAAGAAAATATTTCAATATAAGCAGAGGAAAATATTTAAATATAGGCAGTGGAAAGTATTTAAATCTAATCAGAGAAAGTATTTAAATATAAGTAGAAGAAAATATTTCAATATAAGCAGAGGAAAATATTTAAATATAAACAGAGGAAAATATTTAAATATAAGCAGTGGAAAGTATTTAAATCTAATCAGAGGAAGTATTTAAATATAAGTAGAATAAAATATTTCAATATAAGCAGAGTAAAATATTTAAATATAAACAGAGGAAAATATTTAAATATAAGCAGTGGAAAGTATTTAAATCTAATCAGAGGAAGTATTTAAATATAAGTAGAATAAAATATTTCAATATAAGCAGAGTAAAATATTTAAATATAAACAGAGGAAAATATTTAAATATAAGCAGTGGAAAGTATTTAAATCTAATCAGAGGAAGTATTTAAATGTAAATAGAATAAAATATTTCAATATAAGCAGAGGAAAATATTTAAATATAAACAGAGGAAAATATTTAAATATAATCAGTGGAAAGTATTTAAATCTAATCAGAGGAAGTATTTAAATATAAGTAGAATAAAATATTTCAATATAATCAGAGTAAAATATTTAAATATAAACAGAGGAAAATATTTAAATACAGGCAGTGGAAAGTATTTAAATCTAATCAGAAACTATTTAAATATAAGTAGAAAAAATATTTCAATATAAGCAGAGGAAAATATTTAAATATAAACAGAGGAAGATATTTAAATATAAGCAGTGGAAAGTATTTAAATCTAATCAGAGGAAGTATTTAAATATTAAGTAGAATAAAATATTTCAATATAAGCAGAGGAAAATATTTAAATATAAACAGAGGAAGATATTTAAATATAAGCAGTGGAAAGTATTTAAATCTAATCAGAGGAAGTATTTAAATATTAAGTAGAATAAAATATTTCAATATAAGCAGAGGAAAATATTTAAATATAAACAGAGGAAAATAATTAAATATAGGCAGTGGAAAGTATTTAAATATAATCAGAGGAAGTATTTAAATATTAAGTAGAATAAAATATTTAAATATAAACAGAGGAAAATATTTAAATATAGGCAGTGGAATGTATTTAAATCTAATCAGAGGAAAGTATTTATATATGAGTAGAGGAAAATATTTAAATATAAGCTGAGGAATGTATTTATATCTATTCAAAGGAAAGTATTTAAATATAAACAGAGGAAAGTATTTAAATTTAAACAGAGGAAAGTATTTAAATATAAACAGACAGACGTTTTTAAATAAAAGCGAAGGAATGTATTTAAATCTAAGAAGTGAAATGTATTCAAAATTTAGCAGAGGAAAACATTGAAATCTAATTAAAGGAAAGTATTTATTTCTTAAGCAGTGGGAAAGTATTTAAATTTAAGCAGAGGAAATTATTTAAATTTAACCCGAAAACACGAACCATGGATATATAGTAATCAGCGAAAATGACGCCATTTTAATTACAATTTAATTAAATTTTCAGTACCTGATTTTCTTATCTAAATGATATGTTTTTCAGTTCCTATTAATGTTAACTCAAAGTGCAAATTTTAAAGTGCCTACATGTAAAATATTTCAAATAAAGATTAATATTTAATATTTTTTGATGTTTTCAAAATCGGTTATGATATACCTATGGTTAGTAGTGGTGTAACTTTAATTGAAAGTTAGTGTTCCAGGGTTAAGCAAAGGAAAGTATTTAAATCTAAGTATTATTTGTAAATTTTTTGAATTTCATTTTTTTTTCTCTAAAATGTTGACATTAGTTGTTTATATGCAGCTTTTAAACGCTTGTAATTCTTTCTTTTTTATCTTGCTTTTTATTTATTTCATTTATCTTATTTAAATATATTTATTCGGCTTACGGCCTATCACGTTGAATACACCGGTTCTCGCTTGATCACCGAAGTTGAGCCTGGTCAGTACTTAGATGGGTGACCACTTGGGAATACCAGGTGCTGTAAGCGTTTAGTGACGGATGTGCGTTGTGGTGCAGTGGATATCGGCTCGGAAAGAGAAATAGGTGAGCCGAGTTCGAATTCCAGTTGAATACCCTGCATTCACTTAAGCACTGGTACCCTTGGGAAAGGTATTAATCCGTCCCTTCCCTCTAGTTATGGGTTAAATAACAAGGGTAGGATTTGGAAAATGTCCTTAAAATCAAATCCCAATGAATCTTGATACTCGAAAAGAAAAATGTATTACTAGGCACAACAACTTATATGAAAAAAACAACAATAAATTGTTGAAAGAAAAAGGTATTACCAGCAATAAATAAATAAAGTTTAGTTGGTAATAAATGACCCGCCGAGGTTGATATGCCATAAAAACCAACCAACATATTTATTTATGCTTTCACAACGTGTCAGTCGCTGGTTTTCCACAATGGAAATCTTTTTTATATATACGAGAACTCATCCAGTATAAAGATCGAAAACCACTCAGTTTAGCGCAGTGATCCCCAAGGTAAGTGGTACTGCCAAGGGACAGATGGGTGACCGCTGGGGAATACCAGGCGCTGTAAGCGTTTAGTGACGGATGTGCGTGGTGATGCAGTGGATGTCGGCTCGGAAAGAGAAATCGGTGAGCTGAATTCGAATTCTACTTGAGTACCCTGCATTCGCTTAAGCACTGGTACCATTGGGAAAGGTATTAATCTGTCACTTCCCTCCAGTTCTCTAGGCCCCATCCTGTTAAATAACAGGATGGGGCCTAGAGACAATTCATCTAGTGTCGGTGTCACAATAAAAACACCCTTTGTAGCCCTGGCGAAGCATCAAGTATTCAACTGTTTGACAACATTATGAATTTCGATGCAAACTGCGTCAGGGTTCCAAATGCGCACGGAATACTGGAGAGGTGTAGTGAGTTCGATCTCGGCCGAGGCCGCAGGACGACGGCGAAGAGACAGTGCAAAAAAAATGAGAAAAAATAGGTAGCGAGAGTGAGCCCATGGCGCATCTGAATCATAATATGTGCCGCACCCATATGTGTACATTGCCTTCACTTTAAAGTGTATCCCATTTATATAACAATTATTATTATTATTATTTTAATCATTTCAATTCAAGTAAGGCAATAAAGCCCCTACAATGTGAGATGTTACTGAGTGTTAAAGTATATGATAAAAAAAATACTATTAAGGAGGGAGTTGAATTTTAGAAGATCAAATTTGAATGGGAAGCAAAAAACCAAAAGAGTGTCCTACAAGCGAGAAGTGCGAGAGATGAAACTGTTAGCATAGAAATTACGGTTGCTTATAGCCCTTTTAAATATAAAACGATGAGACCTTACCGCCAATCTACTAGCAAAAAGTTCTTCAAAACAATTACCATAAAAGTGTTTATAGAAAAGACTCAGGTATGCTACTCTACAGCCAAGGGAAGGAACTGAAACTGAGATGCCAGGACGGGACTAATAACATTGCAGATTCGTCTTTGAATTTTATCAATAATCTTTAAATACATAGCAGAAGCACTAGACATGTGACAGCAATATTCAATGAATGGATAAAGGATAGATGAATATAAAATGCAAGATAGATTCTAGAGAGAAAAATTGTTTTTACGACACAGGGAACCAACTTTCTTATGAGAAGATAAGATACACTTGGATACAATAATCGTCTTCGAATTTTATCAATAATCTCTAAATACATAGCAGAAGCACTAGACATGTGACAGCAATATTCAATGAATGGATAAAGGATAGATGAATATAAAATGCAAGATAGATTCTAGAGAGAAAAATTGTTTTTACGACACAGGGAACCAAATTTCTTATGAGAAGATAAGATACACTTGGATACAATAATCGTTACGATGTTTGGGTACCTCTCGATTCAACAGAAAATATATTGGACCGCATAGGTATCTGCGATGTTCAGCTCAAACGCAACAAAAACATTTTTGTTATATATAAATACGATTAAAGGCGATGAAAAGTGGATACTTTACTACAATATGAAACAGAAAATATTCTGGAGATGACGCCAAATGCAAGTGTGCAATTGAAAATGTAGATGCTGTGGATAATGGGATATTGGAAATGTTTGTTCATTATTAGTTCTTTCCACAAAATCAAACATTGAATTAGGCCGATTAAAGGAGTAGGCCGATTAAAGGAGGAAATGTCGGGAAAGCGCCCAGAGTTGGTAAAGAGAAAGATTGTCATTGCAAACTTCCTGCTTAGGGATAGGAAGTGAGTTCAGCGGATGTACAAAAATAGAAAGGAGTGTAAGACAAGGATGGGTTTCTCACCGGATTTATTCAGTCTAGACAGCGAGGCAATTCTGAGAGAACTAGAAGTCCTGCCAGGATTTATCATTGGCGGCCACAATCTTCACAATATTAGATATGCAGATGACACAGTGCTGATAGCAGACACGAGAAGGAAACTACAACCCCCCCTTACAGAATGTAACGAAGGAAAATCAGAAGAAAAGACTAAACATAAACTACAAGAAAACTGAATGCATGGTCATCAGCAAAAGAGGAGCATAACATGCTAATTACATGTCAGGGATACTAAAATTAAGCAGAAAATCAGTTCTCTGTGTAGGGTCAGTAAGTTTTTCCCGTCCGAAACAATCCCGCACATATACAAATCTACCATCCGCACGTGCATTGAATATTGCTGCCATATCTGGTCGGGTGCTCCTGCTATCCACCTCGATATCCTCGACCAAATCCAACGGAGAAGCTGTAATGTGATCGATCCCGACTTGGCAGCTAGAATACAGTCGCTTTCTCACCGATGTAGTGTGGCTTCCCTGTGTCTCTTTGTTATGTCGACAATCTTCGTCGCCCCTGTTATGTCGTGAGTAAGAATAAATAACTCAACAACAGAAATAGGTTAATTGTTGTATTCCGTGAAAATAGTATTTGCAAAGGTTATTAGTATCCAATAAAAATCTACCGAGGCTGACAAAGCAATCCTCGCTGCCGAGCTTGAAAAGAACCTCCGATATGTGGTGGACTGGGGTAAGAAATAGCTCGTAAATTTTAATGCTTCCAAAACTAAGCTGCTATCTGTTAACCAACACAGACAATCGTTCCTCCCGCCCATTAATATGGATCAGGTTTCTCTCTCTGAAAGTAAAATATTGTGCCTCCCCGGATTAACTCTCACATCAGACCTCAAGTGGAATAACTTTATAGAATCCATAGCTAAATCCGCCGCTAAGAAAGTCGATTCTCTGTGTAGGGCCAGTAAGTTTTTCCGTCCGAAACAATCCCTCACATATACAAATCTACCATCCGCACGTGCATTGAATATTGCTGCCATATCTGGTCGGGTGCGCCTGCTATCCGCCTCGATGTCCTCGACCAAATCCAACGGAGAATCTGTAATGTGATCGATCCCGACTTGGCAGCTAGGATACAGTCGCTTTCTCACCGACGCAGTATAGCTTCATTGTGTCACTTCTATAAAAACTTTCACGGTTTCTGCTCCGATGAACTTAGCTCACTGGTAACCCTTATATATGAATTTACTCGAGCCACAAGATTAGCAACTAGGTCCCACCCATTCACTGTGAAACCGATAAATTGTAAACGCAAATTCTACTCCAACAGCTTCTTTTCTCGCACTTCACGCCTGTGGAATTCCCTTCCGCATACTTGCTTTCCCAACAGCTATAATCACCAAGAATTTAAATGTAAAGTCAATAGTCTCACAAACTTACATCCTCTCTCTCTCATACTTTTTCTCCGTCCACCCCCCTCTCATCAGTCTTCTCTTCTTTCATATACTCTCTTCCTGTAACCTGTCACTCTTTCTCATAACTTTCCTCCTATGTAACCCCCTGCACAACAGTGGCAGTAAAATGCCTTGCTTGAGGCCACACGATTATAAAAAATAATCTATACAATTATAATGTGGGTATAAAGTGGGGGATCAATTCTAGATTACAATCGATACATAAACTGATCCCTCACTTTATATCTACTTCATTCTTCTCTTACCCACTTCCTGACACCCCCTCCTTATAACATGTCACTATTTCTGATAACATTCCTCCTATGTATCCCCCTGTACAACTGTCAGTAAAATGCCTTACTTGGGGCCACACGATTTTAAAAAACATCTATACTACTATAAACTTGATATAAAGAGGGGATCAATTCTACATTACAATCAATAAATAAACTGATCCCTCACTTTATGGCCACATTCATCCTTCTTTTACTGTGAAACCGATAAATTTTTAGCGCAAATTCTACTCCAGCAGCTTCTTTTCTTGCACTTGCCGCCTGTGGAATCTCCAAGAATCTAAATGTATAGTCAATAGTCATCTCCTATCTCACAATCCTGCATTCTCACTTTCATGCTCCTTTCTCCGTCCACTCCACTCTCATCAGTATTCTCATCCTTCTCTTACCCACTTCCTGACACCCCTTATAACCTGTCACTCTTTCTCATAACTTTCCTCCTATGTAACCTCCTGCACAACAGTGACAGTAATATATATATATATATATATATATACACACACACACGCATATATAACACACACACACACACACACACACACACACACACACACACACACACACACACACACACACACACACACACACACACACACACACAAATATATATATATATATATATATATATATTACGGAAATTAACGAATTTTAACAAAACTTGGTTATAAACAACCGACAATTTGAAATGAATTGTTTAAACATTATTTTTTATCTATACTCATATTTAAGTAGATATTCTGGGGTTTTTTTTTTGTTTTTTGTTTTTTTTTAATTAAACAGTATTATATATTTATATCTACTGCCCTGAATTATTTACGATAAATTTTTATTACGAAAATGTGTTTCATTCGGCAGGATTCGAACCTGCGATCCCTATCTACATAGAGGAAGCTACCATTAGATATGTAGATAGGGGTCGCAGGTTCGAAAGAAAGAAAGAAAGAAAGAAAGAAAGAAAGAAAGAAAGAAAAGGAAAAATTAAGAAAGAAAGATAAAGGAAGAAAGAAACAAAGAAACAAAGGAAGACAGAAATGAAGAAAGAAATAAAGACAAAAATGAAAAGAAAAAATATAGGAAGGAAGAAAAGAAGAAAGAAAGAAAGAAAGAAAGAAAGAAAAATTAAGAACGAAAGATAAAGGAAGAAAGAAACAAAGAAACAAAGGAAGACAGAAATGAAGAAAGAAATAAAGACAAAAATGAAAAGAAAAAAATATAGGAAGGAAGAAAAGAAAGAAAGAAAGAAAGGAAAAATTAAGAAAGAAAGATAAAGGAAGAAAGAAACAAAGAAACAAAGGAAGACAGAAATGAAGAAAGAAATAAAGACAAAAATGAAAAGAAAAAAATATAGGAAGGAAGAAAAGAAAGAAAGAAAGAAAGGAAAAATTAAGAAAGAAAGATAAAGGAAGAAAGAAACAAAGAAACAAAGGAAGACAGAAATGAAGAAAGAAATAAAGACAAAAATGAAAAGAAAAAAATATAGGAAGGAAGAAAAGAAAGAAAGAAAGAAAGAAAGAAAGAAAGAAAGAAAGGAAAGGTTAAGAACGAAAGATAAAGGAAGAAAGAAACAAAGAAACAAAGGAAGACAGAAATGAAGAAAAAAATAAAGACAAAAATGAAAAGAAAAAATATAGGAAGGAAGAAAAGAAAGAAAGAAAGAAAGAAAGAAAGAAAGAAAGAAAGAAAGAAAGGAAAAATTAAGAAACAAAGATAAAGGAAGAAAGAAACAAAGAAACAAAGGAAGACAGAAATGAAGAAAGAAATAAAGACAAAAATGAAAAGAAAAAAATATAGGAAGAAAGAAAGAAAGAAAGAAAGAAAGAAAGGAAATTAAGAACGAAAGATAAAGGAAGAAAGAAACAAAGAAACAAAGGAAGACAGAAATGAAGAAAGAAATAAAGACAAAAATGAAAAGAAAAAAATATAGGAAGCAAGAAAAGAAAGGAAGAAAGAAAGAAAGAAAGAAAGGAAAAATTAAGAAAGAAAGATAAAGGAAGAAAGAAACAAAGAAACAAAGGAAGACAGAAATGAAGAAAGAAATAAAGACAAAAATGAAAAGAAAAAAATATAGGAAGCAAGAAAAGAAGGAAGAAGGAAATAAAGAAAGAATAGCAGGAAAGGCAAATCGTCTCCAAGATGAAATACAACAAAAAAACGACCAGAAAACATCGATGAAAAAAAACATGATCGCCTAAAACAAAAGGAAAAATAAATAAATAAATAAATAAAGGGCGACATTTATGATCTAAAAAAAAAAAAAATTAAGTCTGGCAATAAAGAAACACGAAGAGGGAAAGACAGAGAGAGAAAGAAAAGAGAGAATACATGAGGGAGAGAGAGAGAGAAAGAGAGCAAGAATCTGAGAGATAAGTCTATGGGTAGAGGCAGGGACAAAAAAAGTGAAGGGCTAGCAAGTGCGATCGAGTGCGGATGGCATTCTGAATCATTAGGTAACGATAGTCATCTCGTCTCACAGGGTTGCCAAATAATCAATAGTAAGTGAATTAACGCTAAAGGCGTGCAGCCGGACATTCATATCCCACCACTTCTGCCCCTGGGACAATTCCTCTGGCCGTTATATAGAATCAAGGCCGTCTTCTTATCGCGATCCAACAGTCATCAGATCTGGTCGAGTGCGGTTTAGGCATTCTAAACACGTCCATCGTAACGATTATCGATCTCCGTACTCATGTTGTCACTGCAACTACAAGCAACATACGCACCCGCCCATCCATTCGAAGAAGAAAAAAAAAACAACTAAATATCCTTGAAGCTTTTTATCGTATAAATAGGTATGTTGTATAGTCCAGTATATATTTTGATCGTGTCTATGAATGAACAATTGTGACATTCTTGTTAGATTTTATGTAATGTTATACCTTAGAACGAAATCTTAATTTTGCCATTGGAAAACATTCTGTTACAAACAGAGGAATATATTATAATACGACACCATTTTTACTTGTGTATACTTCTAAAGTGAGGTAGTATTTACATTATTTACACTGTTCGGATTGCTGCCCTCATGTTTACTGCTATGTTTAAAACGTTTCGACCGTTGCACGCCCCGGCCTTGATCAGGTGCTGAGCCAGGTATCCTCAAGGACTCGATAAAGGCTGGAAAGTAAGGATCGGTTAGCGCCAAGTCAGATAAGACAGCAAT
The DNA here is from genome assembly GCA_037127315.1 of Ascarosepion bandense. NCBI lineage: Eukaryota > Metazoa > Mollusca > Cephalopoda > Sepiida > Sepiidae > Ascarosepion > Ascarosepion bandense. Next base: position 901,748 of record JBBBDQ010002164.1, on the reverse strand, counting down.
ACTCAATTTTTGTCTGACATTCCTCTTGTAAGGATGAAGTTGAGAAAAAGACTCTATCAAGGCAGGAACACAAGGACACATGGGCCAGTGTATATAGGCGTTGGTTATTTCCAGTGATTTGACCCAAAGAGTCGTGAGTTCAATACCTGGCTACAGCAGTGGTGAACAAATAATTTCGAGAGTTGAAATAAAGGGAGATAACTACATGGCATCCAGAACTGGTATCGAACATGGGATGAGAATTATAAACCCCGGTGATCGAAATAAGGGATTCAGTTCAAAATTCCTAGCATCTGAAGAAGTCCGAAACGTACAACGACCGAAACGACGTAATCATGGCAGCGAATAAACAGACAAGAAGTAGAATAGATTATTGATTTGGTTGGCCAGAATCACTTTCTACGATTTATTTGGATAACGTTATATTAAAGTTACATTTAACGTATGATAAAAGAACGGCATTAGCCTTTTCTTTAAAAGGAAACATTTGTTATTTATTGACAAAGCAACCAGTTCTACTCTAGTTAGGCTTTTCTTACCTCCTTGGCCATTGGGAGGAGATCACAGTGTGGTATCTGTTCTCCTTGTCTCCCAGGTAATATTAGCCTTTTCTTTATAAGGAAACATTCGGCATTCATTGACCAAGCAGCCAGTTCTACTCTAGTTACGCCTTTCTTCCCTTCTTGGCTATCGGGAGGAGATCAAAGTGTAGTATCTGTTCTCCTCATCTCTAATGGTAATATTAGCCTTTTCATTATAAGGAAACATTCGACATTCATTGACCAAGCAGCCAGTTCTACTCTAGTTACGATTTTCTTTCCTCCTTGGCCATCGGGACAGGATCAAAGTGTAGTATCTGTTCTCCTCGTCTCTAATGGTAATATTAGCCTTTTCTTTATAAGGAAACATTCGGCATTCATTGACCAAGCAACCAGTTCTACTCTAGTTATGCTTTTCTTCCCTCATTGGCCATCGGGAGAGGATCAAAGTGTAGTATATGTTCTCCTCATCTCTAATGGTAATATTAGCCTTTTTTTAAGGAAACATTCGGCATTCATTGACCAAGCAACCAGTTCTACTCTAGTTATGCTTTTCTTCCCTCATTGGCCATCGGGAGAGGATCAATGTGTAGTATCTGTTCTCCTCATCTCTAATGGTAATATTAGCCTTTTCTTTATAAGAAAACATTCGGCATTCATTGACCGAGCAACTAGTAATACTCTAGTTACGCCTTTTTTAACTCTCTGACCATCGAGCATGCATAAAAGTATATCGGTTCATCGGGAGGATGAACTATATTTCATCTTTTGGTTGGGTCTCAGTCTGTAAATAGAGCACAACTGGAAATATTATTGACAGGCGTCCAGTCTCTGAAAATAGATGGCCGCGGCAGTGTTTCCTCCATTGCACTAAAGAGGTGGGGATCAACGGTCAGGAAAATTCATTGGTCCCATCTGGGTCCGGTAAGAATGAAACAAAGTAGTATAAATTTATCATGGTTGGAAAGTGAGGATCGGGCAACCTCAGCAGAGATATGGCAGCAAAGGATCCATCTGACATTTCTCTTGTAAGGATGATGGTGTGCAGAATGCATACGGCATATCACGTTGAATACGCCGGTTCTCGTTCGATCCCCTAAGTAAGGCAACGTAATACCAGGCGCTGTAAGCGTTCAGTGACGGATGTGCGTTGTGGTGCAGTGGGTGTCGGCTTGGAAAGAGAAATCGGTGAGCTGAATTCGAATTCCACTTGAGTACCCTGCATTCACATAAGCACTGGTACCTTAGGAAAGGTATTAATCCGTCACTTCCCTCAAGTTAGGGGTTAAATAACAGGATGGGGTCTGGAGGCAACCCATCCAGTGTTGGTGTCACAATAAAAACACCCTTGGTTGCCCTGGCGAAGCATCAAGTATTCAGCTATTTGACAAGATTATGAATTTCGCTATAAACTGCGTCATGGTCCCAAATGCAAAGGGAATACTGGAGGGGTGTAGTGGGTTCTATCTCGTCCAAGGCCGCAGGACGACGACGTGCAGAATGATTTTTGTCAAGGCAAGAATTTGGCTCAGATCTAGAAGTAATACCTCATTTTTGGCCTGATCTGGCCCTTGTAAGGATGAAGCGAGGTAGATGGATTCAATCAAAGCCAGAAAGTAAAAAACGGGCATCTTCAGTCCAGATATGGTAGCAATACTCAATTTTTGATCTGGATCTAGCTCTTGCAAGCAATAAGCTGGAAAGAAAGAAAGGCTGGAATGTGAGAATCGGTGAGCGAGCTCTAGACCAGGTATGGAAGCAATACACCATTTATGGTTGTTGTGTCTCTTGTAAAGTTGAAGCGGGTTCGATCTCAATCAAGACAGGAAAGTAAAGATTGGGCAGTTCCATACCAGATATGATTTCAATTTGTTGTCTGACCTGTTTCTTGCGTATTTGAAGTGGTGCAGAAGAACTATAAAGACTTGAAAGTGAGGATCTAGACATTACTGATCAGATATCGAATAAATACGAGGGTCATTCAATAAACAAGGTGAATTTTTCGGTATAAAGACTTCTACGAGGGTCATTCAATAAATAAGGTGAATTTTTCGGTATAAAGACTTCTACGAGGGTTATTCAATAAATAAGGTGAATTTTTCGGTATGAGGACTTCTACTACAGATAGAAGCTTACTTTTATTTTTTTTTCCTTTACTTCTTTTTTAAAGGGATTTAATTTTTTTTTTTTTTTTTTTTTGCAGATTGAAAAAAAAACTTTGAGAGTTTTGGAGATTAACAAAGATGGCCGACCAAGAAGCATACTCCAGGATTGAACAAAGGTCAGTTATCAAGTTTTTGGTTGCTGAAGGGTGCAAACGAGTTGAAATTCATCGAAGAATTTCAACTGTGTATGGTGCCACATGTTTCAGCCAAAAAATGTCTACAAGTGGGTTAAATTGTTTAAAGAAGAAGGGATCGGTGTTGAGGATGAAGACAGGTCTGGGAGGCCTACAGAAGTGAGGTCTCCTGAGGTGATCGAATCAGTCAATGACCTCATTCAGTCTGACAGAAGGGTGACAGTGGATGACATTGCAAGGACTATCTATTGGGACAGCACAGAAAATTGTCCATGATGACTTTGCCTACTCGAAGGTCAGCTGCCGGTGGGTACATTTGAACATCGTACTTTACTGGTTCTTTTGTGATGATGTGTGAAGAAGGTCTATCAAGGCTGGAAAATGAGGATCAGGCTGCTCCAGACCATTTACGGAAGCAAGACGTCATATTTGTCTGACCTCTTTTAAGAATGAAGCTGGGCAGAAAGACTCTTTCAAGGTTTGAAAGTAAAGATCTTGGCTATCTATTCACGATGGCAAACCATCCCTATACTGTAATAAGGAGCAAGTTCTACTCAAAACTGTTATTTTGTGGAACAGACTCCCGAGAGGATGCTTTCCTGACACTTAAAATCGTAGTGTCATTACGTCCAGGGTCAGCCATTATCTATCCTGCGCGATCACATAATATGTATTTCTTACTTCCTACTTCCCCAACTTTACAAAAAGCTGATATTACTGGTCATTTTGAACAAATTTTCAGTTTTCTAAAATAAAAAAGATTAAAAAATTCCTTTTTATTAAAATCTGACTAAATCAATCTTCTCACTATAACCGACCATAAAAAAATATCTTAAAACACCACCTTTTTGGCATTAAATAACCCACAGAGGTGTTGATATGCTGTTAAACAAAACTCAAACTCGAACTCGGTCTCCCTAAAAGAGCAATAAGTGATCATTTGTCGTACAAAAAATCAGTAAAGTCCTATAACCGAACATTAAAAAATACCTTAAAGCCCCACCTTTTTGGCATTAAATAACCCACAGAGGTGTTGATATGCTGTTAAACAAAACTCAAACTCGAACTCGGTCTCCCTAAAAGAGCAATAAGTGATCATTTGTCGTACAAAAAATCAGTAAAGTCCTATAACCGAACATTAAAAAATACCTTAAAGCCCCACCTTTTTGGCATTAAATAACCCACAGAGGTGTTGATATGCTGTTAAACAAAACTCAAACTCGAACTCGGTCTCCCTAAAAGAGCAATAAGTGATCATTTGTCGTACAAAAAATCAGTAAAGTCCTATAACCGAACATTAAAAAATACCTTAAAGCCCCACCTTTTTGGCATTAAATAACCCACAGAGGTGTTGATATGCCGTTAAACAAAATTCAAACTCAATTAGAGTTTCATATTCATCTTCTTTAATAAAGTTGTTCGGCATTCCTTATCAAAAAGAAAAAAGGATTGATATGATGTAGCAATTAAAGTAATCTTCACCAGAACTGTTACTCCGTGGAGCAAACTCCCAAGAGGATGCTTCCTTGACAGTTACGATCTTGGTTTCTTTAAGCTAAGTGTCAACCGATATCTATCCTGCACGTCCTCATAATATGCATTTTTTCTCTCGAATTCACCCTCCATTAAAACAATATCACTCAGTAGGCCTTTACATTGAGTGGCATGTGGGGAAACTCACAGTTAGATAGACGAAACTATCGCCCGGTTCACGCTCCACCCACGTCTATTGAACAGGTGAAGAGGCTCATCCCTTGTTTCCTGTTTAGGATGTGGTTTCCGGGTTTTCTCTTTTCCAATCTTTTCACTCTTTTTTTTATTTTATTTTATTTTTTTTTTCAATTGGAGTAGATAGACTAAACTATCGCCCAGTTCACACTCCACCCACGTCTATTGAACAGGTGAACAGGATCATCCCTTGTTTCCTGTTTAGGATGTGGTTTCCGGTTTTTCTCTTTTCCAATCTTTTCACTCTTACGTAGCCCCCTGTGCATCAGTGGCGTTTTCGCCTTGCTTGGGGTGATATGATTAAAAAAAAAATCTTTTTGTCGCTTCAAGTCTCATTTTCATCTGTGATGAAATTGTTCGACATTCACTATCATAAGGGAGGGGGGATTGATATGGTGTAGCAATTCAGCACTCGTTTCTTTGTTTCTAACGAATTTTTCTGTAACGAAAGTAATTAATTACTTTTCTTATCAGTAAGCCATCCTTTCAGCCGCTATAATAATAAAATATTTGTTTATTCCTCTTAAATAGGCAGAAGCGACCCCCCCATACATTTTCTAGAGAAGGAATTCGCGATGATCCCCTCAAAGGCTCAATAGCTTGCAATCCCTCACCATATTTCTTAGTGGATCCTTTCCTCCCAAGACCTCTGAGAATATCAATGCAACCATTCCACACTTTAATCAATACCACCCTCTTTATTTTTTCTACACACACTCTCTCTCTCTCTCTCTCTCTCTCTCTCTCTCTCTCTCTCTCTCTCCTTGTTTCATTCAGTCATTGCCCTTACTCGCGTTCTGTAAATTAGATCGTCATTTTTCGAAAACTTCGCTCTGATTACCTGATTTTAAAATTAACTGCAAGAAATAGTGAGGGGAACTACTGAAAAGGATCAATAATTGCGTAGCTTAGCACATCGTTCTGAGTAGAATTTTCCCATAAACTTTCGACTCTTTAACGTTCACTCTGAATTAAGTGCATTTATGCTGAAATATAAATTATTATTGTGTTCAATAAGTGCTTTTTTACTCGATAAGGTTCAGGCATTAAAGATCTACCAATATATATATATATATATATATATATATATATGATTGTTTAATACTTAATTTTCGGTCATAATAGAATCAGCCCAGTACACATTTGTATTAAAAAGTGTTCGATACAATTGTATTGTAGCATCTTTGAATATTTTCAACTTTTAAACGATAGATAGATAGATAGATAGATAGATAGATAGATAGATAGATAGATAGATAGATATAATATTGAACGAGATAGATAGATAGATAGATAGATAGATAGATAGATAGATAGATAGAAATAGAACGAGATAGATAGATAGATAATTGAATAGATAGATAGATAGATAGATAGATAGATATAATAGAACGAGATAGATAGATAGATAGATAGATAGATAGATAGATAGATAGATAGATAGATAGATAGATAGATAGATAGATCTGAACAAACTTAATTTTATGTTCATTTTTTTTATAATATTCGAACCTAGGCTACCTTTCGGCAAATGCTTCTTCAAGAATTACGATTATTATAAATACGTAAAAATAAAAAAATAAATAAATTTACGATTAAAATAAATGACTAAATAAAGAAAAGGGTAAATCATCCAGCGGAGTATAAAAGAGAAAAAAATGAAGCGCACATATTTCCAAATAAATGTCAGTCAGTTAAGTGATACACGTTTTGGGCGATCATGTCTCGAAAGAGACATGACTGACTGGGCAGAAGATTATCCCGCAGTAGGTAGCCATTGCTTTCTGCGGTAGACTGGTTGCCATCCAAGGCTATAGAACCTGATCTGTCCTTTTATTTGACTCATAGCTAGAAAGGGAGGAAGAGATGCATTACATTATTAAGTAGTAATTAGTGGGGGATCAGTTTATTACTTCATAACAATATAAAACTGATCCCCCACTTTATACCCAGTAGAAGCCTTAATCATGTTTTCAACTATTATATTCAGTCCGTCAGTTAAGTATCATATGTGATACACGCTTTGGGCGATCATGTCTCTTTAGAAACATGACTGACTGAGCAGAAGATTATCCTGCAGTAGGTTGCCATTGCTTTCTGAGGTAGACTGGTTGCCGACCAAGGCTATAGAACCCAATCTGTCCTGTTATTTAACCCATAACTGGAAGGAAGAGGCGGATTAATACCTTTCCCAAGAACTACAATTATACCTACTTAGAGTCAGGCAAATAAACAGACACACACACAAACATCTTGCCTTTTATATATATATATATATATATATATATTATCGATCTTCTGCAATATTGTAAGAAGAACTGCAACCTTGGAACTTCTGAATATCGTTTCTTATGTCTTTGTCTATGAGTGTATCAAATTTGATTAAAATCGGACCACTCCTTTTATAACGCGATTTTTTCGATTTTCGGTTTTCGATATTTATCGAGGGTATCTCGACACAAAACCTAGCTAAGAACACTCGCAGACGCTTATGGTACAACTGTGTAAATTTTTAAGAAAATTGGTTTAGCCGTTTCGGAGTCTATAGGTAACGGATACACACACACACACACAGACACATACACACACACAGAGACAAAGTTCCATTTATAAATATGTTTAGATATTAGTTTACAGACTCACAATGTCAAAAGAAGCTATAATCTTGTCATTAGAAGTAATGGCACAATTTCTAATAAACTTCGAAAAGGCGAAAGAGTTTGGTACACAGTAACTTGAGAAGTGGTCAGAAATAGGTTTAATCGACTCATTTAGCCAACTCGTGCTGTGCCGAACCCACCATAGATAAAATGCAACGTAAAGGCACATTATTTTTCTGAATTTTAGGCAAACTATAAAGTCTTGGTCGTTGGGAATATACGGGTCTAATTCTATTGTAGGTGTCTTTGCTTATAAGATTGCTTTTATAGACTTCCAGTAACCGTTTCTGAAGATTTTAATTCCAAATTATCAGGACGGTCGTGTGTGGAGAACGGACCAGTTAAACGAAACTTCGAGGTATAATCTAGAATGAGGTATATTTTATTCACAAAGTCAATTTTGTTAAGAATGCCAACACCAAAACCTTTATCAGGCTTAGATATCATTACGAGATTTCAAAGCCTTAATAGTCTGGTAGTGAGCGTGACGCCGTGCAACCATGTCACGTTCAATTAGTGTGGAAATAAAATTATGCGCTGTTTATGAAACTCTTGATGTACAAAATGTGAATTGGTTCTTGGAAGGAACGAGGTGAAACAGTTGTGAAAACATTACTTCAAATTCGGCAAGAACTTTAAACTTGTTTATATTTAAAGAGGGAATACAGAAAGCCAACCCTTTAGAGAGAAGTATTTTTTCTATTTCGGATAAATTAATATTAAAACAAATTAATTATATTAATTCTACAAATACTATCACGGCTTCTGCTCCGATGAACTTAGTTCACTGGTGCCCCCTATATATATAAATTTACTCGAGCCACAAGATTAGCAACTAAGTCACATCCTTTTACTGTGAAACCAATAAAATGTAAATGCAAATTCTACTCCAGCAGCTTCTTTTCTCGCACTTCCCGCTTGTGGAATTCACTTCCGTTTAATTGCTTCCCCGACAGCTACAATCTCTAAGAATTTAAATATAAAGTCAATAGTCATCTCCTATCTCATTAACCCGCATCCTCTCTTTCTCATGCTTCTTTCTCCGTCCACTCCAATCTCATCAGTATTTTCATCCTTCTCTAACTTACTTTCTGACACCCCCTATAATATGTCACTGTTTCTCATAACTTTTCTCCTAAAACAGTGGCAGTAAAATGCCTTGCTTGGAGCGATGTGATTATAAAAAAAAAATTCTATGCTTATTTAATGTAGATATAAAGTGGATATAGCAATATATAAACTGATCCCTCACTTTATGGCCATAATTCTTCTCTTACCCACTTCCTGACACCCCCTGTAACCTGTCACTCTTTCTCAACTCTTTCCTCCTATGTAACCCGCTGCAAAACAGTGTCAGTAAAGTGCCTTGCTTGAGGCGATATGATTAGACAATTATAAAAAAATATGTCTATCCAAAGAATGATTTTCAAAACCTAAACTTTTTCGATTAGACTGTCGATGGATTATTATCTTCAGCAAGAGTTTTCTCTTCGAAATGTAATCTGCATTTAACCAGATATTTCGAAAGACGAAATAAATAAAAAAACTAAAGTTATCTTTTGATTCTGCTTAAAAGAGAACGATATATCGTGTGGCTTGAAAGAAATAATCCTGTTAGTTTATCAAGCTCATACTTAATAAAAAGCTTTTTCCAATTGGTAACTGTTCTGGAGGAATATTGCTGTAGAGGAATATCCTGGCCCTACCCCGGAATGAGTATGGCCCGGGTTATAAAAGACCTAGACGAGAACGAACTAGAGAGAGAGCACTCGAAAGAGATTGAGTGTGTTCGTCATTACACGGGAGTGATCAAGATTATTCGTTATTATACCAGAGTCGAAAGCCATCGGCCTTAGACGAGAGTTAGACGTCACTAGACGGAAGCCTACTTCTCAAGACGGACGCATACGTCCTGTACAGAGACATTGCCTTCTTAATTGTTATTCGTGTTAACTGTTCGTTGGGTGTACTTGTATTTGGCTTATTGTACTGAGGTATAATAAATCTCTATTTATATATCCTCACTATTCTTTCTCTTTTTATCCACTCCCGGGATACAACAGTAACTATAATCAACTTTTTCCCTGATTAGTTTGTTTAAGAAAGAAAGGGACAACAAAGGGAAGAAGAAAGGAGAAGTCTTCTTTTGGTCGGTCAGTTAAGTGCCATACGTGATACACGCTTTGGGCGGTCATGTCTCGAAAGAGGCAGAAGATTATCACGGAGCAGATTGCCATTGCTTTCTGTTGTAGACTGGTTGCCAGCCAAGGCTATAGAACCCAATCTGTCCTGTCATTTGACTCAAAGCTAGATGGGAAAGAGATGTATTATATTATTAAGTAATGATTAGTGGGGGATCAGTTTATTACTTCATAACAATATAAAACACATCCCCCACTTCGAAATGTAATCTGCATTTAACCAGATATTTCGAAAAACGAAATTATTAAAAAAAAACTAAAGTTATCTTTTGATTCTGCTTAAAAGAGAACGATATATCGTGTGGGTTGAATGAAATAATCCTGTTAGTTGATCAAATACTTAATAAAAGTGCGAACCTGAAAGAGACGACCACCGTCTTTAAATTTGTTGTTTTCCTTTTTTTTCTTTAATTTTTTCAATGCAATTTTATCAAATACACCCTAAACTTTCCGATTAACAAAAAAAAATTTTGAAAACTTTCAAGATTTAAACAATTTTAGTTGGGGCTCAGTTTTACATATAACGTTATAGTAAATCGACCCTCCATTTTGGAACCACTCGCCGGTACGACATTACTACCACCTGTAAATCTGTTGATTAATTTTTTTTTTGTTTTTTTTTTTTACTTTTTTCAGTGCAATCTTATTGATTAAACCCTAAACTTTCCAAATAGCAGAAAAAAAAGTAAAATTTCAACATTTAAACAATTTTAGGAGGAAGGCTCAGTTTTTCATACAACCTTATAGTAAATCGATCCTGTGCAATTAACTTTTTTTGCTTGCACATGTTCAACAACTGAATCCTTTGCGAACATTTTGAAAAAAGCCATTCTTGGAGTTTCCGAGGAAGATGCCATCGTAAGGACTGAAAAAAAAAAAAAACTTGAAAAAGACAAAAACGGAAGCAACAACTCGTCCCCCACCAAAAAAAACAAAAAACAAAGCGACCCAATGCGAGAGGTTCCAAAATGAAGGATCGATTTACTATAACGTTGTATGAGAAACTGAGACCCCCTTAAAATTGTTTAAATATTGAAATTTTTCCAATTTTTTTTTTTTTTGATAATCGGAAACTTTATGTGGCAATCGATAAGACTGCCCTGAAAAAAGTAAATAAAAAAAACACATGAAAAACAACCAATTTAAAGGAGGTCGTAGTCTTCTTCAGGTACGACAATAAAAGCTTTTTCCAATTGGTAACTATAATCAGCTTTTGCACTGATTGGTTTGTTTAAGAAAGGAAGGGACAACACCAAAATAGAAACAAGAAAAAAGAAATCTTCTTTTGATACGTAGTGAATTTTATTTGTACGAGAGTCTAATCGAATTATTCATGTCATTAATGATAATCATATGGTATCTAAATTTTAAATGACGGATTAATGACTTGATATCACAGAACAAGAATATAGATCTGAATAAACATAATTTTGTGTTCATTTTTTTTATAATATTCGGAACTAGGGCGACTTCAGGCCAACGCTTCTTCAGGGACACAATCGTTGGCACAATTATAATTGTATCAGACTGGAAAGAATTCCAAGAGACAATGCTAGAACGCGTTTAAATAACGACTTTTCAGCTAATGTGATATATTCTTTTTACTATTTGTCTATATTTCTGAGATGAGGTAGTATTTACAGTATTTACATTATTCGGACTATTGTCCTCATCTTTCTTGCCATTTGTACGACGTTTAATAATAGATCATTCTATTTGTCTATATTTCTGAGATGAGGTAGTATTTACAGTATTTACATTATTCGGACTATTGTCCTCATCTTTGTTGCCATTTGTACGACGTTTAACAATAGATCATTCTATTTGTCTATATTTCTGAGATGAGGTAGTATTTACAGTATTTACATTATTCGGACTACTGTCCTTATCTTTGTTGCCATTTGTACGACGTTTAATAATAGATCATTCTATTTGTCTATATTTCTGAGATGCGATTGTATTTGCAGTATTTACATTATTCGGACTATTGTCCTCATCTTTGTTGCCATTTGTACGACATTTAATAATAGATCATTCTATTTGTCTATATTTCTGAGATGAGGTAGTATTTACAGTATTTACATTATTCGGACTATTGTCCTTATCTTTGTTGCCATTTGTACGACGTTTAATAATAGATCATTCTATTTGTCTATATTTCTGAGATGCGATTGTATTTGCAGTATTTACATTATTCGGACTATTGTCCTCATCTTTGTTGCCATTTGTACGACATTTAATAATAGATCATTCTATTTGTCTATATTTCTGAGATGAGGTAGTATTTACAGTATTTACATTATTCGGACTATTGTCCTCATCTTTGTTGCCATTTGTACGACGTTTAATAATAGATCATTCTATTTGTCTATATTTCTGAGATGTGGTAGTATTTATATTATTTACATTATTCGGACTATTGTCCTCATCTTTGTTGCCATTTGTACGACGTTTAATAATAGATCATTCTATTTGTCTATATTTCTGAGATGTGGTAGTATTTATATTATTTACATTATTCGGACTATTGTCCTCATCTTTGTTGCCATTTGTACGACGCTTAATAATAGATCATTCTATTTGTCTATATTTCTGAGATGAGGTAGTATTTACAGTATTTACATTATTTGGACAATTGTCCTCATCTTTGTTGCTATTTGTACGACGTTTAATAAAAGATCATTCTATTTGTCTATATTTCTGAGATGAGGTAGTATTGAAAGTATTTACATTATTCGGACTATTGTCCTCATCTTTGTTACCATTTGTACGACGTTTAACAATCGATCATTCTATTTGTCTATATTTCTGAGATGAGGTAGTATTTACAGTATTTACATTATTCGGACTATTCTCCTGATCTTTGTTGCCATTTGTACGACGTTTAATAATAGATCATTCTATTTGTCTATATTTCTGAGATGAGGTAGTATTTACAGTATTTACATTATTCGGACTATTGTCCTCATCTTTGTTACCATTTGTACGACGTTTAACAATAGATCATTCTATTTGTCTATATTTCTGAGATGAGGTAGTATTTACAGTATTTACATTATTCGGACTACTGTCCTTATCTTTGTTGCCATTTGTACGACGTTTAATAATAGATCATTCTATTTGTCTATATTTCTGAGATGCGATTGTATTTGCAGTATTTACATTATTCGGACTATTGTCCTCATCTTTGTTGCCATTTGTACGACATTTAATAATAGATCATTCTATTTGTCTATATTTCTGAGATGAGGTAGTATTTACAGTATTTACATTATTCGGACTATTGTCCTCATCTTTGTTGCCATTTGTACGACGTTTAATAATAGATCATTCTATTTGTCTATATTTCTGAGATGTGGTAGTATTTATATTATTTACATTATTCGGACTATTGTCCTCATCTTTGTTGCCATTTGTACGACGTTTAATAATAGATCATTCTATTTGTCTATATTTCTGAGATGTGGTAGTATTTATATTATTTACATTCTTCGGACTATTGTCCTCATCTTTGTTGCCATTTGTACGACGCTTAATAATAGATCATTCTATTTGTCTATATTTCTGAGATGAGGTAGTATTTACAGTATTTACATTATTCGGGCTATTGTCCTCATCTTTGTTACCATTTGTACGACGTTTAACAATAGATCATTCTATTTGTCTATATTTCTGAGATGAGGTAGTATTTACAGTATTTACATTATTCGGACTACTGTCCTTATCTTTGTTGCCATTTGTACGACGTTTAATAATAGATCATTCTATTTGTCTATATTTCTGAGATGCGATTGTATTTGCAGTATTTACATTATTCGGACTATTGTCCTCATCTTTGTTGCCATTTGTACGACATTTAATAATAGATCATTCTATTTGTCTATATTTCTGAGATGAGGTAGTATTTACAGTATTTACATTATTCGGACTATTGCCCTTATCTTTGTTGCCATTTGTACGACGTTTAATAATAGATCATTCTATTTGTCTATATTTCGGAGATGCGATTGTATTTGCAGTATTTGTATTATTCGGACTATTGTCCTCATCTTTATTGCCATTTGTACGACATTTAATAATAGACTATTCATTTGGGTCTATATTTCTGAGATGAGGTAGTATTTACATAGTATTTACATTATTCGGACTATTGTCCTCATCTTTGTTGCCATTTGTACGACGTTTAATAATAGATCATTCTATTTGTCTATATTCTTCTGAGATGTGGTAGTATTTATATTATTTACATTATTCGGACTATTGTCCTCATCTTTGTTGCCATTTGTACGACGTTTAATAATAACAGATCATTCTATTTGTCTATATTTCTGAGATGTGGTAGTATTTATATTATTATGATTATTCGGACTATTGTCCTCATCTTTGTTGCCATTTGTACGACGCTTAATAATAGATCATTCATTTGTCTATATTTCTGAGATGAGGTAGTATTTACAGTATTTACATTATTTGGACAATTGTCCTCATCTTTGTTGCTATTTGTACGACGTTTAATAAAAGATCATTCTATTTGTCTATATTTCTGAGATGAGGTAGTATTGAAAGTATTTACATTATTCGGACTATTGTCCTCATCTTTGTTACCATTTGCATGACGTTTAACAATCGATCATTCTATTTGTCTATATTTCTGAGACAGGTAGTATTGAAAGTATTTACATTATTCTGGATTTTATTGTCCTCATCTTTGTTACCATTTGTACGACGTTTAACAATCCTCGATCATTCTATTTGTCTATATTTCTGAGATGAGGTAGTATTTACAGTATTTACATTATTCGACTATTCTCCTGATCTTTGTTGCCATTTGTACGACGTTTAATAATAGATCATTCTATTTGTCTATATTTCTGAGATGAGGTAGTATTTACATTATTTGGACTATTGTCCTCATCTTTGTTACCATTTGTACGACGTTTAACAATAGACCTTTCTATTTGTCTATATTTCTGAGATGAGGTAGTATTTACAGTATTTACATTATTCGGACTACTGTCCTTATCTTTGTTGCCATATTTGTACGACGTTTAATAATAGATCATTCTATTTGTCTAGGTTTGAGATCTGGGATTGTATTTGCAGTATTTACATTATTCGGACTATTGTCCTCATCTTTGTTGCCATTTGTACGACATTTAATAATAGATCATTCTATTTGTCTATATTTTCTCTGAGATGAGGTAGTATTTACAGTATTTACATTATTCGGACTATTGTCCTCATCTTTGTTGCCATTTGTACGACGTTTAATAATAGATCATTCTATTTGTCTATATTTCTGAGATGTAGTATTTATATTATTTACATTATTCGGACTATTGTCCTCATCTTTGTTGCCATTTGTACGACGTTTAATAATAGATCATTCTATTTGTCTATATTTCTGAGATGTGGTAGTATTTATATTATTTACATTATTCGACTATTGTCCTCATCTTTGTTGCCATTTGTACGACGTTTAATAATAGATCATTCTATTTGTCTATATTTCTGAGATGTGGTAGTATTTATATTATTTACATTATTCGGACTATTGTCCTCATCTTTGTTGCCATTTGTACGACGTTTAATAATAGATCATTCTATTTGTCTATATTTGAGATGTGGTATTTATATTATTTACATTATTCAATTATTGTCCTCATCTTTGTTGCCATTTGTACGACGCTTAATAATAGATCATTCTATTTGTCTATACTTTCTGAGATGAGGTAGTATTTACAGTATTTACATTATTCGGGTTATTGTCCTCATCTTTGTTACCATTTGTACGACGTTTAACAATAGATCATTCTATTTGTTCATATTTCTGAGATGAGGTAGTATTTACAGTATTTACATTATTCGGACTACTGTCCTTATCTTTGTTGCCATTTGTACGACGTTTAATAATAGATCATTCTATTTGTCTATATTTCTGAGATGCGATTGTATTTGGTATTTACATTATCTGACTATTGTCCTCATCTTTGTTGCCATTTGTACGACATTTGACACAGATCATTCTATTTGTCTATATTTCTGAGATGAGGTAGTATTTGCTTATTTACATTATTCGGACTATTGTCCTTATCTTTGTTGCCATTTGTACGACGTTTAATAATAGATCATTCTATTTGTCTATATTTCTGAGATGCGATTGTATTTGCAGTATTTACATTATTCGGACTATTGTCCTCATCTTTGTTGCCATTTGTACGACATTTAATAATAGATCATTCTATTTGTCTATATTTCTGAGATGAGGTAGTATTTACAGTATTTACATTATTCGGACTATTGTCCTCATCTTTGTTGCCATTTGTACGACGTTTAATAATAGATCATTCTATTTGTCTATATTTCTGAGATGTGGTAGTATTTATATTATTTATATTATTCGGTCTATTGTCCTCATCTTTGTTGCCATTTGTACGACGTTTAATAATAGATCATTCTATTTGTCTATTTTAGATGTGGTAGTATTTATATTATTTACATTATTCGGACTACTGTCTCATCTTTGTTGCCATTTGTAATGACGCTTAATAATAGATCATTCTGATTTGTCTATTATTTCTGAGATGAGGCAGTATTTACAGTATTTACATTATTTGGACAATTGTCCTCATCTTTGCCGTTATTTGTACGATCATTTAATAAAAGATCATTCTATTTGTCTATTCTGAGACGGCGGGTAGTATTGAAAAGTATTTACATTAATTGATCTCAATATCCTCATCTTTGTTACCATTTTGCAATGACGTTTTTTTAATCAATCGATCATTCTATTTGTCTATTCTGAGATGAGGTAGTATTTATTAGTATTTACATTATTCGGACTATTCTCCTGACTTGTTGCCATTTGCGCGACGTTTAATACCAGATCATTCTATTTGTCTATATTTCTGAGATGAGGTAGTATTTACAGCATTTACATTATCTGACTATTGTCCTCATCTTGCCACCATTTGTAATGACGTTTAACAATAGATCATTCTATTTTGTCTATATTCTTGAGGTAGTATTTATTAGGTATTTACATTATTCGGACTACTGTCCTTTATCTTTGTTGTTATTTATAATGATTGCAGACACATCATTCTATTTGTCTATATTTCTGAGATGCGATTATTTGCAGTATTTACATTATCTGAGTATTGTCCTCACCTTGCTGCCATTTGTACGACATTTAATAATAGATCATTCTATTTGTCTATATTTCCGGTATGAAAAAGTATTTGCAGTAATTTTACATTATCTGACTAGAAGCACCATCTTGTTGCCATTTGTAGACGTTTAATAATAGATCATTCTATTTGTCTATATTTCTGAGATGTGGTATTTATATTATTTACATAGCCATTCGAATTATTAATCCTTATTATCTTTGTTGCTATTTGTACGACGTTTAATAATTGATCATTCTATTTGTCTATATTTCGGAGATGTGGTAGTATTTATATTATTTACATTATTCGACTATTATCCCACCTTATTGCCATTTGCATGACGCTTAATAATAGATCATTCTATTTGTCTATATTTCTGAGATGAGGTAGTATTTACAGTATTTACATTATTTGGACAATTGTCCTCATCTTTGTTGCTATTTGTACGACGTTTAATAAAAGATCATTCTATTTGTCTATATTTCTGAGATGAGGTAGTATTGAAAGGATTTACATTATTCGGACTATTGTCCTCATCTCTATTGCCATTTGTACGACGATTCGGCTGTTGTACACTCCGGCCTTCTTCAGATGCTAGGAATTTCAAACCGAACCTTTTATTACAATCGCTGGGGTATATTCTCATTTCTTGCGTAGTAGTAATGCCACGATTGGGTGTCATGAGTTATCGCCCTCTAACCCTGCAAGTTACTCTTCCACCACTGCTGTAGCTTGGTATTGAACTCACAACACTTAGAGTCCAGTCAGGAACTAACCAACGTCTATATCCACTGGGACATTGTTTGAGGACTTGGTGAACAAGTAACTTGCAGGTTTGGAGTGAGATAATTCATGACTTCCAATCGTAGCATTACTACGACTTAAGAAATCAGAAAGATATACCCCATTGATTGTAATAAAGGGCTCCGTTCGAAATTCCTAGCACCTGAAGAAGGACGGAGCGTTCAACGGCCGAAAAGACTTACAAATGGCAACAAAGATGAGGACAATAGTCCGAATAATGTAAATACTGTAAATACTACCTCATCTCAGAAATATAGACAAATAGAATGATCCATTATTCAACGTCGTACAAATGGTAACCAAGATGAGGACAACAGTCCAAATAATGTAAATACTGCAAATACTAACTCATCTCAGAAATATAGACAAATAGAATGATCTATTATTAAACGTCGTAAAAATGGCAACAAAGATGAGGACAATAGTACGAAAAATGTAAATACTGTAAATACTACCTCATCTCAGAAATATAGACAAATAGAATGATCTATTATTTAACGTCGTACAAATGACAACAAAGATGAGGATAATAATCCGAATAATGTAAATACTGTAAATACTACTTCATCTCAGAAATATAGACAAATAGAATGATCTATTATTAAACGTCGTACAAATGGAAACAAAGATAAGGACAACAGTCCAAATAATGTAAATACTGTAAATACTACTTCATCTCAGAAATATAGACAAATAGAATGATCTATTATTAAACGCCGTAAAAATGGCAACAAAGATGAGGACAATAGTCCGAATAATGTAAATACTGTAAATACTACCTCATCTCAGAAATATAGACAAATAGAATGATCTATTATTCAACGTCGTACAAATGGTAACCAAGATGAGGACAACAGTCCAAATAATGTAAATACTGCAAATACTAACTCATCTCAGAAATATAGACAAATAGAATGATCTATTATTAAACGTCGTAAAAATGGCAACAAAGATGAGGACAATAGTACGAAAAATGTAAATACTGTAAATACTACCTCATCTCAGAAATATAGACAAATAGAATGATCTATTATTTAACGTCGTACAAATGACAACAAAGATGAGGATAATAATCCGAATAATGTAAATACTGTAAATACTACCTCATCTCAGAAATATAGACAAATAGAATGATCTATTATTAAACGTCGTACAAATGGAAACAAAGATAAGGACAACAGTCCAAATAATGTAAATACTGTAAATACTACTTCATCTCAGAAATATAGACAAATAGAATGATCTATTATTAAACGCCGTAAAAATGGCAACAAAGATGAGGACAATAGTCTGAATAATGTAAATAATGTAAATACTACCTCATCTCAGAAATATAGACAAATAGAATGATCAATTATTAAACGTCGTACAAATGGCAACAAAGATATGAACAATAGTCCGAATAATGTAAATACTGTTATTTAAACACTTGAAGGAAGCCGTAGAATATATCGGCTATATCTTGATAATAAACAACAACAATAATGATATTATTCGGAATAATTTATAGATTAATAAATAAATAGACATCTTCCATCAATATTGTTAGAAAGAAATTTATTTTTAAAACCATGGAATTATACTCCACAAATATTGATTGAATTTACTTCCTAGCATTCGTCCGAACCAAAATATTCCCGCCGTGTCAGACACCAGAAAGGGCGCGCTGCTGTATCAAGAAGTGTCTCTTTACTTCAATATAAGCCATATCCACATCCATATTATTGATAAATAGAATTTTGTCTGTGTGTGGGTGTGGATGTGTCCGTTACCTATAGATTCCGAAACGGCTGAACTGATTTTCCTGAAAATTTACACAGTTGTATTATAAGCGTCTGCGAGTGTTCTTAGTTAGGTTTTGTGTCGAGGTACCCCCGATAAATATTGATAACCGAAAAAATCGGGTTATATAAGGAGTGGCCCGATTTTAATCAAATTTGATACACTCATAAACAAAGACATAAGAAACGATATTCAGAAGCTTCAAGGTTGCAGTTCTTAAAATATTGCAGAAAATCGATAATATATATATATATATAAAGCAAGATGTGTGTGTGTGTGTGTGTGTGTGTGTGTGTGTGTGTGTGTGTGTGTGTGTGTGTGTGTGTGTGTGTGTTTATCTGCCCTTTTATTGTAGTTTTTGCTTCGGGTTTGGCCCTAAGTAGGTATAATTGTAGTTCTTAGTCTTAGCCATGATACCGTTTACTCAGAGGACTTATTTAGCCTTCAAAATTCAGTTTACGACGAAAAAAACTTATTTGATATCGATATCAGGAAATCAAAATTTGACTTACATCCATTCATTTTTCTTTCGGTTTACGGTTTCGCTTTAACTGGAAACAACTATTGCTTTTTAGTCTTTCGTGCCAACGTCCAAAGAGTCTGAGCACCAGGACCATGGATTAGTTTTAAAGCTTTCATTACTCCCGAGCAACGCCGGGCTATACTGCTAGCAATGCATATATCAATTCATATACAAATGGCTATAAATCGTGTTCCGTTCTTTGCTTGTCACTTGATATGTTAACCAGCCTTACTTTCTTCATGCCTAGAATCTTTGGCATATGAATGTCCACAAATTGCAACACATACCTACTCATCGTTTTAATTCGAATTCTCTTTCGTTCTTTGGTTACACGCATTCATCTTACCTCCCGAACACTCAGTCCAAATTTCGCTCTTGCTTCTACCCCTCGAAGACGTCACTCGAAATTTCTTTTTATCATCTTCTGAACAAGAGACTATATTCGTTCCTCTTGTTATCTACGCTCTCTCATTCCCTCGTCTCTCCTGAAATTTTAATGCGTACAGTATAAGAATAGGCCCCTCACCGAAACATGATATATCACCATTGATCACGTTGAAGGCAAATCAAAGGTCATGTGTTAGCGACATTAATAAAAAAAAGGCCCCCTTTTATAGTTATCCGAAAGTAAAATCATTCGTCTCGGAATGAGAACAGCGTGAGTCGGGGCAGAGAAGAATAAAGGACACGCCTTTATTAAGCAGGCGAACGCTGCATCATCGGACGTCATTGGCTAGTAAAAAGAAAAAGGTTGGGGGAGCTATTCTAAATTGGCGGGCGATCCTGGAGTATGTGGTTGGTGGCTCACGTGACAAAAGCATTCGCGTGCGCGCACCACGCGCGCACACGACCGAGTACGCACCTAGCAACGGCTACCTGCGCCGCGTTAGAAATGCAAAAGATAAACTTGTACTGATATGAGACTTCTTCTGGACAATGATAATTACTGGAACCAAGAGAAATGTTGTACTGCAGAAGGATGCTATGCATTCCATGAACGGAGTGAGTTGGGAATGAGAAATTTTTAACGAACATAGTAACGCTTGTAATCACGAAGGGACAGTTTTCGGGAAGAATCTGAGTGATATTTCTTCCTCACCAAATGAATATGTGGGAAATGAGGATGATTCAACTATATGTGTGTAACATGGTAACTCTTATACTAAAAATAAAATGGAGGCAAATGAAGTATCTTGAAAACAATGAGGAAGTTACAGCTTGGAAAAACTAACCTTCAAAGAGCTTAAAGACAGCAAGTGAGATAAGGAAGACAACGGCCCACCTAACTGAAGAGCTTCTGTAGATGGAATATAGTACAGTGGTGGGAGGCTTGGTAAAGTTAAAAACGCTGCTAAGAGCTGCAAAGATAGGAGATTGTGGAGAGCCATGAACTCTCACGTCCTGAAGGAACAAGGTATTAGTAAAGTATAGAGTTTGCATTGTGACGTTACGTATGACTTTAATCCTTCCTTACCGAGGACTGCAATTCCAAAAGTGGGCTGCATCACACCCCGATGAGGCGGTAAAAAATCTCACTGTTGTATCAGGCACCATTACCGCTTTGCTTGGGGTTAAATCATTTCTTTAATTGCATAAAAGTTGGTACAAGCGACTTGGCCAGGGAAATAAAAAGGTGACAGCTAAAAAAGTTTTGGAACAGTTTGATTCTTCAAATATTGGATTAATATATATATATATATATATATATATATATATATATATATATATTGAAAAAATTTAAATTTTACTCGCAAAAACATAAAAAAAATTATTTCTCAAAATAAAGACCATCACTTTCCATGACTTTCTGCCATCGATCTGCAAGCTTTCGGATCTGGTCAAAGTACCATTCAACCGGCTTCGAATCAAAGAATTCTTGACACGCTTCCTCGACTTCATTGAACGAGTCGAATCGGCCCTTTAGAAAGTGTTGCATTGAGCAGAAAAGACCGTAATCTGATGAAATTGTTGATCCCTCGGGCATAAAAATCTATATATATATATATATATATATATATATATGTGTGTGTGTGTGTGTGTGTGTGTGTGTGTGTGTGTGTGTGTTATTAGGTTGTCCCAAAAGTTTGTAAGCACTTGCGAAATGAGTCTATCTGGTCCAGCACAATCGAGACAAGCGATGGGTTTCAGAAAGGGCAAGAGACACCGTCGGTTCCAAAAGAAGATCGATTCGGCAAGAAAGTCATGTTGTGCATTTGGTGGCACTTTAAAGGAATCGTGCATTTTGAGTTGGTTCCGAAGGGTCGTGCCATCAGTGCCGAACGGGTCTACGAAAAGTAGAAGCAAAAGTACCCGGCTCTGATCAACCGAAAGCGCGCTTTGATGCTGCAGGACAATGCCAAGCCACACACCGCCAAGGAAGACCAAAGACAAGTTTGAAGAGCTCGACGGCGTTGAGGTTCTGCCACATCCAGCCTACAGTCCTGACTGTGCTCCATCAGATTACGGCCTTTTCCGCTCAATGCAACACTTTCTGAAGAGCCGTCGATTCGACTCGTTTGATGAAGTCGAAGAAGCGTGTCAAAAGATTCTTTGATTCGAAGCCGGCTGAATGGTACTTTGACCAGATCCGAAAGCTTGCAGATCGATGGCAGAAAGTCTTGGAAAGTGATGGTCTTTATTTTGAGAAATAATTTTTTTTATGTTTTTGCGAGTAAAATTTCAATTTTTTCCAAGTGTTTTCTGGTAACCTTAGATTACTTGGCGAGTAAAATTTCAATCTTTTGCAAATATTTACGAACTTTTGGGACAACCTAATATTACGTTAGAAAGAAACAAACGAATCTTTGGTCTTAGTAGATTTATTTAATCACGATAATAATTGATTATTTTGATTTATAATAATAGTTGATATATATAGATTAATAGTTATTATTAATAGATTATAATAGATTATAATAATAATAGTTGATATATATAGATTAATAGTTATTATTAATAGATTATAATAGATTATAATAATAATAGTTGATATATAGAGATTAATAGTTATTATTAATAGATTACAATAGATTATAATAATAATAGTTGATATATATAGATTAATAGTTATTATTAATAGATTATAATAGATTATAATAATAATAGTTGATATATATAGATTAATAGTTATTATTAATAGATTATAATAGATTATAATAATAATAGTTGATATATATAGATTAATAGTTATTATTAATAGATTATAATAGATTATAATAATAATAGTTGATATATATAGATTAATAGTTATTATTAATAGATTATAATAGATTATAATAATAATAGTTGGTATATATAGATTAATAGTTATTATTAATAGATTATAATAGATTATAATAATAATAGTTGATATATATAGATTAATAGTTATTATTACTAGATTATAATAGATTATAATAATAATAGTTGATATATATAGATTAATAGTTATTATTAATAGATTATAATAGATTATAATGATAATAGTTGATATATATAGATTAATAGTTATTATTAATAGATTATAATAGATTATAATAATTGATTTATAATAATAGCACCTATCATTTTCGATGATGTAATTCCACCTCTTTGAGAAATTGTTGATCCCTCGGGCATAAAAATCTCCAGTTTTCATTGCAAAGAATATATATCAGCTTTTAACATTTCACGAATAATAAACTGTTTAATACGTTTCAATGATCTGAAAAGATCCTAGTCAGGAGCAAGGAGAAGAGAGCAAGGAAGATCAAACAAAACGACTCAAGATTTCACTGAGAGTGTAGAAAATCGAGAATACGTTAATAAACGACTTTCTCATTAAAAATATTACAATAATCTCAAAAGATGATAGTCAGGTGAGACAAGGACAGGAAAGTAAGGGGGATGATAAAAATTATCATATTTCTTTTTTTGTGTTTTCTTAATGTTAAACTTTTACGAAGACCAAGCAGAAGGTTACTGTGTGGTGATGCATGAGCGTAAGTGTTGTCCATAAGGTTTTATTAGAAACACTAGCAGCATAGCCCGGCGTTGCTCGGGTGTAATGAAAGCTTTAAAACTAATCCATGGTCCTGGAGCTCAGACTCAGCCTAAAGAATATTTGAAATAATAAATTAATTGCGACAATTTACCAATCGCACCTAATACACACACACACACACACACACACACACACACACACACACACACACACACATATATATATATATATATATATATATATACTAAAAGTATAGCCCGGCGTTGCTCGGGTGTAATGAAAGCTTTAAAACTAATCCATGGTCCTGGAGCTCAGACACTTTGGACGTTAGCACGAAAAACGAAAAACTACAATTATACCTACTTAGAGCCAAACCCGAAGCAAAACCTAAAATAAAAAGGCTGAAAAACTGATTTTAATCAGACCCGGTATCATATCGGGGTATCGATTACCAATATCGAGTCCAATAAGTCATCCAAGAATAAACTAACCTAAGTAAGTTCATGAAAACTTATCGTACCTATCGGGGGTTACAATGGAGAAAATGAGCCATATTGATGGCTGAATATTGGTTTTTGATCAGAATCGATAGAATATCGGGGGTATCGATTTCCGATATCGGGGATATTATCGATTTTCTACACTATTGAAAGAACTGCAACCTTGAAACTTCCGAATATCGTTTCTTGTGTCTTTGTCTATGAGTGTATGAAATTTGATTAAAATCCGACCACTCCGTCTATAACCCGATTTTTTCGATTTTCGATTTTGATCGGGGGTACCTCGACACAAAACCTAGCTAAGAACACTCGCAGACACTTAGTGTACAACTGTGTAAATTTTCATGAAAGTCGTTTCAGCCGTTTCGGAGTCTATAGGTAACGGACACACACACACAGACAAAGTGTTCAATTTATAAATAAGTTTAGATAACGGTTACCTTGAAGAGGTCAAAATTGCAGCGATTGTGAAAATGTCCTTCCGCGAATGTGTTTCATAAAGCAACAGTTCTTGAGAAGAATCTCTCGAAATGGAACTTTCTTCTTGCTATATGAATACGAAATAAAACGATAACGATAACTTAAAGATGTCAAGATTGTAGTGAGTGGGAAAATATCCTGCTAGAATGAGAGAATCTTCGAGGCCGAGATACATTTCCTAATCAAAACAGACCCAAAACTTTGTTGCTGTATCTGGACAGTTAAGGTCTCATATCCATAAATAGAACGAAAATCTATTATTGTTTAATTGATGCAGTGCATAATGTCTGATGAGCCTTCCTTTGGGGGCTTACGGCCATATCACGTTGAATACAACGGTTCTCGCTCGATCAACGAAGTTAAGCAACGTTGAACCTGTTCAGGACTTAGTTGGGTGACCGCTTGGGAATACCAGGTGCTGTAAGCGTATAGTGACGGATGTGCGTTGTGGTGCAGTAGATATCGGCTCGGAAAGAAAAATCGGTGAGCCGAGTTCGAATTCCAGTTGAATACCCTGCATTCACTTAAGCACTGGTACCCTTGGGAAAGGAATTAATCCGTCCCTTCCCTCCAGTTATGGATTAAATAACAAAAAAAAAAACAAAAAAAAAACAAATCCAAATGAATCTTGATACTCGAAAAGAAAAAAGTATTACTAGACACAAAACGTATATAAAAAAAGCAACAATAAATTGTTGAAAGAAAATCAAAGGTATTACCAGCAATAAATAAATAAATAAATAAATAAAGTTTAGTTGGCAATAAATGACTCACTCAGGCACTTTCGACTATTTGGCACGAAAGACGAAAAACTACAATTATACATACTTAGAGCCAAACCCGAAGCAAAACCTAAAATAAAAAGGCTGAAAAACTGATTTTGATCAAACCCGGTAGCATATCGGGGTATCGATTTCCAATATCAGGGATATTATCGATTTCCTACACTATTGAAAGAACTGCAACCTTGAAACTTCCGAATATCGTTTCTTATGTTTTTGTCTATGGGTGTATCAAATTTGATTAAAATCGGAATACTCCTTCTATAACCCGATTCGATTATCGATTTTCGATATTTATTTGGGGTACCGCGACACAAAACCTAGCTAAGAACACTCGCAGACGCTTATAGTACAACTGTGTAAAATTTCAAGAAAATCGGTTCAGCCGTTTCGGAGTCTATAGATAACGGACACACACACACACACACACACACACACACACACACACACACACACACACACACACATACAAAGTTCTATTTATAAATAAATTTAGATATATATATAGTGGCAGTAAGGTTATAAATACAGTTACTTACAATAACAATTAATTAACAGTCCTTAAATTTATTATTAAAATGTTTCTAGTTAATTCTTGTTAATAATAATAAGATGCTATGTTAAACGATAGTAAAATTGTAACCGATACTGTTCAAAATGACATATATTTATGTCCAGTAGTAAAATACGTTATTTCTGGCTGAATAGTGATTTTATTGCTATATATATATATATATATATATATATATAGTAAAATACGTTATTTCTGGCTGAATAGTGATTTTATTGCTATATATATATATATATATAGCAATAAAATCACTATTCAGCCAGAATAGTGATTTTATCACTATTCAGAATAGTGATTTTATTGCTATATATATATATATATATAGCAATAAAATCACTATTCAGCCAGAAATAACGTATTTTACTACTGGACATAAATATATGTCATTTTGAACAGTATCGGTTACAATTTTACTATCTATATTATTCAATGAAACCTGCATTAATGAAAAAATGCTGCCAAAATACACACAATATATATATATATATATATATATATATATATATATATATATAGTTTTTGGTCAAAATTAAATTAGACTACTACACAGTTGTATTAAAAAGCGTTAAATACAATTATATTGTAAAACTTTTGAACATTTTCGATTTGGAAATGAGTTATTTCCGCAACCTAGGTTTCAACCTTTCGGTATCTTCAGGTGATTTACAATAACTGATTTTACCGTTTTTCAAACGCTAGAAAAGGGATTTTTTTCTGAAAGCGCGACTGGAATTTTCAAATACCTGAAAATTTTTAAAAATTAAGGAGGAGTTGGTTAAGGATCAGAGAATACTTTCATTCATGATTGCATGCTCCTATTAAGTATTTATGGGTATGATTGCATTTGGACATAATTTCTCATTTTTCATTTAATAATTTTTTTTCTTCCTGGGAATAACATAATAGGAAAATTTGCATAATCTGCAGACTTTACCACCGTTGTATGGTTTGGCTATTTTCACTATACTCCAAATTATATCAGGGACTTTTCCATATTTCAATTTTAATTTCCACACAAATCTAGCCAGTTTGGTACAATATTTGAGGTTCTCCTCTTTAAATGATTATTTCATCTGTTTTTAAAACTGTCTTTAGTAGACCCCAAATATGATTTTCTTTGTTCATCTATTTATGCACCTCTGCTTTGGAAATAACCCCTTTCTGTTTTACAAACTCTGTTAAGTGCGCATTGGTTTTTGTCCCTACATTCCTTGTTAATGATGTTATTTTGTACGTTGTTATTTACGTTCCTGGCCGTTTTTTTTTTTTATGTAATATTCTAAATTACTAGTAAAGTTTTAACTTAATTTGATTGAATTCCTATTGAAAATTTGTCCCGTCGCTGGTTTTATTTCTAAGGTAAACGGTGGCCTGAACCAAGTAATGTTTCAGTTTCTATTATTGCTTTGTTTGGCTGAGGTTTCTATTCTAAAATGTTGGTTGGTTGTTTTGTTTTTATGGCAAATCAACCTCGGCGGGTCATTTATTACCAACTAAACTATTTATTTATTGCTGGTAATACCTTTCTCTTTCAACAATTTATTGTTGTTTTTATATAAGTTTTGTGTCTAGTAATACTTTTTTCTTTTCGAGTATCAAGATTCATTTGGGTTTGTTTTTGACGAACAGGGTCCCCAAGTCCTACCCTTGTTATTTAACCCATAACTGGATGGAAGGGACATATTAATACCTTTCCCAAGGGTACCAGTGCTTAAGTGAATGCAGGGTATTCAACTAGAATTCGAACTCGGCTCAGCGATTTCTCTTTCCGAGCCGATATCTACTGCACCACAACGCACTAAACGCTCAGAGCACCTGGTATTCCCAAGCAGTCACCCATCCAAGTACTGACAAGGTTCAACATTGCTTAACTTCGGTGATCGAGCGAGAACCGGTGTATTCAACGTGATAGGCCGTAAGCCTTCAAAAATGTTCTTATGGCCATATTTTTTAAGACTTTTTCATAATATTCTTCTTTTCATGAAAGATTACTTTGTTTTATAAATTTTTTTGATAGCCTGTGCTCTATTCCTTTATGGATGTGTTTGAATATGAGTGTTGGATGGTTAGATCTTGTGTTTACGTAATTTAAAGTTGTGTTTGTTTTCATATATTGAGAGACACTTCTAGTTTGTAAAATAAATTCTACATCTAAATATTGGAATATCTTCTTTTTAGTTTCAACTAATATTTCAAAATCTTGATCTTTGAAGAGTTTGAAAAGCATTTTTCTTATCCTATCCTTCTTTCTTTTGTTGTCCGTCCGCTGCTATCATTAATCCGTGATCTTTGTATAATCCGTGGTTGTGTATGTGGATTGTTTCATTAATTTAACTTAGTATGCGTATTACTATCAATTCTGAAATGTCGGCTCCATCAAACGAACCTTGTGATACATCAAATGTGTCTTTTTTTTTTTTTTTTAATTATTACTTCAACATTGTGGAATAGTATGGATCTTCGGCAATGTACAATTAAATTTATATGGTTGAATAGTCTATCTGTGTAGCGTTTAGCGAAATTTAATGCTTCCATTAAGCATTTTTCAGATATTGATGGTTAAAGTTTTTAATGTCATATTTTATGAAAAAATATTTGTTTTTGTTTTGAATTCTTTGAAACCGAGGAATACAATCGCCTGTGTTTTTCCACTGGTTGGCTTGAGGAACAATTCTTAGTAAGTTAAAAATATTTTTTTAATATTTGATGGCTTATTTTACCGACTTCAGTTTCTTTTGGTTTATGAGCCAGTAAGAGAGGCTATTTTCCAATATATATATATATATATATATATATATATATATATATATATATTTCTTTTTGATTTTTCAGATTGTTTGAGTGTCAATCTGAGGATATTGCGAGAGACCTACATAACTCCTTGCAACACCAACGATGAACTGAAAGGAACGATTATGGCAACTTAAACAAGGAGACCGTCCAGGTGAGATTCAGGAGATTCCGAATTCGTTTTCAATACCAGTTTCATTGAATATATTTTCTCTTTAGTATTTCAATATGTTTTTATCATAATTTTTGGTAAATATATCTGTTAAAATAAGATGTCAATTTTATTTTCATTTGCATAATTTAGACGGCAATTCATCCAACGTACTATATTTGTACGAAATGGAAGGAACATAATAAGGTCTGATGAAATGAGCTAATTAGCTCATAGAAATGAACTATAGTTTATAACCACTTGAAATGACGTGTTGAGTTTTCCTTTATAAATAAATAAATATATATATATATATATATATATATATATAGTCTTAGGACAAAGAATTTGTCATTTTAATTGACCAGGCATGAACCTGCTCAATTAAAGTGACAAATTATTTGTACTAAAACTATCAACACTATATCTCCATCCCGATATTGAGTACTTTACGATAAAAATCCTGCTTGCCAAAAATACTTTTTATCTGAAAAGCTACTGAAAAAACAACAATCTTGGCACTAAACAATATCATAACTCAACACACCCTCTCTCTCTCTCTCTCTCTCTCTCTCTATATATATATATATATATATATATATATATGTATATATATATATGGCGAATTTGTTTTGCTATAATTTACCAATATAAATTTTCATTAATGTTTATCTTTTTCGTCTCGGCAATGCAAAAGAAATTATGAACTTTGTTGCAATTCTGAATCGTAATCAGTTTTCAGAAATCGCAATGAATTCATTTTTCGACAAACTGAAGTTGTCATTTTTATTACCGGTATTTAATAAACGAACCAGTCAGGCAGCTTTAATATTTCCCATAACAAGGCAGCATTACCAATAACGATTCTTATTAAAATGACAAAGAAAGTAATCAGTCGAGAAAACTGCTTCAGTTTCTTGTGGTGTCTTTTTCGGCAGCCATTTTATCTTCTACCTCCCCTAGACTGGCCTTCTTATTTTTATCGCCTGCCGGCTTCAAAACCCCGTTCTTTACCCTGCTGCTCTGTCTTGCAATGATCCTGATAGAGATCTTGTTAGTTTTGACATGCAATAAAATGGCATTATAGAAGAAGAAGATATCTCCGTGAGTTTGTATGGCGAAGGGATTTCATCCTTGCTGGAAGAAGCTTCAAGAAGGAAATAAATCAGACATTCGGGGTAAAATGGAGACGCAATGACAAAGAAGAAAATGCAAAGGGCTGTTGTAGTTGAATGGGGTTGCCGTCGGGTTGTAAAAGGCAAAAATGGAAGATGGACTGACATGTTATTGAGAGATGAGGACAATCGCTATTCGATGAGTAGATAGAAAAAAATATGCTTTTCAGATTACTCCAGTCAGGCACGAATCATAAATACTACTAAAATACTCACCAGTTACAGATAGAGGTTTGTTACTTTAAATCTAGCCCTGCGTATTCACGCCTACACACACACGTTAGCCATATAGACACATGCTCAAAGCTACAAAGAAATGTGAGACGTGTATAATACATCGAACTTGTGCCTCCATAAGCAAAGAGAAGAATGTGAACATTCGTGTACATGGATTCTCGTATCAATTTCTCTCTCAAAGAGCAATATATTCACTTTAAAGTCTAAACGTTCCAAATGGATTTCACTAACGGATTTCCGAACCTCGTATTTTTTACCGTGAAAATCTCGCGATCTTTATTCGCTTGCCTATAAATCTAATCTTTTGTTTTTATTACCGTTCATTATTTATCTTAAAGACGATGCCTTTCTCTAACGAACGTTTCTATTAATACAGCGGCTACTTTAAAAGTGATATTCTGAGATTTTTTGTTAAGATAAACATTTTAAGTCGCTTTTCTAGAAAATAAAAGGGGATTACATTTGCCCATTACGAAAAAATAAATGCATGTATCGCCATGATTCTAATTCCTTTCAAGTTAGATGAAATGCGTTTTAATTTGAAAATTATTAAAGACTGGCATGACTTCGACTTGAGCCATTTATGGATATTTCTCATATTTAAATGTAAATGTCGTTTCTTCAAAACAGTGTAACTCGACGACTGTTATATAAATGTATGCATTGTATATAACTACTGTCCCATAACAGTTGTACATTTGTGTATACATTTCACACACAAAAACTAGCAATTATTATGGGACAGATCTAAACTTATTTATAAAAGAAACTTTGTCTGTGTGTATGTGTGTATGTGTGTGCGTGTGGGTATATGTCTTTGTGTATGTGTGTGTCCGTTACCTATAGACTCCGAAACGGCTGAACCGATTTTCTTAAAAATTTACACAGTTGTACCATAAGCGTCTGCTAGTGTTCTTAGCTAGGTTTTGTGTCGAGGTACCCCCAATAAATATCGAAAATCGATAATCGAAAAAATCGGGTTATAGAAGGAGTGGTCCGATTTTAATCAAAATTGATACACTCATAGACAAAGAGATAAAATACGATATTCAGAAGTTTCAAGGTTGCAGTTCTTACAATAGTGCAGAAAATCGATAATATATATATATATATATATATATATATATATATATATATATATATATATATAAGGCAAGATGTTTGCGTGTGTGTCTGTTTATCTGCATGTATGTCTGTATTTTTTTCAGCCCTTTTATTTTAGTTTTTACTTCGGGTTTAGCTTTAAGTAGGTATAATTGTAGTTCTTAGTCTCAGCCATGATACCATTTACTCAGAGGACTTATTTAGCCTTCAAAATTCAGTTTACGAATAAAAAACTTATTTGATATTGATACCAGGAAATCAAAATTTGACTTACATCCATTAATTTTCTTTCAGTCTACGGTTTCGCTTTAACTGGAAACAACTATTGCTTTTTAGTCTTTCGTGCCAACGTCCAAAAAGTTTGAGCTGCAGGACCATGGATTAGTTTTAAAGGTTTCATTACACTCGAGCAACGCTGGGCTATAATGCTAGTTTCTCATGTCTTATTAAAGACTGGCATGGCTTCGACTTGAGCCATTTATGGATATTTCTCATATTTAAATGCAAATGTCGTTTCTTTAAAACAGTGGAACTCGACGACTGTTATATAAATGTATGCATTGTATATAAATACTGTCCCATAATAGTTGTACATTTGTGTATACATTTCACACAAAAACTAGCAATTATTATGGGACAGATGCAGTATAAAATCAATAATGAATAAAAATGCTAATTGTTTAAAAACAGGCTTAGATAAATCTTCTAAGATTTAAAAGTAATCATAATGTTCTTGAAAATGGACACTCCAATATAATTCATACTAACTCTGACCCATAACAATTGCTACATTTAAGTAAATATTTAAAATACTTAAGGTACCAACTATTATGGGACAAAGGTAGTCTATTTTTATTTATATAATACGATTTCTGTCCCATAATAATTTTTCCATTTAGCTATACATTTCATACATTAAATGTACCAACAATTATGGGACAGAGGTTTTCTATTATCATTTATATAATACTACTTCTGTCCCATAATAATTGTTCCATTTACTTCCACATTTCATACCCTAATTGTATCAATCATTATGGGACAGAGATAGTCTATTATTATTTATATAACACTACTTCTGTCCCATAATAATTGTTACATTTGCCTACACATTTCATACACTAAATGTACCAATCACATATGGCACAGAGGTAGTATATTATTATTTATATAATACTACTTCTGTCCCATAATAATTGTTCCATCTGCCTACACATTTCATACACTAAATGTACCAATCATTATGGGTAATAGAGGTAGTATATTATTATTTATATATCACTACTGTCCCATAATAATTGTTCCATCTGCCTACACATTTATACACTAAATGTACCTCAATCATTATGGCACAGAGGTAGTATATTATTTATATAATACTACTTGTCCCATAATAATTGTTCCATCTGCCTACACATTTCCTATACACTAAATGTACCAATCATTATGGCACAGAGGTAGTCTATTATTATTTATATAATACTACTTCTGTCCCATAATAATTGTTCCATCTGCCTACACATTTCATACAATTAAAATGTACCAATCATTATACAGAGGTAGTCTATTATTATTTATATAATACTACTTCTGGTTCCATAATAATTGTTCCATCTGCCTACACATTTTATACACTAAATGTACCAATCATTATGGCACAGAGGTAGTCTATTATTATTTATATAATACTACTTCTGTCCCATAATAATTGTTCCATCTGCCTACACATTTCATACACTAAAATGTACTAATCATTATGGCACAGAGGTAGTCTATTATTATTTATATAATATTAGCTTTTGTCCCATAATAATTGTTCCATTTGCCTACACATTTCATACACTAAATGTACCAATCATTATGAACAGAGGTAGTTCTATTATTATTTATATAATACTACTTCTGTCCCATAATAATTGTTCCATCTGCCTACACATTTCATACACTAAATGTACCAACCACATGGGACAAGAGGTAGTCTATTATTATTTATATATTACTACTGTCTCATAATAATTGTTCCATTTGCCTACACATTTCATACACTAAATGTACCAATCATTATGGGACAGAGGTAGTCTATTATTATTTATATAATACTACTTCTGTCCCATAATAATTGTTCCATTTGCCTACAATATCATACACTAAATGTTCTCAATCATTATGGTACAGAGGTAGTCTATTATTATTTATATAATACTACTTCTGTCCCATAATAATTGTTCCATCTGCCTACACATTTCATACACTAAACGTACCAATCATTAGAAACAGAGGTAAATTATTATTATTTATAATACTACTTTGTCCCATAATAATTGTTCCATCTGCCTACACATTTCATACACTAAATGTACTAATCATTATGGCACAGAGGTAGCCTATTAAAATTTTAGACTGAATACACAGAATATATTTGTGACAAGAAGAAAACGTCATTTTTCATCCACCGTTTATCTTTAGCCTGGTCTTAAGTTAAGTTTTGCAATAAATTCTTTGTTTTACGCTTTTCTCTTTGCAAATAATCAAGTAATTTCTATCGTCTGTTGGATCTGTTCTTTTTGCCTTGTTAATGGCCTTCAGTTTTGTGTTATCGAATGAATTTCATCTTTTGTCCAATTCAGAAAACAGACATTGTATCTCATTAGGGATAAAGTCTATGCATCGCTTCCTCTTATTAAGTTCGGGCGAATTACGTTCCTAGTTATATTCTTTAGTTAAAGAGTTCTTATAAGGAAAATTTATATCAATCAGTCTTGTTCACAAATTTAATTATTCTTATTTATTTATATATTCATTTTTGTTTTTATTTATGTATTTATTCTCTTTTTTTTTATCATGCAACTTTCTCGTTTTGGGTTTGCTATTTTCCCTATGTCAATAAAAGGATGTGTATTTTATAAATAATTACTTCTGATATTTTTCTTCCTAAATAATAAATGTCCTTAAAGACTTTATTGGACGAAAGTGATGCTTACATGGCACGCTGAAAATATTAAGTTTAAATTTGCATTATATTTCTGTGTATAAGGCGACCTTTAGATAAGACGAGATAAAAAAAAATATGCAGCAAGTTTTTATGAATTTAACCTATACCTGTAGTATAAGACGACTGCTTATTGATCATATATCCATGAAATTAGAAATCTGGTTACTTACTCTATCTAAATTAAAAATGAACCAAATAAGAAAACCAATTATATTATCAGTGTAACCCTGATATAAGAAAGTTGTCGGGACCGGATAAAATTTTTCTTATATATGTGTTTCTCTTATATCAGAGTTTAGTCTATTTTATATACATTACCACAGGCTCTAATTTGAGACCAGATAAAATCGCTCTTATATCAGGGTTTATCTTATATCAGGGTTATACTGGATCATGTTTTTATCTACACACGACCACTAAAATGGGAACAAGTGCTTTGTTTACGTCTCAACCCGTGATCTATTGTGAATACTGATTTTTCTTCCTCTTCTTTTCCTATATCTAAACAGTTACACACAGCCTGGTGTACTAATAGCCATTTACTTATACTTCATCAAGATCACAAAATGCCGCTAATAACAGCACGATAACAGTACATTCCATTGCTGTGAATAACTCGATGTTTACATTTTTCTCAGCTGAGCTTGCATGGGTACAAGTTGATTTCACTCATATAGAATTATTCTTTGAACAGGCAATTTATTATGTGGCCATGCCAGTAATATATAGAGTAAAAATGGTTTTATTACTTTTATTATCAGTTTATTTGATAATATGAGTTTTTTTTTTCTGAACATTATTGGTTATCGCACCGAGGCCGAGGTCAGTCTACCGACAAACATAACTCAAAATTTAAGGTTTCTTTTTCAGAATCTCAGTATAAAACGACCCCAATTTTTAAGCGTCATTTGGGGGATTTAGAAGTCGTCTTACACGCGGAAATATACGGTAATTTTGTTTGTTTTGATTATGTCATTTAGCCGATTATATTTAGTTTCTTTTTTCATTTTTATGTCAACATCACTTTTATTATTAAATATCTCACATTGTGATAATAAAGGATCTGTTAGAAAATGTTTTAAGAACTTAGACGTAAATTTACTGTGTGGGATCTAGCGATTAAATCACTTTCTATACGTTTTAGACTTGGTAAATTAATTTTTTCTTTGATTAAAGAGGTATTTTTTACGTTAAATTATGCCCATTCTCATTACGGTGAGCAACAAATGCACCGAGTGTTTTGTTTTGTAAAGTATTTCTTTTCTGTTCATATAATCTTTTATTTAAATTTCTCGAGGTTTCACCTTTGTATTTTTTGTGGCAATTATTACAGTTGATAGAATAAATTCCTCCTTCAAGTTTTAGCATATCGTTATTTTGTTTTGCATTAAGTAAGTGTTGTGGGGAAGTTACCCACTTCATAATGGACTCTTCTTTACCTATATTAACCGAAAGTTAATTACTCTCGAGGACGTGTCCATGAGTGAAAGAGAATCTCGTAGGGACTCTCGTAGGGACTCTCGTGTGGAGTGAGCAGGGGCGACAGAGACTCTGGTTCCCAGTACGACTTCAGTTCAGCGCAAGATATTATTACTTTCCACTTTATATCTCTTTGTATCTCTTTGTATTTGTTTGTATTTCTTCTTGACGTAATATATGTTCTTGAACATACCACCTTGTTGGCTGATTATTTTATGGTCCCATACCGGGTCCATATCAGTAAGTATGTATATTATTATTTTAGAAGTGGTTTAACAGATTTTATGCTAAGCTTAGTTCAAATTATTTTCAGTTGTAGTTGTGATAGAGTCGGCGGCTGCAGGAATTATATTTTTAAGCTAGACAAGAAAAACAACACTGAATTCAAAATTGTGGTGGATGTAACAGGAAAACGTTCCACTATATTTTCTAAGAGTCATGGAAATTCACAGACCAAAAAACAAAACAAAAATGCAAGCTGCGCAGAACCATCACATGAAGAGTTTGTCTATATATGATATATAAATTTTCACCGCCGTAATGTAGCTTCCCTGTGCCTTTTTTATAAATACTTTCACTGTAATCGTTCGGCTATTCTAATAATATTTTTTGTTTATTAGTGACGCTGTGTTCATTTTTATCATCTCATTTCCATGAAATGTATTAATTCAATTTATAAGAGAGAACGTCCATTTTCATCATTTATTCTCAATAAAAAGAAAATTCCCGTTTATAAGTAATGTTTTGTACATTTTTATCATATCATTTCCATGGAATATAACTGTTCCGTTTAAAAGGAACAACGTTCATTTTCATCATTTACTCGTAATAAAAAGGAACTGTCCCGTTTATAAGTGATATTACGGAGACTAAACTATCGCCCGGTTCACACTCCACCCACGTCTATTGAACAGGTGTAGAGGCTCATCCCTTGTTCCCTGTTTAGGTTGTGGTTTCCGGCCATCTCTTTTCTAATCTTTCACTCTTACGTAGCCCCCTGCACATCAGTGGCGTTACCGCCTTGCTCGGGGTGATATGATTAAAAAAAAAAAAAAACATTATATCATTCTATGAATATAACTGTTCTGTTTATAAGGGACAATGTTCATTTTCCTTATGTGGTTTCCATGAAATAGATCGAATCCGTTTGCAAGGAACTCCGTTTATTTTCATCATCTCATTTCCATGAAATAATATTGTGTTGTTTATTTGGGATACTGTTCATTTTTATCATCTCATTTCTAAGAAATAAATCTATTTACTTTATAAGAGACAATGTTCATTTTCATTATATCATTTCCATTAAAAAGAACTGTCCCGTTTAGAAGGGACATTGTGTTCAGTATCATCTCATTTCCATGAAATAATATTGTGTTGTTTATTTGGGATACTGTTCATTTTTATCATCTCATTTCTAAGAAATAAATCAATTTACTTTATAAGAGACAATGTTCATTTTCATTATATCATTTCCATTAAAAAGAACTGTCCCGTTTAGAAGGGACATTGTGTTCAGTATCATCTCTTTTCAATGAAATAATATTGTGCTGTTTATTTGGGATACTGTTCATTTTTATCATCTCATTTCTAAGAAATAAATCTATTTACTTTATAAGAGACAATGTTCATTTTCATTATATCATTTCCATTAAAAAGAACTGTCCCGTTTATAAGGGACTTTGTGTTCAGTATCATCTCTTTTCAATGAAAGATAACTTTTCCATTTATAAAGGACTCTACGTTCCTTATCATCGTCTCATCCCAATGAAAGAGAACTGTTCCATTTATTAGGGACACTGTGTCCATTATCATCGTTTTATTTCCATTAAATAGTTTTATTCTGTTTATGAAGGACACGTTGTTACAAACAGAACTCCCTAGAAAGCCTTTTTCAAACGATTTATTGCGAAGAAAGCTGAAATAAGGTTTTCCGATGTGGTTCATGAGCACACCTGATCTGTGGAGAGCCTCACCATATGTCTCTACAACGTCTGGTTGGTGTTAAAGGGCCGTTCCCGATCCTCGTAACAATTCACTACCAGTTAATGTTTCACGGAACGTAATTTTACTGATTAACTTTCCTAAGGGTCACTTAATCATAATTTCTGTTCTGCTGACCGGAGGAAACATTACATGAAACCTTTTATAGTTTTCTCAGCAAGCAAGCAAATAAATATCGCGATGAACCCGCATGTGGTTAAACCCGCATGGCGTATACAATGTCACTTATCGAACGCTTTCCCTTCCTAAATATCGTAACTGTTCCTAACTAGGCGGGCAGAAGTATGTCAACAGCCCTGACGCCTTAACAAAAGCCAATTACTATCATCTTTCATTTGTGCTCTATTCTTGTCAAGAACTCAAATTTAAACACAATGACGGGCTATTTAAAACTTATCAACGCGCAGAAAAGTCGAATTCGTGAGGCGTGTCTTCTCAGCAGGATGTTTTTTTTTGTTGTTGTTTTAATCGTATCACCTCGAGCAAGGCGGTAACGTCACTAATGTGCAGGGGGCTACATAAGAGTAAAAAGATTAATTAGAAGAGATTGAAGAGAAAGACGAACCAGTTAGAAAGGAGCAAAAGAAGGATGGGAA
Source organism: Ascarosepion bandense (assembly GCA_037127315.1). NCBI lineage: Eukaryota > Metazoa > Mollusca > Cephalopoda > Sepiida > Sepiidae > Ascarosepion > Ascarosepion bandense. The sequence goes on along the minus strand of JBBBDQ010002164.1, from coordinate 863,221 downwards.
TACATGTGTGATGACAGTTGCAAAGGTGGAGAAAAAGGATAGGATATACAGAGTGGTAAAGAAAGAACTAGAGTCAAGTGGTTAAGAGATGGGAATTGACATTGCATTTAAATTCCTGGAGGTTGTAGCGGTCAGGAAAGCAAGAATATGGAAGCGAGTTCCACAGACGGGAAGTGCGAGAAAAGAAGCTGCAGGAGTAGAATTGTCGTCTGCATTTGGTTGATCTAACTGTGAATGGGTGGGACCCAGTTGCCAGACTGTTTGCACGGGTAAAGTCATGTGACAGGGACACCAGTGATTTAGGTTCAACAGAGGAGAAGCCATGAAAGTATTTATAGAACAGACAAAGGGAAGCCACATTGCGTCGGTGATCAAGTGGCTGGAGTCGAGCCGCCAAGTCAGTACCTATCACATTACTGATTCTCCTTTGGAACCTGTCAAGAATATTGAGATCAACAGCGGGGGCGCCTAACCATATATATATATATATATTCAGCAGTATTCCATATATATATATATATATATATATATATATTCCTCTCATGCAATTGCAAAGGTCAAGGGAAAGGAAAAAATATACAGGGTTATGTAGAATGAACGAGAGTCAAGTGGTTAAGAGATGAATATTGACCTTGCATTTAAATTCCTGGAGGTCGTAGCCGTCAGGAAAGCAAGAATATGGAAGCGAGTTCAACAGGGAAGTGCGAGAAAAGAAGCTGCA
>JBBBDQ010002164.1:837500-857500 GCA_037127315.1 Ascarosepion bandense | reverse complement strand
TTAAATACGTTCATGGTATTTCCGATATACATTTTTTCATCCTTAGGATTCTCCATGGATAAAATCGAACACATATATATCAGGGATTTCGTTAGACATTTATTGGTCATGGGGCATTGGTTGGGGTTTCTACGGTTGTTATTATGGGCCGGACTGGTATTAGTGTTGGAGTTATTTTTTGTGTGCTTTTAATATTTTACTGTTATGTACTTTAATTATTTTTTCTAGATTATTGGAGCAGCTATAGCTTAGTTTAATTGTATTTTTATTGAAGATTTTGCTTAGTGGGTTATTTTTGGGAAAATGCTTATCTATTAGTTTAAGAAATTTATGTCCCAGTTTGAAGTTAATTGATTGATTAAAACGAGGGTTATACCATATGATTTTTCGGTTTCTATTTTTGTTTTTTGAACTACTGAATTTTTCCACAAAGTTAATTTTTGATGATTGATATCCACTATCTTTAAGGATTTTATCGTAAATTACCTTGTGTTTATCAAATATTTCTTTACTGGATAAGTGTGTGTTAATGCGGCGTTCTACCGATGATGGGATATGTTTGATAATAGATGGTGGGTGATTGGAGTTGGGGTTTATATATATTGGGTTTGCATTGTTTTTCATGTAAGGTTGGAAAGCATTCGATACTAAGTCTAATGTTATGTCTAAGAAGTCTACTTGATTGAGATTGGGGTTAATCACTACGTTAAGACCAAAGGATTTAAAGACTTTAGGAATTAATTTTCTAGTTCTATCGACCTTACCTTCAGTAGATTTATCTATTATCATGAGTCCGTCATCTCTATATAATCCTATATTGTTCGTATCGATTTCTTTATGTGCAATGAGGTTGTACAGTAGGAATAATCCCACCAGATCTGAAAATTCTGCAGAATCGAGGGCCCCCATAGATAGATCAAAATCGTCCGTTGAATTTTTAGTCCACTGTTCGTTATCGTGGATGAGGACTGATTTTCTACAGTTCCGGATTATCTTGATTTCATCCTTGCTGATGTCAGAGTAGAATTCAGCGAAATCCAGGGCGAGATTGAAGAGGTCCTTAGAGATCGATGAGTAAAAATCCACGATGTCAAACTGTGAGAAGGTGACATAATTTTTCTCGCCAAGATTTTCAAACCATTTAATTATGTCCATCGTACCCTTCCATTGCAACAGCTGATTTTTTTCTTTTATTTGCTGGTTGGTTCTTTCCAATAATCTTTACTCATACACACAGTAAAAAGAACCGTCAGATATTGGAGGCCATCTACATTATATCCAAACAACCCACACTTAATAAAATCACGTTTAAATCTGGTCATAACACATTACATTGCATTTGAATACATGGTTCTTTTATCATTTCGCGCTATCACGCGGTGTGACGTCATAGAACTGCATTGCAAATTTGCGAACTGCGTTTGTTATTTTTGGTAACTATTGCCGTTGCCTAGCGGAGTTTTTTGTCAACACAAAATAAAATCGTCGCTGATGGTGAATGTTATTGTGTTACCGTCTTAATAACCTCTCTGAAGATGGCTCATGTGAGCCGAAAGCTTAGAACCAACTCAATAAAAAATTTGGAGAATATTTGTCTTTATTTTCAACTGAAATTAAAGCCAAAATACGATGCTTAGAACGGCTCATGATTAAACATAATAGACATTCATTGTTTCTTATATTTAACAGTATATGGTTAGAAAATTATCTGATGCCTCGATACACCATATATATATATATATATATATATATATATATATATATATATATATATATATATATATTAAACAAGTTGTGTTAAACGATAGAGACAAAATAGTCATATATTTTCTTTTGAATTTTTTCATATTTTCTGATTAGGCCTTTTATTTCTAAATTATATTTGTATAAAAATTGTCCAAAGATTGTCCTACTACTTACGAACGTTATCATTCATCATCAGGGATTATATTACAGTTTAAAAATCAAATATTGCCTTGTAGCAGGAAAAGTGTTACAACATTTTAAAAGAAAATAAATAAACGTTATGAATTTTTTTTTAATTCAAAGGCAGTAATAATGTAAACAACATGCACACGTGAAAATATGTGCTCACGTAGATGCGCCAATTATATAGAATACTTCAAAAGAAAATATATAAGACTATGTTGTCTGTATCGTTTAACACAACTTGCTTAATATATATATATATATATATATATATATATATATATAGGCAGACACGTTTTTCATGTTAAATCGGAAGGATGGGCCTATTTCAGACGAACTATCATCAGCTTCTGTCTTTATTGTACAGAAGATTTTACACGAAGCAAATGAAATCTTCTGAAGAACAAAGAGGGAAGCTGATGATGGTTCGCCTGAAATAGGCCCATCCTTCCGATTTACCATGAAATAACGTGTCTGCCTATTTTTTCCTTATATTTGCTCTATATGTATTTATATACATATATATTTAGAGCTCTCTTAGAGAGTTATCCTACTATTGTATGTATAGGATACTCCTTTGGATTCTTCTGTATCTACACCGCATGCTTATATATATATATCTATATATACATATACATATATTATCATCCGCAGACAGATCTGTTTCGCCGTATCACAGCTCATCAGTACGGTTAGACTCCGCTATATATATATATATATATATATATATATATATATATATATATATATAAGAAAACTTAAGGCAGTCATGTTATTTCGTGGTAAATTTCACCATGAAAGAAGGTGTCTGCCTTAATTTTTCTTATATTTGCTCTATATGTATTTATATGCATATATATTTAGTATTTAGAGCTCTCTTAGAGAGTTATCCGACCACTGTATGTACAGGATACTCCTTTGGATTCTTCTATACTCACACAGCATGCTGATATATATATATATATATATATATATATATATATATATATATATATATATATATATATAAATGATGATGATGATGGTTTGCCTGAAATAGGCCCATACATCCAATTTACCATGAAATAACGTATCTGCCTTAATTTTTCTTATATTTGCTCTATATGTATTTATATACATATATATTTAGAGCTCTGTTAGAGAGTTATCCTACCACTGTATGTACAGGATACACCTTTGGATTCTTCTATATCTAAACAACATGCTTATATATATATAGAATACATGAATGGAATTGTTGCTAACACCCCCCCACCTACAAAAGAAATCGATAACTGAATATCTGGCTATAATTAACGATTGTAAGTAGTGATGTGTGAAAACACGCTGCAGTGTCACGACCATTTAGCTATTAGCGGAACTAAAAAAGTAACACATGATCTGGAGAAATTAATTGTGATTTAAGGAACAAAGGAAATTAATTATCCAGTAAGAAGTGCTAATTGCAAATAATGCAATAATGAGAGGAGAAAATGCAAGGATAAACCGACTCAGAAGTGGCGTCTTTTAACCTCTTGAGATTTTCACAAATTCTATTTGGTATCGCTTAACTGCATATTTAATTATTTGCTTCGTACGACAATAGACAAGGAGAATTTCTCACGAGAAGTAATTCGGGACTCAGAATGCACAAACACACACACACCCTCTCTCTTACTGTCTCTCTCTCTCTCTCTCTCTCTCTCTCTCACACACACACACACACACACACACACACACATTAGCACATACATACACACATACACACACATTAACAGACATATACACATATTGATACAGGCGTGCATGAACATATATGTTTATATATAATCGATATATATATATATATATATATATAATCGATGTAATCTATATATCAATATATATAAATCCCCCCCTCTCTCTCTCTCTCTCTCTCTCTATATATATATATATATATATATATATAATAACACACAATGTGTGTTCTCCCTAACCGTTTCTCGGTCACTCTTTTCCTCTCTCTCTCTCTCTCTCTCTCTCTCTCTCTCTCTCTCTCTCTCTGACTATACACATAACTACATGCACGCACATACACACACAGAGATAGGTAGCTATACAGATTGATTAAACTTAAAGTAAACATATATATATGTGTGTGTGTGTGTGTGTGTGTGTGTGTGTGAATAAGGAACGAAGAAAAAAATTTACAATGTCCAAAACATTAATTGAAAACAGTGCTCGATATATAAAAAATATGGAGCTGTGAATATTTATTCTAAATTATATTTTAGAACATGTACAAATTCTTTTAATATATATTTTTTATGTTTTATTATTTTTTTAATTTTTTTTATAATAAAATAATATAAATAAAAAATATATAAAAATTTATAATAAAAGAAAATTTGTACATGTTCTAAAATATAATTCAGAATATATATATATATATATATATATATATATATATATATATAAAGAGAGAAAGAGAAGAAAGCTCAATACATTATTAAACGGTTATAAATCTAGAATGTATTTTGGCAGTTGTAAAATTTCAGACGGCTTTTTTTAAACTGGAAAAATCAAATCAGAAAAGAGGTGACTCTCGATCCCATCCTTCGATATTTCGGAAAGGTCAGCCAATGACGCTAATTTGGTTTTAATCTTTCGGTATCGACAGGCGTTTTAAAACGAAAAGATATAACCAAAGTAGTGTTAATCGGCTGATTTTCTGAATTAAAATATTTTAAAAACACTACATGTTAAACTTTTAAATATGTGTTGAGCACTTTTATGATACAACCGTTTACTGATCTAATTTGACTCTGACTAATAAGTGGTTAATAATTATATATACAATATATATATATATATATATATATATATAGAGAGAGAGAGAGAGAGAGTGAGACAAGAAATACTGTATATATATATATATATATATATAATATGTATTTCCTCTCCCGCTCTCTATGCCTCTATGCAAACCCACACACACACACACACACACACACACACACACACACACACACACATGTTGTAGATACATTTAATCTATATATATATATATATATATGTCCATATATAGGAAAGAATATTTAAAAGTTTTGAATTTAAAAATGTATTTTTGGGCAGTATTTGTTTATTTTTAAATACAATAATAATAATAATAATAATAATAATAATAATAATAACAATAATAATAATAATAAACAAATACTGTCCAAAAATACATTTTTAAATTCAAAACGTTTCAATATTCTTTCTTGTACATATTAAGACAGTATATGTGGATCATCAATATGTTATATATATATATATATATATATATATATATATATATATAACCGTACAGATGAGCTGTGATACAGCGAAACAAATCTGTCTGCGGATGACTATTTACGCTCTCACTCCCTGATTGAGCACTCTGGAAGAATGGTAGACTTTGAAAAACAGTAGCTACTCTGGCATGTACGCATCGCTCATTCAGTAATGAATTAGAGCACTCTGGCTATTGGGCGTGTATAATGATAATATATGCGCTAAAAAGTCTGCCTTCTTCTAGGGTGCGCCCATAGCCCAGAGGTAGAATCACCGACTGACGCCAAGGGGTTTCAATCCTGGGTTAAAAGCAATCGTAGTCTAACCGTACTAGTGAGCTGTGATACAGCGAAACAGATCTGTCTGCGGATGACTATATATATATATCGTTTTTCCGAGCACCTTCGGCTATACTTTTAGCTATTTTCGAGGATGAATGTACGTGGTGTTATGTAGGTTAACGCCCCTCCATTTTCGATACCTAAGTTTTAAATTGAACTTTTGTAAATAAAAACTTTTCTTGAAACTTTAATTTTAGCTTAATTGAAAGCTAAGTGTTTAAATTTACTATTTCCGCTAAGCACAATATTCGAGTGTATTTCAAACAGAAATTGTACTCATTTGAATCTAAAATTTTGAGATTTTTCTAAAATTTTCAATTTTTCGGCTATTTTTTGAGCTTTCGACATATTTGTAAGCAAAAGTTAATTCTCGGTTTTAAAATTTTTGCAAAAATATAATATAGATCTCTCGTTATTTTTGGAAAATTATCAAATTTGAAGTTAAATTAATCTGATTTGAATCAAATATTTATGACATGAAATTTAGAATAAAAGTTTTTCTTAATCACAAAGGTCTGAGTCGTTGACCAATAAAATAGGCGATAACAGTACCTAGCAATCAATCTGGAACTATGGTGACCAACAACTGACATAACCCAGTTTAACATTTCGTCATTCAGTCATTTAAGTGCCATAGCCATACGTGAAACACGCTTGGGCGATCATGTCTCGAAAGAGACATGACTGACTGGGCAGAAGATTATCCCGCAGTAGGTTGTCATTGCTTTCTGCGGTAGACTGGTTGCCGACCAAGGCTATAGAACCCAATCTGTCCTGCTATTTAACCCATAACTGGAAGGAATAGACGGATTAATACCTTTCCCAAGGGTATTTGCGCGTAAGTGAATTCAATGGATTCAACTGGAATTCGAACTCGGCTCCCCGATTTCTCGTTCGGAGCCACTGTACCACAACGCACATCCATTTCGTAAGAAACCTTTTAATGATAAGTGTCTGATTAGTTTCCATATTAAAGAAAATGTGCACTTCAAGATAAATAAAAAAATTAGAAATTATTTTTTTAAATCTTAATTTTAGATGATTTGTAGTAAGTTTATGAATTTTCGATCTGTAAATAAAGTTTATTTTTCATGAATTAATAACCGAAGACACAGAGTAACTGGAAAAAATTTAAAAAGATGTTAGAAACTTTAATTAGCAAAGAAAATACGGAAAACAATGCTTATAAAAATTCATTATTCATCGAATTTTTTTTTTTCATAATATGATATCCTAAAATGATATTATTTATAAAATCAATTAAAATTTATCTACATTAAAAATAGCGTAGTTTTAATGCATTTTTGTACTATTCGGAGCAGATTGGCAAAATGATCCGGTAATTAAAAGAATTTACAATATTTACATTCCACTATGAGCTTTTAACTAATAAATAAAAAATTGGTAAAGATAATGTATTTCTCGAAATTTTATGCAATTAATTGAAGCGGTGGATAACAGATGTAAAAAATATATTTTTACCAAGATTTTCTAAAAATAATAGTTACATAAATAATTTCATTCACTTGTAAATCAGTTCTGAAAGTTTCATTAAAATCAGACAATTAGTTGATTTTTGGAAGAATTTTCAAATTAATGTGTCTTTCAACGCCAAAAAAAAAGATTTGCATTTTGTTTAATAATCCCATTACATAAACATAGCGTGAATCGCTGACGAAAAACAAAAAATAGAAATTTTAATTGAAATTACGAACGTCTTAGAAAGGATGAAAAATTTTTAAAAATGATTACAACAAAATATGATCTTTCCTCTTAATAACAGTGTAAACATTTTGATGATAAAACTTTGTTTTTATTAAGTTTAAGACCTTTTAACATCATGCTATGCTGTTTTTTTGGCAACTGAGTGGAGGTACCTAGATGTATAATGTGGAGTAATGTTATGTGTTATGTACCGAACACGGTAAGTATGTTGTTACCGTGTTCGTAGTTGATGTTTTTCAGCGCTGGAGTTACCTTTTTTTTATCAATAAGGCCTCTAATATTTTTAGTCTTTTTTTGCATGTGGATGCTGCCACAATATTTTTGTTATCAACAAGTATGTTCTGGATAGGGTTTGGTAGGTCTCCGTGTGTGTTTAAATGAGATCGAATTGAACTCGGTTGACAGAGATATAGCGTGAATCTTCGCATCAATTTTATAGTGGCATATATATATATATATATATACTAGCAGTATAGCCTGGCGTTGCTCGGGTGTAATGAAAGCTTATATATATATATATTATCGATTTTCTGCACTATTGTAAGAACTGAAACCTTGAAACTTCTGAATATCGTTTCTTATGTATTTGTTTATGAGTGTATCAAATTTGATTAAAATCGGACCACTCCTTCTATAACCCGATTTTTTTTATTTTCGATTATCGATATTTATCGGAGGTACCTCGACACAAAACCTAGCTAAGAACACTCGCAGATGCTTATAGTACAACTGTGTAAATTTTCAAGAAAATCGGTTCAGCCGTTTCGGAGTCTATAGGTAACGGACACACACACTCACACACACACACACACATACACACACTGACAAAGTTCCATTTATAAATAAGTTTATATAGATAGATAGATAGATAGATAGATAGATAGATAGATAGATAGATAGATATTGAACTTGGGGTAAATACATGTACATATATTTTTATAAACATGAAGACAGACATACGGACGCACACACTGGGAGATATGTGTGTGTGTGTGTGTGTGTGTGTGTGTGTGTGTGTGTGTGTGTGTGGAGGGTGAATAAGGACATACACGTGTACACAGATAAAAAATGAAACGTATAAGACATTATATATAACCTGTGAGATATATATATATATCGCCGACTGACTCCATTTCGGTCGGGTTTCAATCCTGGGTAAAAAAAGCAATCGGAGTCTAACCGTACTGATGAGCTGTAATACGGCGAAACAGATCTGTCTGCGGATGACAATATATATATATACATAGTAATGAACTTAATCACAGTAAGTCAACACTAATAATAACAGAATAGATATCCGAAAATAATGCTAACTAACAGTAATATAAACTGTCTTCTAACCCGGCGAGGACCCCCTTGTGGGTTAAATAAAGGGGGAGAAAAAAAAAGAAACAAGCAGGGCACAAGAACAATACGTCTTGTGCTCGTTTGAAAGAAAAAAACCCAAGACGAAACCTTAACAGCAAAGTGCTCGATACGAAAGTACGAAAGTACGAAAGTAGAGCAGAATACAATACAAAAATCTAGAATTGAGCCGCCACCTACCGCGGTTTCACACGAAGGGTTCTTCAGAGCAAGCCCTGAAGAACCGTTCGTGTGAAACCGCGGTAGGTGGTGGCTCAATTCTAGATTTTTGAATTATACATATATGTATGTAATTAAATTTCTTTTTTTTTATTTAAAATTAATATAGTTTACATTGCGACACGGAAATTTCTATATTTCGAGATTTTTACCTCATAATCAGGCAATGTTAGATCATTGTTATGAAAATGATTTTCCTTTGAATATAAGAAATAATATAGTTTTTTTTATTTATGGAGGTGGGAAGACAGAAAAAATTATGTGTGTTCGATTTAACTAATTAGAATCGAGACTCAATTTAAATTTGAAAAAAGATTTTGGGAGGAATAGATGATTTCTTCTTTCAATCTTAACGTCAAAAGTGTCAGCCTATTTCAAAACTCCTGTCTTGACTCAATTTCCGTTGATGTGTCCATTATTGTCACAAAAATATTTTCCTTTAGTTTTCTCTGTATCTCATCATTTTCTAAAACAACAAAAAAAAAAAAGAAAAAAAAAGAAAACAGTTTATATTTTTGATCTAACTTAAAGGGACCTTTGAGTGTAATTATACTATTTTTATCTCGATTCAAAATGCATTTTATTCTAATTTTTCTAAAACTCATAATTTGTAAATAAAATTTATTTAATATCTATTTACTTAAAATAATTTTAATTCATTTTATTGGTTTTATAAAATGTATTATATTATTATTATATTCTGATACAATTCTTAATATCATAAATCAATTTTTTAAATATCTATTTAATTTTTTTTAAATTTAAATATCAATTTGATTATTTTAATATCTATTTAATTATTATCATTTTATTCTATAAAACAAATTATTAGATATATGTAAGTTAATAAACATTTTTTTAAGAAGAATCATTTTAACCATATTCTAAGGTGAACATTTTGCAATGTTTACATCTGACGTATATATAATAATATATACCGAACACGGTAAGCCTGTTTGATATCGTGTTCGTTGTTGATGTTTTTGAGTGTTGGACTTTTCTTTTTTATCAATAAAGCTTCTATTGTTTTTAGTCTTTTTTTTTTTTTTTTTTTTTTTTTTTTTTTTTTTGCGTGTGTAGGATTTTTTTTTTTAATCATTTCACCCCAAACAAGGCATTTCACTGCCACTGTTGCGCAGGGAGTTACATAGGAGAAAGTGATGTGAAAGAGTGGTTATCGGGGTTACATAGGGTAAAGTTATGAGAAAGATTGGTTAGGGGGTTACATAGGGGAAAGTGATGAGAAAGGGGGTTGGGGGTTACATAGAGGAAAGTGATGAGAAAGATTGGTTAGGGGGTTACATAGGGTAAAGTTATGAGAAAGATTGGTTAGGGGGTTACATAGGGTAAAGTTATGAGAAAGATTGGTTAGGGGGTTACATAGGGGAAAGTGATGAGAAAGGGGGTTGGGGGTTACATAGAGGAAAGTGATGAGAAAGAGTGGTTAGGGGGTTACATAGGGTAAAGTTATGAGAAAGAGTGGTTAGGGGGTTACATAGGGTAAAGTTATGAGAAAGATTGGTTAGGGGGTTACATAGGGTAAAGTTATGAGAAAGATTGGTTAGGGGGTTACATAGGGTAAAGTTATGAGAAAGATTGGTTAGGGGGTTACATAGGGGAAAGTGATGATAAAGATTGGTTAGGGGATTACATAGAGGGAAAGTGATGAGAAAGAGTGGTTAGGGGGTTACATAGAGGGAAAGTGATGAGAAAGAGTGGTTAGGGGGTTACATAGAGGGAAAGTGATGAGAAAGAGTGGTTAGGGGTTACATAGGGGAAAGTGATGAGAAAGAGTGGTTAGGGGGTTACATAGGGTAAAGTTATGAGAAAGATTGGTTAGGGGGTTACATAGGGTTAAAGTTATGAGAAAGATTGGTTAGGGGGTTACATAGGGTAAAGTTATGAGAAAGATTGGTTAGGGGGTTACATAGGGGAAAGTGATGAGAAAGGGGGTTGGGGGTTACATAGGGGAAAGTGATGATAAAGATTGGTTAGGGGGTTACATAGAGGGAAAGTGATGAGAAAGAGTGGTTAGGGGTTACATAGGGGAAAGTGATGAGAAAGAGTGTTTAGGAGGTTACATAGGGTAAAGTTATGAGAAAGATTGGTTAGGGGGTTACATAGGGGAAAGTGATGAGAAAGGGGGTTGGGGGTTACATAGAGGAAAGTGATGAGAAAGATTGGTTAGGGGGTTACATAGGGGAAAGTGATGAGAAAGGGGGTTGGGGGTTACATAGGGTAAAGTTATGAGAAAGATTGGTTAGGGGGTTACATAGGGGAAAGTGATGAGAAAGGGGGTTGGGGGTTACATAGAGGAAAGTGATGAGAAAGAGTGGTTAGGGGGTTACATAGGGTAAAGTTATGAGAAAGAGTGGTTAGGGGGTTACATAGGGTAAAGTTATGAGAAAGATTGGTTAGGGGGTTACATAGGGTAAAGTTATGAGAAAGATTGGTTAGGGGGTTACATAGGGTAAAGTTATGAGAAAGATTGGTTAGGGGGTTACATAGGGGAAAGTGATGATAAAGATTGGTTAGGGGATTACATAGAGGGAAAGTGATGAGAAAGAGTGGTTAGGGGGTTACATAGAGGGAAAGTGATGAGAAAGAGTGGTTAGGGGGTTACATAGAGGGAAAGTGATGAGAAAGAGTGGTTAGGGGTTACATAGGGGAAAGTGATGAGAAAGAGTGGTTAGGGGGTTACAGAGAGGAAAGTGATGAGAAAGAGTGGTTAGGGGGTTACATAGGGGAAAGTGATGAGAAAGAGTGGTTAGGGGGTTACATAGGGGAAAGTGATGCGAAAGAGGATTTAGGGTGATACATAGGGGAAAGTGATGAGAAAGAGTGGTTGGGGGTTACATCGGGGAAAGTGATGAGAAAGAGTGGTTAGGGGTTACATAGGGGAGAGTTATAGGAAATGTCTGAAGCGGGGTGATAGACGGGTAAAGATACCGAGGATGAGGGTTGGGCAAATGAGGAAAGCGTTTGAGAGAATGGGTGCGAGTTAGTTTGTTAGGAGGTGCCTATTGACCTTACATTTAAACTCCTGGAGATTGTAGCTACTATTATATTTGTGTTATCACCGAGTATGTTCTGGATAGGTTTTGGTAAGTATCCGTGTGTGTTTAAATAAAATCGAATTGAACTTAATAGATTTTTATTCTTAAGAAATTTAATGATATATAGTTTTTCATATAGACACAAGGGTACATGAGTCGTTTAAAGATTTACATATTCTAGAGTTTTTTTTTTAATTTTCCATTTTAAATTGGGTGTTTTATTTGTTTCTTTTTTATACCAATAATATTTCGATAGGGATGTTCTATTTATGTATCTATTATTATTAAATGAAGATGTGTGTTGATAAAATCGTTCTTCAGAGAGTTCTTAGAACTATCCACATAAATCTTTATATTACTAGGGTTTTCCACAAAAGAAATAGTACATTGATAGACAATGGATTCTGTAAGGCACCTGTTTTCCAAAGGACACTCTATAGGATTTCCACAATTACATTTATTATTGTCCAAATTGTTAATTTCAGTTATTGGATTATTCTTATAGGAGAAGAAGTTGAACATTTTGTTGTTGAGAGTGGGAATTAAGTTTACAATATTCATTTTTGAACACGGATGACATGGTTACAATATTGCGTTTAGAAAACAATCCCTGGCGATGAGATGACCTTTTATTGAATAGATATAATCGTGTGTTCGAGCAGCAATCCCTGTTTTCTGCGATTTATTACGATTAAGGTTTTTTATTCAATTTCTTTTGCTTTTCGACAAGAATGTTTCTTCTGACTGTGTGTAAAAACAGTCCAGATGTTCTATGAATCCGAGCGCTTTCAGCTAATCCATGAGCTATTATCGATGATATTTTAAAGGAATATCTATATTTTTATGTCTGTGCATCTATAGTGATGGGTATGTTTTCTTTATAATTTCCGAAAACGGACAGCACGATGAGGCCGTGTTCATAGTCAATAAATGGTTTCAATTTTATTATATAGTCTTCTTTTATTTACAAATATAGATGAGGTTATCAGTCAGTAATCTCCAGTATTATAATATATCAGTCAGTCAGTTAAGTGCCATACGTGATACACGCTTGGGCGATCATGTCTCGAAAGAGACATGATTGGATGGAAAGAAGATTATCCCGCAGTAGGTTGCCATTACTTTCTGTGGTAGACTGGTTGATAGCCAAGGCTATAGAACCCAAGCTGTCCTATTATTTATTTATTATTAACTGGAGGGAAGAGACGGATTAATACTTTTCCGAAGGGCATTTGCGCGTAAATAAATGCAAGTAATTCAAATGGAATTCGAACTCGGCTCCCCGGTTTCTCGTTTGGATCCAATATATCATCATCATCATCATCATCATCATCATCATCATCTATCCATCACACCCAATGGTGCATAGGGCAGCAACTTTTTATTGCTGTTTCTGTAACAAACTGTTTTTTACAGGGCAGGGTTGTTAGCCCTGCGCCCAACCCCCAAACCTGGAGGACCGGTGGATTATTCTTGGTCCTTACGTTTACAGCACCTGGTATTCCCAAATGGTCACCCATTTAAGTACTGACCAGGCTCGATGTTGCTTAACTTCGTACACAGTTTGGTAGGTCTCGGTGCGTGTTCAAATGAGTCCTAATGAGGTTATGGTCAGAGGGATGTAAAGTAGAGCTTCCTGATAAGTATAGAATCGTATGTCCGACTTAATTTTTATAATATTGCAAGTAAATTTATAAATATGCTTTACTTTCGTTCCATTTAATACTAGCAGTATAGCCCGGCGTTGCTCGGGTGTAATGAAAACTTTAAAACTAATCCATGGTCCTGGAGCTCAGACTCAGCCAAAAGAATATTTGTGTGAAGTTTGGTGAGAATCGGATAAAAATTGTTGATTTGTATAAAGGACATACAGACAGATAAACAGACACACACACACACACACACACACACACACACACACACACAAACATCTTGCCTTTTATATATATATATATATATATATATATGATCGATTTTCTGCACTGTTGTAAGAACTGCAACCTTGAAACTTCTGAATATCGTTTCTCATGTCTTTGTCTATGAGTGTATCAAATTTGATTAAAATCGGACCACTCCTTCTATAACCCGATGTTTTCGATTATCGATTTTCGATATTTATCGGGGGTACGTCGACACAAGATCTAGCTAAGAACACTCGCAGACGCTTATAGTACAACTGTGTAAATTTTCAAGAAAATCGGTTCAGCCGTTTCGGAGTCTATAGGTAACGGATACACACACACACACACACAGACAAAGTTTCATTTTTCATTTATATTTAGATATGTAATATTCATCTGATTCTTTTTTAATTAAGCCTACAGAAATTAGGCACAAAACAATAAAAAAGATTGTTAAAAATTTGCAGTATTTGTGGTGCAGTGGATATCGACTCGGAACGACAAATCGGGGTGCCGAGTTCGAATTCCAGTTGAATTCATTGCATTCACTTACGCGCAAATACTCTTGGGAAAGGTATTAATCCGTCTCTTCCTTCCAGTTATGGGTTAAATAACAGAACGAATTGGGTTCTATAGTCTGGCAACCAGTCTACCGCAGAAAGCAATGGCAACCTACTGCGGGATAATCTTCTGTCCAGTCAGTCATGTCTCTTTCGAGACATGAACGCCCAAGCGTGTATCACGTATGGCACTTAACTGACTGACTGAATATAATAGTTGAAAAAATGATTAAGGCTTCTACTGGGTATAATATGGGGGTTCAGTTAATACTTCATAACAATATGAAACTGATCCCCCACTAATTATTACTTAATAATATAATACATAATATAATACATCTCTCCCCCTCTAGCTATGAGTCAAATAACATGACAGATTGGTTTCTATAGCCTTGGTCGGCAACCAGTCTACTGCAGAAAGCAATGGCAACCTACTGCGGGATAATCTTCTGCCCAGTCAGTCATGTCTCTTTCGAGACATGATCGACTGTCACAACGCATTTTAAAAAAAACATGGTGATATAGGTTAGGTGTTAGAAGTTCTGTTATGAAAACACGTAAAGCACATTTCTGTATGAAAAGTCGTAAATTTTTATATAATAAAATTAATTTTATTATAATTTTTTGGCCCAGTCAGTTATGTCTCTTTCGGTACATGATCGCCCAAAGCGTATGGCACTTAACTGACTGATAGCGAAAGAGAGTTCAATATAGGCGATAGAGTATTCATAGATATAAACAATGTGGACATAGGAATCAACACGGCATAATGACTGTCAGTTTTACATGATCATCAGATCATGCTAACAGAAATACATGTTTTTATTACTTCATTTTTTGGTGGAAACCCGTATTTGAGAAGAATCTCCCTATTATTTCAAATAGTATGTATTTTTATCTATCAGCTTACAAACTCGAGGACACTTATTAAAGGTTTCAAAGCCGCGTCCCTTTTTGCAGGAGAAACCACAGCCTGATCTGTATTGCTTTAACGGCTCGGCTACGAAAAGTTTCACAGTCAAGTAAGTTTCTATTTTTGCCTTTAAATCAGTGCTACTCAAATCGCCGGTATGCGATCCATCGTCTGCCGGTACGCGGAGATTTTCCAGAAAAGAAAGAAACAAAAGTACAATTCTATGCCACGAGAAACTCCCAGGATATTTGACTCGTTTTCTTTTTCTTTTCTTTTTTTTTTTACATTTTCATTTTAGTTTTGTATTATTATGGCTACATTGTTCATTTACTCACTCATGTTAAAAGTTATTGCTATCCAACTAACGAATGCGATATAATGAACAGCAAAACAGTGAACTGAATACGCATCAGACTTTGTTCCATTCATATATCCATGATATATACATATCTATTGTAAATACGTCTTAAATTAATTAAAATTGATATTTTGTTTTACTGTTTGTCTATTTTTTAGAAGATTAATGCCTTTTATTAAATTCAAATTGCTTACGAAGTATTAATATTAACTTTAAATATTTTCTCTGGATTATTAAAAATATATACCCTCGAAACCAGTGGCCGTAACTAATATAGCACAAATATGGTACCGGTCAGTGGCACCCTGGATAGACTTGTTACGTCAATGATGACTGCCCTTAGAATGCCGAAATTGACCTTATTTAAACTATGCAACTCTGCAGCGTACAAGGATATTGACATAAGAATGTATATTGTCATAACAATATATATATATATATATATATATATATATATATATTACTATTCAGAAATGAATTGTGTTCTTTCGGTGACTGGCGTGAGTATACACTGCTTAGATACAACACGTTAAAATTTCCCTTCTCTGATTTCATGCGCCTATAGCTTAGGAGGTTATCGACTCTGACTGACATCAAATCGTACGAGTTTTGATCTCGGCCAGACAAGTGGATGTGTCTAGCCACACTGATGAGCTGTGATACAGCAAAACAGACTTATACGTGGATGACTAATATCTATATCTATATCTATCTATCTATCTATCTATCTATATATATATATATATATATATATATATATATATATATATATATATACACCACCGGCCATAATTATTAAATCACTCCAGTTTTTTAAAAGAAATGATGCATTTCATTCGTTTCAGTATTTATTGCCAAATGAAAATAGAATGTTTCTTTTGTTATTATTACTTTGCAAAATTTTACAAGACAAGGAAGCAAAGATGAACTTGTACGAATCACCCTAAATTTTCATCATTCTTTGGTTGATGAAACTGCAATATAGGTAATTATTAAATATTTATAAATTCAAATTTTTTGTGCAATATTAACAAAAGGACCATTTTATTTTCATTTACAATTATTGACTTGGCAACAAATACAATAAAATAATATGAAATACATCATTTTTTTAAAACGACAGTGTATATATATATGTGTGTGTGTGTGTGTGTGTGTGTGTGTGCGTGTACCAAATTGGTCAAGTTTCGATCCAGGCTGGAAGCAGGTAGATGTCTATCCACACTGATGAGCTGTGATACAGCGAAACAGGCTTATATGTGGATGACAAAGATATTAAGCTCTCATTACGTTTGAGCTCTCTGGAGAGGAAAAATTTAAAAACAGCTACCACTTCTGCGATTTACACGTTACTCTTCAGTAATGAATTGAGTTCTTCCGGTGTCTGGCGTGTGTATACCCCGCATATATATAACACGCTAAAATTTCCTCTTCTATCATTCCATGCGCCAATGGCTTAGGGAGTAGAGTCTACTATTGACACTAAATCGGTCGAGTTTCGATCCCGGCCGGAGTTTAGCCATACTTATGATCTGTGATACAGCAACACATGCTTGTATGTGGATGACAAATATATCAATTCGAAAGTCAGTCGATTACGCAACCTTGGTTTCAACCTAAAGGTATCTTCATGAGTCTTATATCAACTCATACTCCAAAATTTTTTCAAAGGCAAAATCAGGAATTTTCAGAACGCACAACTGGAAGTTTAAAATAACTGTCAGTCAGTTAAATGCCATACGTGATACACGCTTGGGCGATCATGTCTCAAAAGAGACATGACTGACTGGGCATATGATTATCCCGCAGTAGGTTGCCATTGCTTTCTGCGGTAGACTGGTGAATTATATTATTCTATTAATAAGTAGTAATTAGTGGGGGATCAGTTTATTACTTCATGACAATAGAAAACCGATCACCCACTTTATGGTCAGTAGAAGCCTTAATCATGTTTCTGTTATATTCAGTCAGTTAGTTAAATGCCATACGTGATACACGCTTGGGCGATCATGTCTCAAAAGAGACATGACTGACTGGGCAGAAGATTATCCCGCAGTAGGTTGCCATTGCTTTCTGCAGTAGATTGGTTGCCAACCAAAGCAACAGAACCCAATCCGTTCTGTTATTTAACCCATAACTGGAGGGAATAGACAGATTAATACCTTTCCAAGAGTATTTGCGCGTAAAAAAAAAAGGCGAAAAAAAAGAAAAAAAAGCAAAAACAGAAAAAAAAAAACACGGAAAATCAACAGAAAAAAAACCGGAATTTGGCCTTGTGGGTAGATAGCCCACTATAATTCATAAATGATTATAAATTTAAGAAAGGCAATTTTGAGTGTAAAATAACATTTATACATATATACATTTCAATTAATGTTTTACAATTAAAACAACACTTGGAATAAAGGTCCAGCGAAGTTAGAGAGATTTCATGGCAGATAGTAATGAACTGAAGGAGATAAAAAAATGTTCATTGAAGATTTAATGCTGAAAGGTAAAAAGCTTGGTAGTATGATTAATGTTCATTATCAAGTTGCCGTTTCTAAGGTCAGTAGGTCAGCAAGTTGGTTTGTGGAATGTCTTTGAAGAGGTCAGTTAGTACTTTGAGAACAGGGAAAAAGGAAGCGGTCAACATAGTAGCCGCTCGACATAGGTCAAGGGAGAAACTAATTGCACTCTTCTCCTTTAGTCCTTCTGTCTGACAAAGCGTTTGTGTCTTGCTTTTTATATCGGTATTTTGGATCAAAACAGCTAGTTTCGAATTTCACCCTTGTATTTGGTTTCGGGCTTTCCATTGGCTGGTAAATAAAATTGGTAATTTGATCTTTGATTAATTTTTCTTTTTCAACCGGAACATTTGCGCGAACTCGGATGCGCACGACGATTTTTATTCATTTGCTTTTTAGTTATGAGAGAGCACACATCCGGTTCATCGCTTTTGTTCGGTCGGTATCACCACAAATGCAACGAATTTAACTGGAATTCGAACTCGGCTCCCTGAGTTGTCGTTCTGTAAAATGTAACTGTAAATTTCAAAATAAGGTAGAAGTTTTGAAGAGTTGCAAACACTTTCATCCGGGTTTGTATGATCCTAAAACATATTTTCTGATATGTCTATATTCAGACATTACTTCGGATCTTTAATTGCTAGAACAAGAACGGTTACTAAATGAAATGTCCGAAGTAATGTCCACATATAAATATACTAGAAAAAAAAAATTATATATATATATATATAGTCATCCGCAGACAGATCTGTTTCGCTGTATCACAGCTCATCAGTACGGTTAGACTCCGATTGCTTTTAACCCAGGATTGAAACCCGACCGAAGTTGCGTCAGTCGGCGATTCTACCTCTCGGCTATGGGCGCTCGGTAGAAGAAGGCAGACTTTTTAGCATGTATATTATCATTATACACGTCCAATAGCCAGAGTGCTTTAATTCATTACTGAATGAGCGATGCATAGATGCCAGTGTTGCTACTGTTTTTCAAAGTCTCCCATTCTTCCAGAGTGCTCAATCAGGGTGTGAGAGCGTAAACAGTCATCCACAGACAGATCTGTTTCGCTGTATCACAGCTCATCAGTACGGTTAGACTCCGATTGCTTTTAACCCACGATTGAAACCCGACCGAAGTGGCGTCAGTCGGCGATTCTACCTCTGGGCTATGAACGCTCGGTAGCAGAAGGCAGACATTTTAGCATGTATATTATCATTATACACGCCCAATAGCCAGAAATTGTAGTGCTTAGTGCCAAAATTACTGGTTTTTCAACAGTTTACTGGTAGAAAGGCATTTTAGGCAAGCAGGATTTTTGTCAAAAAGTACTTGGTATCCAGATAAACATAGAGCGTTTATAGAATTTATATGGAAACGTTTAAAACTAAGAAAAAACAAAAACCCTGAAAAGTGAAGACATCATAATTGTGCTTTAACTAACAAAACTTCGAAGTAGTCAGTTAAGTGCCATACGTGAAACACGCTTGGGCGATCATGTCTCGAAAGAGACATGACTGACTGGGCAGAACATTATCCCGCAGTAGGTTGCCATTGCTTTCTGCGGTAGACTGGTTGCCAGCCAAGGCTATAGAACCCAATCTGTTCTGATATTTAACCCATAACTGGAAGGAACAGACGGATTCATACCTTTCCCAAGGGTATTTGCGCGTAAGTGAATGCAATGAATTCAACTGGAATTCGAACACAACGCACATAGGCATGACTGAAATAACAATTCTCAGCTATATGCGGCCATGGCTTAGTTAGTAGGGACTCCAACTGACACCAAATCGGTCGAGTTTCGTTTTCGGCTGAAACTACGAAACAGTTTTGTATACAGATGACGAATATAT
>JBBBDQ010002164.1:770000-835000 GCA_037127315.1 Ascarosepion bandense | reverse complement strand
GAGCCATCTTCAAAGAGGCTACAAGGACGTTAGCACAAAAACAACCACCATCAGCGATGATTTTATCTTGTGTTGACATGAAACTCCGCTAAGCAACGGAAACAGTTCGCAAATTTGCAATGCGGTTCTATGACGTCACACCGCGTGATAGCGCCACATGACAACAGAACCATATATTCAAATGCAATGTAATGTGTTATAACCAGATTTAAATGTGATTTTATTAAGTGTGGGTTGTTTGGATTTAATGTAGATGGCCTCCAATATCTGAAGGTTCTTTTTACTGTGTGTATGATTGAAGATTATTTTATTGTTGACTAAAAAGTATATCTAAGTAATTCATCGAGTTTTTATTAGACCTCAACAGAATGCAGAAAGTACTGGACAGCCGTTTCGTCCTATATTTGGGACTCACCATCAGTGAGCATCCACTGCCAGACAGTTACGTAATTAAGCAAACGTCATACCAACTCTACCACAGTCCCCAGTCACGAAGAGGTAACGAATTAAATTTCTGTTTTTTTTAATATTTTCCATTTTACGTTTGGCGTTTTATTGGCATTTTTAATTGGTAATAATAAGTAGAAAATTATGTACTTTTGCGGTTAGTTTTCTTATTAAAAGATGAGATGTGGATATAATGGCGGGTTTTAAAAGTATTCTTGGTACAACCGATATAATATTTTATTACTGTGGGATTTTCTATGGTAAAAATAGAGAATAGGTAGACTATAGAGTCAGACATTTATTTGCTCTTGCACACTCAATAGGTTTTCAGCAATTCTAATTATTGTTATTGTGATTGTTAATTTTTTTAGGATGTTGCTGATTGTTTTGGTTTTTATATCTGTTTAAAATTCTATGATTATGTTTTTTGATAATCTTCTCAAGGTTAACATTACAGCTATACCCTCCTTTCAGAGTATTTATTTTTTAAATTTTGCTAAAGGGGTTATTTTTAGGGGAGTTTTTTCAACTAATTTTAGGAATTTATGCCCTGACGCAATACTTATCATTCGATTAAATGGGGGTGTAAACCAAATTATTTTTCTCTTTCTATTCTTATTGTTGTTATTATTACATTTCTTATGTTTCAGCTCAAGTCGATGTTTTCTTGCTTGGGGCGATAGTCATCTCCTATCTCTTTAACCTCTATCCTCTCTCTTATGCTCCTGTCTCCGTCCACTCCACTCTCATCAGTATTCTCATCCTTCCTGACACCCCCTATGACCTGTCACTCTTTCTCATAACATTCCGCCTATGTAACTCCCTGCCTGCAAAACAGTGGCAGTAAAATGCCTTGCTTGGGGCAATAGTCATCTCCTATCTCTTTAACCTGTATCCTCTCTCTTATGCTCCTGCCTCCGTCCACTCCACTCTCATCAGTATTCTCATCCTTCCTGACACCCCCTATGACCTGTCACTCTTTCTCATAACATTCCGCCTATGTAACTCCCTCCCTGCAAAACAGTGGCAGTAAAATGCCTTGCTTGGGGCGATAGTCATCTCCTAACTCTTTAACCTGTATCCTCTCTCTTATGCTCCTATCTCCGTCCACTCCACTCTCATCAGTATTCTCATCCTTCCTGACACCCCCTATGACCTGTCACTCTTTCTCATAACATTCCGCCTATGTAACTCCCTCCCTGCAAAACAGTGGCAGTAAAATGCCTTGCTTGGGGCGATAGTCATCTCCTATCTCTTTAACCTGTATCCTCTCTCTTATGCTCCTGTCTCCGTCCACTCCACTCTCATCAGTATTCTCATCCTTCCTGACACCCCCTATGACCTGTCACTCTTTCTCATAACATTCCGCCTATGTAACTCCCTCCCTGCAAAACAGTGGCAGTAAAATGCCTTGCTTGGGGCGATAGTCATCTCCTATCTCTTTAACCTGTATCCTCTCTCTTATGCTCCTGTCTCCGTCCACTCCACTCTCATCAGTATTCTCATCCTTCCTGACACCCCCTATGACCTGTCACTCTTTCTCATAACATTCCGCCTATGTAACTCCCTGCCTGCAAAACAGTGGCAATAAAATGCCTTGCTTGGGGCAATAGTCATCTCCTATCTCTTTAACCTGTATCCTCTCTCTCATGCTCCTGTCTCCGTCCACTCCACTCCCATCAGCATTCTCATCTGTCTCTTACCCACTTCCTGACACCCCCTATAACCTGTCACTCTTTCTCGTAACCTTCCTTCTATGTAACCCCCTGCAAAACAGTGGCAGTCAAATGCATTGCTTGGGGCGATATAATTATAAAAAAAAAAGAAGTCATTTCCTATCTCACTAACATGCATCCTCTCTCTCTCTCTCTCTCTCTCTCTCATGCTCCTTTCTCCATCCACTCCACTCTCATCAGTATTCTCACCCTTCTCTTACCCACTTCTTGACACCCCCTATAACCTGTCACTCTTTTTCATTACTTTCATGTACTGAACAGGCTCGATGTTGCTTAACTTCGTCGATGATACGGGAACCGGTGTTACAACGTGATGGGGCCGTAAGTCCAAGAAATTCAGAGTCGTACTATACATGATATGCGTTGTTGTGGATATCGGCTCGGAACGAGAAAATCGGAAAGTCGAGTTCGAATTTCAGCTACAATCTCCAAAAATGTAAAATCAGCAATCATCTCCTATCACACTAACCTGCATCCTCTCTTTCTCGTGCTCCTTTCTCCGCCCACTCCTCTCCCATCAGTATTCTCATCCGTCTCTTACCCACTTCCTGACACCCTCTATAACCTGTCATTCTTTCATGTAACTTTCCTCCTATGTAACCCCCTGTGCACCAGTGGTAGTAAAATGCCTTGCTTGGGGCGATATGATTATAAAAAAAAAAGTACCGAACACAAACTGAGATTCTAACGGATGCCTTTGGGGTTACTGAAAACTTTGATTTAAGAAAAGACCACAGCATAATCGGGAAAATACTGCATCAGGACAGTCCGCTTAAATTTTGATTATGATTGAAACAACATCTACTGTCAGTGGGGACAATTGAATTTATTCAAAGGTTGCTATCACTGACCTTGACCTAGAAGCTGGGGCGCTTAAATCAGGAAGGATTTCAGGCAAGTTTTAGCTGATAAGAATCTCTATGGATGCGAAATGCGTCTGGCAGAGCGTAAAGCAGAGCTTAGGCGTTGGCTAAGATCATTCATCTTGTCGTTTCATGGATACACACTAAGAAAAGCCACTCAATTTTTCGCTGTGAGGTCAGCTTAGTTACAATGGCTTCTGTGGTCATTTTGAAGATGTTTACTCTTGAAGAAGACACGTCAGAACTATAAAACTAATAGACGATAATTTACATGCAAACGTGATATCAAAAATATTTTCCGTTAGCTGCTCGGAAGTACGGAAATATCTTTTAAAAAGTATCAACATAACATTTACATATTAATAATTTTACACGGGCAATAATTTCATTCATTTATTTTGCTTTCCAAAAGCTAATTAAAATATTAAGAAACAGGAAAATTTCATCTGAATCAAGGAAATTAGTGCCGATCTGCGATTTAATATATATGTTCTTGATGATAGAGAATGATGTAAAATTTCATCATAGATAAAGAGGTAAATGAGACAAGATAAATATAGTTCTAGCGAATGATGCTTTCCAAATGCAAAGCAAAGTATCAAAAAACACGAAAGCTTTGATCGAAACAAAGAAATTATTACTGAACTATTACACTGAACCGTTTAAGTATTGATCTTACTTTTCAGTAATAATGGAGACTAACTCGTTACACACTACATCACTCCGAACTACTGTGGTCACGGTTCATTCTATTCATAACACAATTTACAAAATCTTCTTCAATGATTATATCGATAAAAATGTGTCTCCTTTCTCGCGCACTATCCACTCAATCTATCGATAAGCGTTATTTTTGGAGAACCTGATATTAACAGGATGTGCGTTGTGGTGCAGTTGATATCGACTCGGAACGACAAATCTGGGAGTCAAGTTCGAATTCCGGTTGAATTCCTTGCATCCACTTACGCACAAATACCCTTGGGAAAGGTATTAATCTGTCTCTTCCCTCCAATTATGGGTTAAATAACAGGACAGATTGGGTTCTGTAGCCTTTGCTGGCCACCAGTCTACCGCAGAAAACAATGGCAACCTACTGCGGGATAATCTTCTGCCCAGTCAGTTATGTCGTATTCGAGACATGATCATCCAAAGCGTGTATCACGTATGGCACTTAACTGACTGACTGAATATAATAGTTGAAAACATGATTAAGGCTTCTACTAGGCAAAAAGTGGGGGATCAGTTTTATATTGTTATGAAGTAATAAACTACTACTTAATAATATAATACATCTCTTCTCCCTCTAGCTATGAGACAAATAATAGGACAGATTGGGTTCTATAGCCTTGGCTGGCAATCAGTCTACAATAGAAAGCAATGGCAACCTACTGTGGGATAATCTTCTGTTCAGTCAGTCATGTCTTATTCGAGACATGATCGCCCAAAGCGTGTATCACGTTTGGCACTTAACTGACTGATACTAACAGGCCAGATAGAGGGGAGACGTGAAAGACCATGATCGCCTACGTCCTGAAAGGACAAGGCATATACAAGAAGAAGAATGAACTGTACCGGGAGAATAATTTATTCTCATTTCTAAAAAATCCTGATAATTCACACGAATTTGTGGAGAGTCATGATCAAAGCAAAAAAAAACAAAAAAACAAACCCTTATTCCTTTAAAGGAATAAGGGTTTTTTTTTGTTTTTGTTTTTTGCTTTGACCAACTGATAAACTTTTATAGCCGTTTTGTAAGTTAATGGCAGAAAAAAATTAGAAAAAAATGCCGAAGAAATTTTTTAAAACTTTTAGTGAAATATTCAAACTTCGTCGAAGATCGTTACTTTCCACTAATTAACGCGGGAGTGGGCAAACTTTTCAGTGCAAATGTCACATTCAAACATTTGAAATTTCATAGGCTGTATAATAAATTGACCAATAATAAATAATTTTTTTTTTTTAAATGCAATTAATTTTAATTAATTAACATTTGTTGTGGAAGAATATCCTGTCCTACCCAGGAATGGGTATGGCCCGGGTTATAAAAGACCTAGACGAGAATGAACTACAGAGAGAGTTAGCGCTCGAGAGAGATCGAGTGTGTTAGTGGCTATACGAGAGTCTTCGTCATTACACAGGAGTGATCAAGATTATTCGTCATTATACGAGAGGCGACAGCCTTAGACGAGAGTCAGACGTCACGAGACGGAAGCCTACTTCTCAAGACGGACGTATACGTCCTAAACAGAGACATTGCCTTCTTAATTGTTATTCGTGTTAACTGTTCGTTGGTGTACTTGTATTTGGTTTATTGTACGGAGGTATAATAAATCTCTATTTATATATCCTCAGTGTTAAGAGTTATTTCTTGCACTATTCTTTCTCTGTTTATCCCCTCCAGGGATACAACAGATTTTAAAGAACTGTAGAAGACACTTATGAAACATTAGAAACACAAAACAATTTAAAGAAAAAATTAATTTATATTTTAAAGATGAGACTTCACACGAAACACATTTGTTTGCAAACAAAATAATACAATTTAAAGAAGAAAAAAAATTATGTTTCAAATTTACTAACATTTGGTGCGCAGTAGTTTGCCCACACCTGATCTAACGGGACGTGGAGCGAATAGGTGTGCAACAAAAACGAAGATGAAATAATATATACCTTATATACCATGTATCATGTGAATTTTTAAAACATCACTTCGAAGCTAATTTTAAGAGAGTTGCATAATACTCAGGATATAGCATTTTATATCTCATGTGTGATGAGACCCCCTAAAATTGGTTTAAAAATTAGGTCTTAAAAATTCTCAAAATACGCTACTATTTATTATTTTCGTCTACCGATCTGAATATTGAAGAAGGCTTATGAGAGAAAAATATACGCGAATATATTTCTCGAATATTCAAGCGAAAATAGATTAATATACTGTTTAATAACGAGGCGTCTACTCAAATACGAGTATCCACTAAAATAAAGTTTAAGTAATATAAATATCAAGGATTAATATATATATATATTCAGTTGGATTGGTGTGAGTTTGCGACCCTGGTTTTCACGCTTTTGCGATCTATCGCAAAAGCGTGAAACCCAAGGTCACAAACAAGGTCAACCCAAGGTCACAAACTCACACCAATCCAACTGAATATGTTAGCTCTAAAACTGACATTGGGCGCATTCAAATAAGTACCGCGCATATATAATATATGAATAATATATATAACAATTGCAACTCGCGAAATCTCGCGAAATACGTTACTAATTCAAATTTTAAAATCATTTGTTTCTGATGAAGGACCGAGGGCGGTCTGAAATATAAAATGTAATAGTAGAAATAAACAAATACTGCAAAAAAAAAAATAACACATTTTTAAACTCAAATCGTTTTAATATTCTTTCATATATATATATATATATATATATATATATATATATATATATATATATATATATATATATCGTTTAAAATTAGATTTTATAATCATAAAACCTCATTTAAAAATGAGAAGTATAGACACAGCACGACCTTATCTAATTACATATGGGACATAAAATCTAAAACTAAAAAAGACCCCATATTGAAATGGGAAATAATAAAAAAATGTACCGATTACAATAAAGGCAGTAAATTCTGTAATTTGTGTGGTGAGGAAAAACTAGCGATAGCCTTGTTCGAACCCGCCCATAATCTGCTTAATGCTAAAACAGAAATCCTCAACAAATGTAAATTTCATAAACTTAAATTCATTGCTTAGTGTGTTAGTGTAGTGTTATATTTTTTTATTTATGAGTTTTATAAATTTTTTTTTTTTTTTTTGCTCTTACCCCCCTTTTTATTGTTGGTATGGTTCCTCCTTATCTTAGTGGATGTCTATTTATTTGGTTTATCTTTGGTGTTTTAGCCTTTGCCCTGACGATCCGTAGTGTGAAACCGCGGTAGGTTTTGGCTCGCTTGAGATTTTTTGTATATATATATATATATATATATATATATATACATTTCACAGACACACATATTCGCGCACACACACACACACATATATATATATATTTGATTGTTTAATACTTAGTTTTTGGTTCTAATAGGGTTAGACCAGTTCACATTTGTATTAAAAACTGTTCAATACAATTATATTGTAGAACTTTTGAATATTTTTCATTTTTAAACGAATTATTTCGCTACCATGATTGGTGGCTTCAGGCGATTTTTAATAACTTTTAAAATTAAAAATCGCCTGAAGACACCAATCATGGTAGAAACCAAGGTAGCGAAATAACTCGTTTTAAATATATATATTAGACCCTTGAATAGGTTCTCGTTGATTCTTCATGAAAAATATTTTTTTATTTACAAAAATTAGTAAGAAACACGTTGTTGAAAGTATTGTCTCTCACTAGCCATTACTTTTTACTATCTGTCTGGCATTATTTAATTTTCAAATCGGAAAAACTACACGTATTTTGAGGTTAACCACGAGTAAACCTATTTTTGTCATCTTCATACAAATCAAATTGCTGCTAAGCCAGGCCATGTGCCATCGATCGGAACAAGCGTTAATTGAACGGGTCAATGTCTGGTGAATACTGCGGATGACTTCCGTTTAAGCCT
Organism: Ascarosepion bandense; assembly: GCA_037127315.1. Lineage (NCBI taxonomy): Eukaryota > Metazoa > Mollusca > Cephalopoda > Sepiida > Sepiidae > Ascarosepion > Ascarosepion bandense. Next base: position 827,336 of record JBBBDQ010002164.1, on the reverse strand, counting down.
TTCCAAGTAGGTTTTCACCCGTCTCTGTTCGTATACGCGATACACGCTTGGGCGATCATGTCTCGAAAGAGACATGACAGACTGGGTAGAAGATTATCCCGCAGTAGGTTGCCATTGCTTTCTGCGGTAGACTGGTTGCCAGCCATTGTTATAGAACCCAATCTGTCCTGTTATTTGACTCATAGCTAGTGGGGGAAGAGATGTATTATATTATTAGGTAGTAATTAGTGGGGGATCAGTTTATTACTTCATAACAATATAAAACTGATCCCCAACTTTATGCCCAGTAGAAGCCTTAATCATGTTTCCAACAATTATATTTAGTCAGTTAAGTGCCATACGTGATACACGCTTGGGCAATCATGTCTCGAAACAGACATGACTGACTGGGCAGAAGATTATCCCGCAGTAGGTTGCCATTACTTTCTGCGGTAGACTGGTTGCCGACCAAGGCTATAGAACCCAATCTGTCCTGTTATTTAACCCATAAGTGGAAGGAATAGACCGATTAATACCTTTCCCAAGGGTATTTGCGCGTAAGTGAATGCAATGAATTCATCGAACTCGGCTCTCCGATTTCTCGTTCCGAGTCGATATCCAATACATGGCTCAAACTCATTAATTTTAATCGATGGAGTTCTTCCTTGATAGTTTCCGTTTGAGTTGTTGATAATGAACTACACTCAGGTGAGCCCCACCAAATGCAGAGTAGAAGCTTAGAACGATGGATATTCGTGTTTGTCGCAGATTTTGATGCATGGCCTCGCTTACCACACGATCTTCTGCGCTTAGGGTTATCATAGTGTATCTACTTTTCATCGCTGGTTACGATACAATGCAAAAACTTTCGTTTTCTGCCGTTGAAGAAGCGGTTCAAACGTGACAAGTCGCCGTTCGACATCTCTCCGCTTTAAGTACAGTACCCAATGTCCTTGCTTTTGAATCGTTCCTAATGCTTTCAAATATTTCGAAACTGTTGCGTGATCAATTCCTAATGATTCTTCAAGTTCAGCTTACGCCTAACATTAGTCCCCATGAAGTAATGCCTCCCATTCTTCGTCTTTAAACTTTTTATGTGCGCCAGAGCAGTCTTTATCTTCAACATTAAAATCATTATTTTTGAAACGTCTAAATCGATCTCTGCATGTTGTTTCCGATAGAGCATAATCGCCGTAAGTCTCAACAAGAATTATGTTTACTTCAGCTGCAAATTTATTTTGAATAAAGTAGTGCAGTAAAATTCCCCGCAAATAAACTTTTTGGGGGCACGAAATCCGACAGGATTAGCGCAATGAAAAACAAAGTTGTTTACATTTCGGTGAAATGATTTACACTGAATTTCAAGGTTACTAACAGTATGTTACTATCTTAAACTACATGCACGCCGTTCTGGGAATGCCATCAGGGAATGCCAACAGGGAATGCCAACAGGGAATGCCATCAGGGAATGCCAACAGGGAATGCCATCAGGGAATGCCAACAGGGAATGCCATCAGGGAATGCCAACAGGGAATGCCAACAGGGAATGCCATCAGGGAATGCCAACAGGGAATGCCATCAGGGAATGCCAACAGGGAATGCCATCAGGGAATGCCATCAGGGAATGCCATCAGGGAATGCCAACAGGGAATGCCATCAGGGAATGCCAACAGGGAATGCCATCAGGGAATGCCAACAGGGAATGCCATCAGGGAATGCCAACAGGGAATGCCATCAGGGAATGCCAACAGGGAATGCCATCAGTTTAAAAAACAGTGATTTTGATAATTAATCATTATTATTTTATTATTATTTATTTATTATTATTTTCAAATTTTGTATTCGTCTTCGCTTTTCCTTTTCCTATATTTCTTTTTCTCTTGTTCCCTTTTATTTATTTTTTTCTGTTATATTTTTTATATTTTTTTTTCGGTTTAAAATTTGACATATCTGGTTTCCCACAGAAATTTCGCTACACAACCGTCTAATAATCCAACCATACATACTCACACCGTTATTTGAGTTTTTATTACATCCCACCCCACATAATTCTTTTCATTGGCTGCCCTTGTTTTTATTTCTTCATTTTTATTTTTATTTATTTTTTTAAACTTCCTTATCTATATATTGCAAAATGAATAAACCACATTTTACTGCCTGATGATGGTGTTTTAACACTGAAACTTTATATCTATCAAGTTGCAGTATGTCATTATAATAATTAAAGCAAATAAACTTGACATTATTGTTAAAAACCAAAAAGAAAAATCCTTGCCTATTAATTGATATGGCTTGTCCAGCGGATTGTAACATAGCAACTAAGAAATTCGAAAAAAAAAGTCAAAATATAAAGACCTGGAAATTGAAATCGAAAAAATGTGGAAATTGAAAACAAGAGTTGGGCCAGTGATAGTAGGTGCACTTGGAATGATAAAAAATGGAACAAAACAACACATTGAAAGATTCCCTGGAAACTCCAACTTAAGTGATATACAAAAAATTGTCTTATTAAGTACAGCCAACACACTAAAGAGAACTTTGTGTATGTAACTATAGGGATGTTACGGGAGATAGAAAAAACATGAAATGGAGCCATAACGACACACCACGACCTGCCTTAGGTCTTCCCGCAGACTTGATAGATAGCAGAAATAAAAATATAGTCATAATAATAATAACATCTATCTATCTATCTATCTATCTATCTATCTATCTATCTATCTATCTATCTATCTATCTATCTAACAAACAACAACGACAATAATAATAATCATAATAATAATAATACAGAAATAGAAGATGTCACCATTCTATGGGATTACACCATCTGAACAGACAAACAAAATTAAAGCAAATAGGCCGGACACTTTTGTTAAAAACCAAAAAGAAAAAACTTGCCTATTAATTGATATGGCTTGTCCATTGGATTGTAACATAACAACCAAGGAATATGAAAAACTGTCAAAATATAAAGACCTGGAAATTGAAATAGAAAAAATGTGGAAATAGAAAACAAAAATCGTGCCAGTAGGAGCACTTGGAATGATAAAAATGGAACAAAACAACACATTGAAAGAATCCCTGGAAATCCCAGCTTAAGAGATATACAAAAAATTGTTTTGTTAAGTACAGCCCACACACTAAGGAGAATTTTGTCTATGTGACGCTAGGGATGTTAGGGAGATATATAAAAAACAACAACATGAAATGAAGCCATAGCAACAAACCACGACCTGCCTTAGGTCTTCTGGCAGACTTGGTAGGAAGTGCGACCATAGCAGAAATCGATTTATAATGAAAAAGGACATCATAATAATAATTATTTCCATATATCTATGCTGTACTTTGGTACTGGGCACTTTTCTGTGGAATATACTTCCGTTAGTAACGATTACTTCGGTACCTCCACTCATTTTTGATGACTAACTTTAAATTGAATTTTGAAATATAAAAAGTTTTCTTGAAACTTTTATTTTAGTTTTAATTGAAAGCTAAATGATTAAATTTACTATTTCCATTAAGCAAAATATTTTAGTTTATTTCAAACAGAAATTATATTGATTAGATAATAAAAGATTATAAATTGAATTTGCCGTCATTTCTGAGCGATCAACACATTTTTGTCAACAAAAGTTAATTTTCCGGTTTAAAAATCTTGCAAATATTGAATATACATCTGTGACACATTATTTTTGGAAATTTAGCAGATTTTATGCTAAATTAATCTGATTTACACAAATATCATTTATTTATAGCGTGAAATTTAGAATAAATTTTTTTCTTAATCAAAAATTTGAACTTTTTGACCTGTACGTGTCGTAAATCAAGACAGTGTTGACAGCTTTTTGATTAGAGATAAAAATATATGGGACAAAATTCGACTCATTTTCTTTCGGGTAAGAGAGGAAACTCTAACCTTTTAATTTGCACATAGAAATTACAATATAAAGAAAACATCAAACGCACAAAATTTTTTAATTATTTTAAAAATATGGATGCAAAACGATTTTTATTAAACTTTCAATTTTTGATAATCATCATTTCTTAACTAAAAAAATCTAAGGGTAACAGTTCTTTAAAAGATTTTTAAAAGATTTTTATAACGCTATAAATTATTATAATAAAAAAATTGGAAACAATTCTTTTAAAATTTTGTTAGTAATCGATTTTTTTTTCTTCAGACTATACTGTCCTTAATTTTTATTATTTATTCCAGCAATTAAAAGCTTATCAAATTAAATTATATCAGAGTTTTATTGAAATTTTTATTTTACGCTTCGGAGCAGATTTTCGGATATTGTTCTAATTTTTAAAATAAAACAAATCGATGATTTCTATTCCCCAATGAGTCTTGCGTTTAACTAATAAAAAATAGTTTGCAGCCAATTAAAATTCATTAAAATTTCATGGATTTACGGGGAAGTGGTTAACAGAGTTAAAAAAAATATTTTTACCAAGATGTAAAAAAAAGTAATAATTTCAAAAATAATTTCATTTATTTGTGAATGAGTACTGAAAGTTTCATTAAAATCCGACAATTATTTGATTTTTGCGAGAATTTCCAAATTAATGTGTTTGTCACAGACAAAAAAGGTGAGTGATGCAATCATTACGTTTTCCATTGTGAACAGTCGTAACGTTTTGGTTACCCGCTAACTCAAATCGAAACAAAATTTTCTGACAAAATTTCGAAAATGTTAGACGGGATTAAAAAATTTTTGAAAATGATTCAAAATTACTTTAATCTTTCCTCTTAATAATAATATAAACATTTTGATGGAAAAAGTTTGTTTATCAACTTTTTTCATCCATCAGTCAGTCAGTTAAGTGCCTTACGTGATACACGCTTGGGCGATCATGTCTCGAAACAGACATGACTGACTGGGCAGAAGATTATCCCGCAGTAGGTTGCCATTGCTTTCTGCGGTAGACTGGTTGCCGACCAAGGCTATAGAACCCAATCTGTCCTGTTATTTAACCCATAACTGGAAGGAATAGATGGATTAATACCTTTCCCAAGGGTATTTGCGCGTAAGTGAATGCAATGAATTCAACTGGAATTCGAACTCGGCTCCCGATTTCTCGTTCCGAACCGATATCCACTGCGCCACAACACACATCCTTTTCATCCATACTATGCTGTTTGATGCTGTTTTTTCAGCGATTTAGTGGAGGTACCTACTATTACTCATACTATATATATATATATATATATATATATTAATCATATCACCCCGAGCAAAGCGGTAACGCCACTGAAGCGCAGGGGGCTACGTAGGAGTGAAAAGATTGAGAAAGCCGGAGACCACATCTTAAACAGGGAACAAGGGATGAGCCTCTTCACCTGTTCAATAGACGTGGGTGGAGTGTGAACCGGGCGATAGTTTAGTCTATCTACTCCAATTGAAAAAAAAACAGAAAAGAGTGAAAAGATTGGAAAAAAGAAAGCCGGAAACCACATCCTAAGCAAGGAACAAGGGATGAGCCTCTTCACCTGTTTAATAGACGTGGGTGGAGTGTGAACCGGGCGATAGTTTAGTCTATCTACTCCAATTGAAAAAAAAAAGAAGAGTGAAAAGATTGGAAAAGAGAAAGCCGGAAACCACATCCTAAGCAAGGAACAAGAGATGAGCCTCTTCACCTGTTTAATAGACGTGGGTGGAGTGTGAACCGGGCGATAGTTTAGTCTATCTACTCCAATTGAAAAAAAAAAGAAAAGAGTGAAAAGATTGGAAAAGCGAAAGCCGGAAACCACATCCTAAGCAAGGAACAAGGGATGAGCTTCTTCGCCTGTTCAATAGACGTGGGTGGAGTGTGAACCGGGCGAGAGTTTAGTCTATCTACTCCAATTGAAAAAAAAAGAAAAGAGTGAAAATATTGGAAAAGAGAAAGCCGGAAACCACATCCTAAACAGGGAACAAGGGATGAGCCTCTTCACCTGTTCAATAGACGTGGGTGGAGTGTGAACCTGGCAATAGTTTAGTCTATCTACTCCAATAATCCCTAACTAGACTTGAAAAGAAAATATAAAAACCTTTCACTATATATTGCTATTTCCTTGCAAATGTTTAGCGTCACCAGTTCAGAACCTTTTCTGGTGGGATACACATGGCTACTTCCGCGAAAGTGAACCACCCTCATTTCCCTGTATCCCAAATATAAGAAGGAGTTTCATTCAGACAGTTATACCTCACTTTGTGAAAAAAAGACTCCCTCCTGTTTGCTTCCCGGGACATTTTAGCCTTGACCTCTTCAAATCAAGCACGAACCGTTATCAATCCTTCTTATCCTCATAATCCTCAATTCTAGCAACCATCTCTTCCAATCTTATCATCTATCATTATTATTTCTATTGTAACCGCTTATTTCCAGTTTTATATTGAGTGACTTTTAGTAAATAAAAAAAATGAAACACTATTCAACATTAAGTTGGGCTAGGTTGACAAGTCATTATCTTAAGCACGAGATCAACTTTTAATCAGTAACCTCACGATGTCACTCTTATTTAGAAATAGAGGTACTGCCGACACAAAGTGATAAGTTCCATAAATAGTATTCAGTCAGTTAAGTGCCATACGTGATACACGCTTGGGCGATCATGTCCCGAAACAGACATGACTGACTGGGCAGAAGATTATCCCACAGTAGGTTGCCATTGCTTTCTGCGGTAGACTGGTTGCCGACCAAGGCTATAGAACCCAATCTGTCCTGCTATTTAACCCATAACTGGAAGGAAGAGACGGATTAATACTTTTCCCAAGGGTATTTGCGCATAAGTGAATACAATGGATTCAGCTGGAATTCGAACTCGGCTCCCCGGCTTCTCGTTCCGAGCCGATATCCACTGTACCACGACGCACAATAGTATTACTGAGAAAAAAATCAGGGAGCTGTGGAGAACTATAATCGCTCATAGCGTGAAGGGACCTGATAGAGAGAGAGAGAGAGAGAGAGTGTGTGTGTGTGTGTGTGTGTGTGTGTGTGTGTGTGTGTGTGTGTGTGTGTGTGTGTGAGAGCGAGAGAGAGAAAATCTACATAACAAGTTAAATAGACTGAGGGAAAATGTACCACGATGACAAAAAAATGATCGTTAAATTATTCCTGAAAACAACAGATGATCAACAATGTTTAACATATATATATATATATTCCATTTGTAAACGAGTTATTACGCGACCTTGGTTTCTACCATGAGTAGTGTCTTCAGGCGATTTGCAATAACTGATTTTACCGTTTACTGTTTTTTTTTTTTGTTGTTTATTAAAAAAAAAAACACTCACGTAACGGTTTTTTTTTAACGTTCACGTGGCAGGGAATTTTTGAACGCGCAATTTTTTAAATTGCAAGAAAATATGGCATTTTCATCTATGTTTGTATGAACTTAAGAAGTATTTTTTAAAACGGTAAACCGTAAAATCAGTTATTGCAAATCGCCTGAAGACACCACTCATGGTAGAAACCAAGGTCGCGTAATAACTCGTTTACAAATGGAAAATATTACAAAGTTCTACAATATAATTGTATTGAACACTTTTTAATATAAATGTGCACTGGTCTAATCTTATTATGACCAAAAACTAGGTAATTAAACAATCAATTACAAAACTTTACCATATATATATATATATATATATATATATGTGTGTGTGTGTGTGTGTGTGTGTGTGTGTGTGTGTGTGTGTGTGTGCTCATGAGCTGTGATACAGCGAACCAGGTCTGTCTGCGGATGAAAATTTACGCCCTTACACTCTGATTGATTCTGGATTCTTTGAAAAACAGTCGGTACTCTAGCATATACCCATCGTTCATTCAGCAATGAATTAGAACACTCTCAGCTATTGGGCGTGTACAATGATAATATTTTTTTTCTTTTTTTTTTTAATCATATCACTCCAAGCAAGGCGATAACGCCACTGATGCGCAGGGGGCTACGTAAGAGTAAAAAGATTGGAAAAAGAAAGCCGGAAACCGCATCCTAAACAGGAAACAAGGGATGAGACACGCTAAAAAGTATGCCTCCTTCTACCGAGCGCCCATAGATCAGAGGTAGAATCGCCGACTGACGCCAGTTCGGTGGAGTTTCAATCCTGTGTAAAAAGCAATCGAATGTCTAACTGTACTCATGAGCTGTGATACAGCGAAACAGATCTGTCTGCGGATGACTATATATATATATATATATATATATATATAAAGTGAGAGAGAGGTAGCTATAATAAATAAATATTTTTTTTTAAATTATATTGTTATTATTAAAAAATATATTTAAACATTTATAAGAAGTTTGAAAAATGGAAAATATTTAATGGAAATACTTGATTACGCGTTTCTCCTTTCTAGACTTCATCAGATCAAAAAACGTAAGACAGAAATCTGTATATGTGTCTATCTTTAAGTAAAGAATCATATTTCTTTTCTACTAAGCTAGTGTTTCTCCTGACGAATGAAGAAAAAAAATGAGTGACTTTAAAAAACCATAAATATTTATTCTCTGTCTTTACGATTCTTAGTCAGTCAGTGATACACGCTTTGGGCGATCATGTCTCTTTCGAGACATGACTGACTGGGCAGCAGATTATCCCGCAGTAGGTTGCCATTGCTTTCTGCGGTAGACTGGTTGCCAGCCAATGCTATAGAACCCAATCTGTCCTATTATTTGACTCAAAGCTAGAGGGAAAAGAGATATATTATTAAGTTGTAATTAGTGGGGGATTAGTTTATTACTTCATAATAATATAAAACAGATCCCCCACTTTATGCCCAGTAGAAGCCTTAATCATGTTTTCAACTATTATATTTAGTCAGTTTAGTGCCATATGTAATACACGCTTTGGGCGATCATGTCCCGAAAGAGACATGACTGACTGGGCAGCAGATTATCCCGCAGTAGGTTGCCATTGCTTTCTGCGGTAGACTGGTTGCCAGCCAGCCAAGGCTATAGAACCCAATCTGTCCTATTGTTTAGCACATAACTGGAAGGAAGAGACGCATTAATACCGTTCCCAATGGTATTTGTGAATTAGTGCATGTTGAAAATTGTTGGTATATTTTTCCCAGTTTTTTTTTGTGTTCAATCAACGGTAAATCCTAATCTCATTTTCAGAATGGCTCGATAGCAAGAAATTCATATAGATTTTTCAAAATTGAATCCAAGGCAAATCCTTATCTAATCTTTCAGAAAGTGTTGGAAGTAAAAGATTTTATATATTTTAAGTCTATGTGTTTTCCGTGTCGATAATACGTGTTTAAATCTCGATATTCTATATCCTTTTTTAAAACCATGTTTAAACTTTAAAATCGGCCATCTTTGTTTCATTTTTTTTTAAATTCGCATCAAATCTTTTCTATTCAACAGTTTTAAAGTTGAAAGGCAAATGACATTCTATCTAAACTGACAATATATGTCGTTAAACGCTGAGGACTTTTTTAGTTGATTAGCGAGATGAGAGACCTGTTTCTACGGTTTTATTTCTATACTGAGATATTTAATGGTTAATTCACTTTAGCGATGAGCGACAGACATTATTAACAGCTGCTATTCCTCGACAAGAAAAAAAAGTGCCATTGTTATGATGTGAAAGCAACAAGCAAATTGAGTTCACAAAGGGCATGTTTTCTTAATTTTTCACTGGCTTCCTGTCCCTGACATGTCAAGCAATGAATCCAGACAATAAAAATGACTACAATTTGGCATTAAAGTGCTTGCCTCATTATATGATTTATTTCTCGCGTGAGGCAGTTGCTTGAAAAGAATATATTCTGCAACGGCGTTTGTCTGACACACTTTTCTCCATAAATATTTATCCATGCACCCACGCGAGTAGAACATGGTAGAAGGCCAAGTTTAGAGTGGTTATCTTAGGTGTATATAGTTTTATTAACAAAAATTGTCCAGTTCCATCGGCACATGTCTTTTTTTGGTTCGCTTCAGACATTTTTAGAAAACAACCCACCCCTTTGTAGTGGAATGAGATATTAGCTGCCGGGGGAAGTGTTAAATATTTCGCCAGTATAGAGCGAATACCTTGTTTCACGTTAATAGATATTCTGTAAAAAGATTAGATTCATAATCAATGAGTTTTGTTGAATGTTTTTTCACTGGTATAAAAAAAAATGTTTTTCTTATTACGATGCGTTTCTTTTAAAGCTTCTCTTTGATTTATTTATTAACTAACTTCTTCTTCTTCTTCTTCTATGTGCCCTGTCCCTTCAGGACGTAGGCGATCATGGATCTCCACGTCTCCCTATCCCTTGTGGCTCTTAGTATGTTTGCTCCTGTTGCTCCTGGCAACCCCCGTTCCGTCATCCACCTGATCAGACCCTGCAAATATGTTATCCGCTGCCTTCCTCTGTCTCTCCTTCCTTCTATCTGTCCAGTCAGTATCAGGTTCTCCAGGCTCTCCTTCCTCATTGCATGTCCCGGGAACTTCAGTTGTCTCTTCCTGATGCTCAGCATCAATTTCCTTTTTGTTGCCATTCTTTCTAACACCTCGTCGTTGCTTGTATGCTCAGTCCACGATATCCGTAGCATCCTTCTGTAGAACCACATTTCGGCCGCTTCCAGTTTTGTCCTCATTTTCGATGATATTGTCCAGCATATATTTCTTGTGACTACTGGTAACGTATGCTGATCGTAACTAACTTACCTTCCATATTTGTTGATCAATCTGTAATTAACATCTACAAACGTATTTATCTTGGGAACTACTTAAATATACTGGTCCACGCATAAATTATAGGGAATTTCTTTTAGGAAATAATTTTTAAAAAGATGAGCCCAAAATGCCAACTACAAGATGGTGCCATCAAAATCAAACAGATGCAGAAATTTAAATACTTGAGAAGTGTTCTAACAGAAGACTGAAACTGCAATACGGAGATCCGAAGGTGTATTGGCATGGCTAAGAAGCTGAGTAGAGCACCCCATAAAAAGAAGGGCTTAAAAAAACTAGAAGCTATTATTATTAAAAATGAACAACCATCACTAAATAAAATATCTTTCACCAGAGGAAACAATATTTTGAAGTGTGAACGAAACATTTAATATACTTTTGGGGATACTAAAATCAAACTCGTGCAGAAAGACCGCCTGCATACAGACAAAAAATTAAATATATACAAATAGATGGGTTGTAAGACAAGGATGTGTCTTCTTACCGGATTTAGTCAACATATACAGCAATGCGACACAGGAATGTTTCACTAGAAACAAAGAAAAGAGTACTGGATTGCTATGTGATGTCAGTTCTTCAATACGGCAGTGAATACTGGACAATATCATCAAAGATGAAGGGAAAACTTGAAGCAACTGAAATGTGTTTCTACAGAAGTATGCTGGATAAAAAGTGGGGAATCAAGTCCATATTACAATCAATATATAAACTGACCCCTCACTTTGTGGTCACAGCAGTTTCTATACATTAATATTTCTGAGATCCAAAAGCACAAGAATGTATTCCAGGAGCTGAGTAAAGTCTTAAGAAACAGGACAATTTCGCTAGAAACAAAGAAGAGAGTACTGGATTGCTGTGTGATGTCAGTTCTTCAAAATGGCAGCGAATGCTGGACAATATCATCAAAGATGAAGGAAAGACTTGAAGCAACAAAAATGTGGTTCTACAGAAGGATGCTGAGGAAACTATAGATAGAACGCACGAGCAATGTCGAGGTTTTGGAGAGGATGGACACAAAAAAGTAAACGATACTTAACATCAGGAAAAGACAGCTGAAGTTTTTAGGGCATGTAATGAGGAAGGGATGTGCGTTGTGGTACAGTGGATATCGGCTCGGAACAAGAAACCGGGGAGCCGAGTTCGAATTCCAGCTGAATCCATTGTATTCACTTCCATGCAAATACCCTTGGGAAAGGTATTAATCCGTCTCTTCCTTCCAGTTATGGGTTAAATAGCAGGACAGATTGGGTTCTATAGCCTTGGTCGGCAACCAGTCTACCGCAGAAAGCAATGGCAACCTACTGCGGGCTAATCTTCTGCCCGGTCAGTCATGTCTCTTTCGAGACATGATCGCCCAAGAGTGTATTACGTATGGCACCTAAACTGACTGAATGAGGAAGGAAGGCTCGAAGAACTTGATGCTCCTTGGGCAGATGCAGGGTAAGAGAGACAAGCGAAAACAACGCACAACATATCTGATGGACTTGAGCAGATGAATGTGGAGCGGGGATTGATTGGGATAATAAGAGAGACAGGGATATGGAAATGTGGAGGGCCATGATCGCCTACATCCTGAAGGGACACGGCATATAGAAGAAGAAAACTCCCTCGACGTAGAAAACTTATTTATTAATGTTTCAATAAAATATAAAGTGGGGGATCAATTCTATATTATAATCAATATATAAACTGATCCCTCACTTTGTGGCCATGTTAGTTTTTATACATTTATATTTTAGATTTATGTGCATCAGCAAATGGATGGCACAGTAGGGTTTGGGAAGCGTAAAAAGAGAAAGGATGTTAAGAGTTACAAGGGATATGGAGATGTGGAGGGCCATGACCACCTACGTCCTAAAGGGACACGGCACATAGAAGAAAAGTTATAAACAACTACTCAGTATTAAAAATATGTGGATTCTTAACTTATCAGAATTTGATAAACAAATAAGAAATTATAATGTGGATATAAAGTGGGAGATCAATTCTGTATAATAATGAATATAAAAACTGATCCCTCACTTTGTGGCCATGTAAGTTTCTGTACATTTATGTTAAAGATTTATGGGTTTGAGCAGATGGATGGTGGAGCGAGAATTGAGTGCGATAACAGGAGAAGGGATATTAAGAGCGACAAAGGATAGGAAAATGTGGAGGGCCATCATCGCCTATGTCCTGAAGGTATATGGCACATAGAAGAAGAAGAAGAAGAAGAAGAAGAAGAAGAAATAAATCTAAAAGATATGCCTGCACAGCTAATCGGTATTTAGAATAGGCGGATTCATACCAAATCAGAATTTAATAAACAAATATGAAATTATAATGTGGTTATAAAGTGGGGGATCAATTCTACATTATAATCAATGTATGAACTGAACCCTGACTTTGTAGCCATGTTAGTTTCTATACATTTATATTCTAGATTTATGGACTTGAGTAGATAGATGGTGTAGCGGGGATTGAGTTGGATGACAGGAGAAGGGGATTAAGAACGACAAGCGATAGGGAGAAGTGGAGGGCCATCATCGCCTACGTCCTGAAGGTATATGGCACATACAAGAAGAAAAAGAATAGATCTAAAAGACATGCCTGCATAGCTAATCGTTATTGAGAAGAGATGGAATCATACCGAATCAGAATTTGATCAATAAATAAGAAATTGTAATGTGGTTATAAAGTGGGGGATCAATTCTGTATAATAATTAATATATGAACTGAGCCCTCATTTGTGGCCACGCTAGTTTCTATACAATTATCTTATGGATTTAAGTGGTTTAGCAAATGGATAGCAGAGCATCGTTTAAGAGAAATGGTGTTAAGAGCTAGACGTACTCTAGACATGATCGCCCAAAGCGTCTATCACTTATGGCACTTAACTGACTGACTGAATATAACAGTTGGAAACTTGACTAAGGCTTCTACTGGGCATAAAGACGGGGATCAGTTTTATATTGTTATGAAGTAATAAACTAATCCCCCAACTATTACTCCTTAATAATATAATACATCTCTTCCCTCTCTAGCTATGAATCAAAAAATAGGACAGTTAGGTTTTATAGCTTTGGCTGGCAAACAGTCTACCGCAGAAAGCAATGGCAACCTAGTGAGGGATAATCTTCTGCCCAGTCAGTCATGTCTCTTTCGAGACATGATCACCCAAAGTGTGTATTACGTATGGCACTTAACAGATTGACTGATATCTGCTGAAGTCATTTCCTGTCCGTATGCAGGCGGCTTGCTTCCAGTATAGGTTCTTTGTTTTAATTTCTTTCGTTAATATATCAAGGTTGTCGAGCGGCTCTAACAAGTCCTTGTGACGTATTTTATTGAACACCTTTGCGTAGTCTATAAAACACGGGTACACGTCCTTCTGCAATTTAAATGACATTTCTGTTAATATTCTGAGAATAAATATCGCTTTTCTTGTTCTTATGCCCTTAACGAACCCGCATTGTTCTTGTCTTATCTCTGGCCTGGTTCTGCTGTGCGTTCTATTCATCAAAATCCGGATAATGAGTTTTGTTATGTGGCTCATTAGGCTGATTGTCCGGTGAAGTTCACGTTCGTTTCCGCCTGGTTTCTTAGGCAGTGCTATGAAAATCAATCTGCTTAGGTCTTCCGGTATATCGCCATCGTTGTAGATTTCGTTTATTATTTCTGTGATCCTGTTTACGTCCAAATCGCCTAAGGCTAATTTGCATAAAAGGATTGTTTCTCGCATTGCGATAAAACAATTTATCTTTGATTTGTGATTGAACTCACGTCCCAGATTTGTTGATCAATGCGTGGTCAACATCTACAAGACATATTTAGCTTTTGAACTACTTAAGTATACTTACCTGACACATTTTTGTGTCGGGTAGGGCCCAAAAATCATCTCTCAGTTGCGTCTCTGACCTCGAAGACACAGTGCGGCTCAGTTGTAGCTCAGTCCGTGAGGGCAGAGGTTCATCAGAGAAAAATTACACTGAGTAGATACCCGGTCCCGGGTAACAGTGTCCCGCGGTCGCACCACCCCATTGCAGCAGAGGAGTGGACCAGGTACTCGTCTGTACGTGGTCGGGCTCCCCACGTTAAAAAAGACCTTGTATCACATCTCGCTCCAGTGGGGGAGTAGGGTGAATATACTTAAGTATCATTGGTCCATTAAAAAAAGTAGTGGATTTTTAGGAAATACTATTAGTAGGTTGCCATTCTTAAGTGCAGTATGATTCAGCTGGTATTACCATGAATCCTAGTTCCGCAAGAGGTTGCTAGGGGTTCCACAAGAGGTTGCTAGGGTTCCACAAGATGTTGCTAGGGGTTTCGCAAGTAATAGGCTAATACATTTTTGAGTCATCTTTGTTGAATTTTGATTGATTTATTCATTAATTTTCTACGGCTTATCAACCATTTGCAGGTTATTTAAAGTGGGAAAATATACTTTAAATTACAAGAATTTTTTTTCTTTAAATAATAATGGTTTAGTGGTACAAGTCTTATTAATTAACCCATAGCCGTAGGGAGAAGAGGTGGATTCATACTTACTTAGAATTTAATAAACAGACAAGAAATTATAAAGTGGTTATGAAATAAGAGACAGTGAGGATCTGTAACGTGGTTGATACTGACTTGGCAGAGCGGCTGCAGTCGCTCTCACACCGGCGTGATGTAGCTTGATACTGACTTGGCAGACCGGCTGCAGTCGCTCTCACACCGGCGTGATGTAGCTTGATACTGACTTGGCAGACCGGCTGCAGTCGCTCTCACACCGGCGTGATGTAGCTTGATACTGACTTGGCAGACCGGCTGCAGCCGCTCTCACACCGGCGTGATGTAGCTTGATACTGACTTGGCAGACCGGCTGCAGTCGCTCTCACACCGGCGTGATGTAGCTTGATACTGACTTGGCAGACCGGCTGCAGCCGCTCTCACACCGGCGTGATGTAGCTTGATACTGACTTGGCAGACCGGCTGCAGTCGGCTCTCACAGGCGTGATGTAGCTTGATACTGACTTGGCAGACCTGCAGCCGCTCTGGCGTGATGTAGCTTGATACTGACTTGGCAGACCGGCTGCAGTCGCTCTCACACCGGCGTGATGTAGTTGATACTGACTTGGCAGACCGGCTGCGCCTCTCACACCGGCGTGATGTAGCTTGATACTGACTTGGCAGACCGGCTGCAGTCGCTCTCACACCGGCGTGATGTAGCTTGATACTGACTTGGCAGACCGGCTGCAGCCGCTCTCACACCGGCGTGATGTAGCTTGATACTGACTTGGCAGACCGGCTGCAGCCGCTCTCACACCGGCGTGATGTGGCTTCCCTGTGCCTCTTCTACAAGTACTTTCATGGCTTCTGCTCCGATGAGCTTAGATCACTGGTGCCGCCTAAGCACGAATTTACACGAGATACTAGATTAGCAACTAGGTCCCACCCTTTTACAGTTAAACAAATAAGATGTAACCGTAAATTCTACTCCAACAGCTTCTTTTCTCGCGCTTCCCGCCTGTGGAACTCCCTTCCACAAGTCTGCTTTCCCGACAGTTACAATCTCCAGGTGTTTAAATGTAGGGTCAATAGACACCTCCTATCACACTAACTCCCAACTATTCTCACAACACTCTCATCTACCCAACCCTCATTCTCGGTATCCTCACCCGCCTATCACCCACCCTCTGTTATTTCCTATATTTAATCAGCCTCTCTCCACTCTACGTAGCCCCCTGCACAGTAGTGGCAGTGACATGCCTTGCTCGGGGTGAAACGCTTAAAAAAAAAAAAAAAAGTTCCATAGTACACATAAACTACATAAATTGAGCCTTCACTTTGTGACCACGGTATTTCCTTTTCATTTATATTACAGAGAATGTAAATAAATCTAAAATACATGCCTTTGTCAGTATTTCAAATATCGTTGGAAAAAATATGAATATTTTTCTCACCCCAGCTATAAGTTAAATAGTAGAGCGGATTTGATTTTTCTACCTTGGTTGGCATCCAGTTTAAGAGAACAACAACTTGGAAAAGATATGAATCCAACTCTTTCTCCCAGTTATAAGTTAAATAGTAGAGCAGACTAGATTCTTTAGCCTTGGTTTGATATCTAGTTTAAGAGAAGAACAAAGTGGAAAACATATGAATCCATCTTTTACCCCAGCTATAGATTAAATAGTAGAGTAGACTGAATTCTTCAACCTTGGTTAGTATCTAGTTTAAGAGAAAAACAACTTGGAAAATTCTATAAATCCACCTCCCCCCCAGTTATAGATTGAATAGTAGAGCAGACTAAATTCTTGAGCCTCGGTTGGTATCCAGTTTAAGAGAAGAACGACTTGAGAAAAGTATGAATCCTTCCATGACTAGCAGAACATTTTATCTGTAATTGCAAGCATACAATTGCTTTCAAATTGTTTAGATTTCGGCATTAAATAACACATAATGGTGTTTAGATGCCACGAAACAAACCCAACAACCAACCGACCAACATGAAAGAACTCTTTCAGGACATAAATCCATACAATATCCTACAATTTCTTAAAGAAATGAAAGAAATGCATTCAAAATATAACTTCAGTAAAACTACAACATAAAACCCAAGTATAACAGTTACTGGTAATTATGTCCACACAAACGTGTATATTATTTTTTAATCATTTCATCCCTAAGCAAGACAAGACCGCCTCTAGTGTGCAGGGGTTTATAGTGATACTAGCAGTATAGCACGGCGTTGCTCGGGTGTAATTAAAGCTTTAAAACTAATCCATGGTCCTGGAGCTCACACTCTTTGGACGTTGGCACGAAAGACTAAAAAGCAATAGTTGTTTCCAGTTAAAGCGAAACCGTAGACTGAAAGAAAAATCAATGGATGTAAGTCAAATTTTGATTTCCTGCTATCGATATCAAATAAGTTTTTTTTCGTCGTAAACTGAATTTTGAAGGTTAAATAAGTCCTCTGAGTAAATCGTATCATGGCTGAGACTAAGAACTACAATTATACCTACTTAGAGCCAAACCCGAAGCAAAAACTAAAATAAAAGGGCTGAAAAAATACAGACATATAAACAGACACACACACACAGACATCTTACCTTTTATATATATATATATATATATATTATCGATTTTCCGCACTATTGTAAAAACTGCAACCTTGAAACTTCTGAATATCGTTTCTTATGTCTTTGTCTATGAGTGTATCAAATTTGATTAAAATCGGACCTCTCCTTCTATAACCCGATTTTTTCGATTATCGATTTTCAATATTTATCGGGGGTACCGCGACACAAAACCTAGCTAAGAACACTCGCAGACGCTTATAGTACAACTGTGTGAATTTTCAAGAAAATCGGTTCTGCTGTTTCGGGGTCTATAGGTAACAGACACACACGTATACACACACACACACACACACACACACACACACACACACACATATATATATATACACACACACACACACAAACAAAAAGTTACATTTATAAATAAGTTTAGATAAAAGACTGGGTATAGGCGGTATTAAGAAGAGGATAAAAGATTAAGGGTATTCAAGAAGATAGAAGATGGCTGTTGATGTTGCATTTAAATTTTTTGAGATTGTATATGCCCAAAACCGGAATATTATCTACCATGTATTTAAATGTGAAAGCAGAATGACATATATCATTGCTTTATTACTTCAAAGCTCTCGAGATATTTCAATCTCGGAATTAAATGACCCATCAGGAGTTGATATGCCGTTAAACACACAAATCACTCAATCAATCACGAGTTTGTATTATTGTATAATTTACATAGTTAATAATGTGAGTTGTGAAATGAATGAATGAAATAACGCAGGTGAAAATAGTAATGTGTAAAAATGGCACGACAATAAATTGAAATATCGATAATTGATACTAAAACAAAATGCAAAATAACGAATGAATGAAAAAAAAAAAGAGAGAAAAAAGCTTTCTATTAGATTAAGCAGTCAATGCCTGTGATGACAATATTAATTGTGTTGAACAATAAGGCTATGCAATTACTGAAAAGAGCTTCAATGAATTTGGAAGCAAACGCTGACTGCCGAAATAATCCAGTTAGCGACAGCCTATTAAAGCAGTCTTATAGCGACACAACCCTCGCACGCAGACGACAAAACCCACCAACGACACGAAATGGTACAGCTTTTAATTAAAAGTTAATTATTAAAAATTGCATAATTAATTATCTATCATCGATTTGGATTTTCCAGCTCGAAAGGGAAATGTGTGATGTACTGCTTTCCTCTTAATTTTCATTGGAGACCCGGCATCATCGTGAGACAAAATGGCGAACCTTAATTACTAACAGTTACTAATTATGAAGGCTTTATCTGACAATTTCTTGCAATCTCGTTTTTATTAGAGTTTCTTAATTAAAGTTCATGAAGAGTTTTGGAGACTTACGCTAAAATTTACACAATTAAATACGCAAGTATGTGCAATTCCCTCTGAATTTATGACATGAAATAAAAATAAAACTATATTCAAAGTGCAAATTAGTAAATATAAAAATTACATCTCACCGCGTTTCATGTATATCTACATACGTAGGTAGATCAATAAGACAGTATCCTGATGCGGAAAAAAACAAAAAAACAAAAAACAATTAACTTACACAAAAAATATCTATATTCAAACATAATCAGGTTCCTTGTCATTATACACAATTGAACATTTCTGTTTTAATTACACATATCCGACACAAAGAAAATATCAAAATTAAATACAGTTAATGACAAACGAAAATGTATTTTCTCATCTATCTATCTATCTATCTATCTATCTATCTATCTATCTCAGTCTGTTTATATATATATATATATATATATATATATATATATATATATATATCTGTTTATATATATATATAGATCGATATAGGATATGTTTATATATACATAGAGATAGATATAGGATATGTTTATATATATATATATATATATATATATATATATCTGTTTATATATATATATACATATATCTGTTTATATATATATATATATATATATATATATATGTATGTATGTATATATTATTATTATTATTATTATTATTATTATTATTATTATGTCAGATTAAATAAATTGCAAACAATATGTTTGCTTATTTTTAATAAAACCCGTCCATGCTCACGGATAATCTTTTGCGTATTAAAAGATGTCAAAAATGTGCTTCATTAAAACACTTAAACAGTCAATTAATAGAATCAGCTATGAATACTGTAGTAATATTCTAAAATGCTTGTAAAAAGAACAGTTTTTTCATGTTTTAACACGTGCGTGACCATGACATTACAACATATAAAAAAATTTCCATTTTGGATAATTTTCACGTTCTAATGAACGCTAAGTAATTTGTCAAACGTTATATTTGAAGCAGGAAAAAATGTACAGTAATTTTTAGCAACAGAGTTTGCGAGTTACATTTATTACCATAACTCACACCCCTCGGAAATAGGTTGAAAGTACTTGGGTACCTTAAGAAATAAATGAAATTACCATCTGTCAACGTTACAACTCATTTCTGACATCTTTTGATTGTAATACGCGAAAGATTATCCGTGTGTATGAACGGATTTTATTAAAAAATAAGCAAACATATTGTTTGCAATTTATTTAATTTGACATGTTTAAAAGAAAATTTGCTTCTTAAATACACACACACACACACACACACACACACACACACACACACACACACACATATATATATATATATAAGCATGCGGTATAGATATAGAAGAATCGAAAGGAGTATCCTGTAAATAAAGGGGTAGGATAACTCTCTAAGAGAGCTCTAAATATATATGTATATAAATACATATAGAGCAAATATTCGAAAAAATTAAGGCGGGCACATTATTTCATGGTAAATCGGAAATATAGGCCTATTTCAGGCGAACCAACATCAGATTCCGTCTTTATTGTAGAGGAGATTTTACATAAATTCATGTAAAATCTTCTGTACAGTAAAGAAGGAAGCTGATGATGGTTCGCCTGAAATCGGCCAAACTTTCAATTTCCCATGAAAGAACGTGCCCGCCTCAATTTTTTCTTATATATATATATATATATATATATATATATATATATTACTAAATCTTGATCTCAGCCATTCGGTATCTTGATTTTCTAACGTTTTCTTAGACTCACAACTGAAACTAACTGGAATAATTCAAAATAAGGTGAAACCTGTGAAAAATTGTAAATATTTTCATCCGGGTTTGTATGTTTGTTTTACTACAACTGTATTTTTGTCTAGTCTATATATCTATCTATATATTGCGGATGGCAATATATATATATATATATATATATATATACTTCCATCCGCAGACAGATCTGTTTCGCCGTATCATAGCTCATCATTACGGTTAGACTCCGATTGCTTTTTTCCCAGGATTGAAACCCGACCGAAATGGCGTCAGTCGGCGACTCTACCCCTGGGCTATGGGCGTTCGGTGGAAGTAGGCAGACTGTTTAGCGCATATCATTATACGCACCCAATAGCTAGAGCGCTCTAATTCATTTCACATTCATATATATATATATATATATATATATATATATTACTTTGCTTTATCTATACATGTATATGAGGTTATTATCTATCTAGCTAGCTAGCGAGATCAGTTTGTTGTCTATCCTATATCGATCTATATCTGTTTATTATCTATTCATCCATATCTATCTATCTATCTATCTATCTATCTATCTATCTATCTAATTCTATTCGTATCTATCTATGTACCTATCTATTCGTATCTATCTATCTATCTATCTAGATAGATAGATAGATAGATAGATAGATAGATAGATAGATAGATAATTTTTTATTAATTTGTTTCTAATTTTTCGGCTCACATGAGCCATCTTCAGAGAGGTCACCAAGACGGTAATAAAATAACATCCACCATCAGCGACGATTTTATTTTGTGTTGACATAAAACTCCGTTAGGCAACGGCAATAGTTACCCAAAATAACAAACGCAGTTTGCAAACTTGCAATGCGGTTCTATGACGTCACACCGCGTGATAGCGCGAAATGACAACAGAACCATGTATTAAAATGCAATGTAACGTGTTATCAGCAGATTTAAACGTAATTTTCTTAAGCGAAGGTTGTTTGGATTTAATGTAGATGATGGTGGATGTTATCATGTTACCGTCTTAATAACCTCTCTGAAGATGGCTCATGTGAGCCGAAAGCTTAGAACAAACTTTAAAAATTATCCAAATGTTGGAGAATTTTTGTCTTTATTTTCAACTGAAATTAAAGCCAAAATACGACGTTTAGAACGGCTCATGATTAAACATAATAGACATTCATTGTCTCTTATATTTAAGAGTATATGTTTAGAATATATATATATATATATATATATATATATATATATATATATATATATATAATATTCATTGAGCTATCTATTTTTATCTCTTTTATATTTTATATTAATTGGATAATTTTTTGATTATCCTCTCCGTTTTTACGAGTTCATCATTTTATATATATATATATATATATATATATATATATATATATCCGAAGATATCCGAAGATAGAAATTAGTCATATTTTTTTTGGTCATCTCAGGAGATTGAAATTCTTATTGAACAAGAGTTGATTGTAATCAATGGTATAAAACCAACTCGTAAACAACTGCAAGATGGATCTCAAAACAAAGGCTAAAAATAAAAATAAATATGATTGTAAATAGCGATGTAAGTGAATGCCTAATGTATATTGTTAAGAATTTATGCGTTTATAATATGCAAAGCCTGACACGACCTAAAGCCCAGTGATGCTTAGAAAACAGATTGCCGATCCGTTATATTTGAATTGCGGAGTCAAATTGTTCAGTGCCCAAGAGCAGAACGAAATAAGGTTGACGTCGAATCGAAAAACCTATCGCTTGATCTGTTCGGATATATTTACCCTCTCTCACCCTGTCGACTGTTTTAGCTATAATGAAATTTTGCTGCCGGTCCAATTGCAACGAGAATCACAATTTTACGGCAAGCTAGTCTCTTATATTAATTCGGTTGTTGGCTTATCGCAGCCGACATAGAAGACGGCGATGCCTTGACACGTTGGCTCTTGTTCAAGATTTCAAAGAGTAACTGGGTATTTTGTATAATATATTTGGCTGGTAATGATTAAACCATCTTTTACTTCTGATCGAACGACCATAGAAGGTGCTAAAGTTGGGTTAGGGCACGGCATAAATTGTAAGGACACACTCCGATAGTTGGAGGGGGTGTGGCAAGATAAGAACCGTAAACTTCTCACTTAATGTCTTGTCTTTTAGTCTCCATTGGATCTATTCTCTTTATGGCACCGACTGACGGCTTGACACCCTGAGGCCAACACTTGAATGTGCTAAATTATCGTGATTTAACAGCGAAGATGAGATCAATGAAATGACAGAAAGGTTTTCGATCTTCAGTCGGAGTAAAAGAGAAAATGTCATATTTTTCGACTTTCTGACTATAACGACCTCCCATTAAGAAAGAATATGTTCCTCCATTGCCAGTTTCCATCTTCTGTCTTTCCCCTTTTGATATGTGAACTCTGCTCCGGTCCGTACACTAAATGCTAATTCAGACTCAGGCAAACTATATCCGTTGCATTGTTAAGAAGAAAACGAAATGAGTGAAAAGAAGTGACTGCGCCAAGAAAATGGATAATTTTCAATTAATATTTTTTAGTTGTTTTTTCATTTTTTTAAAATTTTTTTTATAAACGCCTGGTCTCTTCAGGGCGTAGGCGATCATGACCATGCTCTGGGAAAATCTGTGGTATGGATGGGCGTTTTGGTGCAGAGGATATCGGCTCGGAACGAGAAACCGAAGAGTGGAGTTCAAATTCCCGTTGAATTCGTTCATCTAATAACGCGCAAATACCATTGGGAAAGATATTAATCAGTTTCTTTCCTCCAGCTATAGGTCAAATAACAGGATGGGTTGAGTCCTATAGCCTTGGTTGTCAACCAGCCTATAGCGGAAAGTAATGGCAACCTGCTCCGGGAAAATCATGTCCAGTCAGTCATGTCTCGAAATAGTGTATCCTGTTTGGCACTTAACTGACTGACTCGAATTGAATTCATTGCAAACCTTCTCCAAGATTAGTTGCCTTATCATAGCTAAAGAGTTTTGTCTGTCGTATTTATTTATTTTTTATTTTTTATTTTATTTTATTCATTTTATTTATTTATTTATTTTTACAGAGGTTTCATTTTAGAATTGTCCTTTTTCTGGATACCCTGCCAAGGAAGAAAGTCTACCTGATTTGAATTCAAAGTAATTTTTATTCCCGGTTGATTACCCTACCAAGGCTAAAGATCCAAGTCTACCCTATTATTTACGGAGGCATAAATTTAGAATTGTTCTTCTCCTAGGCTGCGCTGTCAAGACTAAAACGCCCGGTGTCTTCTTGTTTACGGTGGTTTGAATTCAGAGGGTATTTTTCCTGTAAACCCTACAAAATCGAAAGAGCTCAGTCTTCTATATTATTTACGGTGATATGAATTCTGAGGGGTCCTTTTATTTGATTGGTTTACCTGTTATTTATTGAGATTTGAATTTAGATTTTCTCCTTAGCTGGTTTTCCTATCGAGTCAAAAGAACATAGGCTACCGTATTATTTACAGAAATTTTAATTAAGAGATTGCCTTTCAGTGTTGCTTGAAGTGGAAAGACTATATTGAATCCATTGCTAGGTCAGCTGCTAAGAAAGTTGGTTCATTGTGTCATGTTAGACAACTCCATGTTAGACCGGCTGCAGTGACTCTCTCACCAGCGTGACGTGGCTTCCCTGTGCCTCTTCTATAAATACTTTCACGGCTTCTGCTCCGATGAACTTAGATCACTGGTGCCCCCTAGGTACGAATTTGCACGAGATACTCGATTAACAACTAGGTCCCACTCTTTAACAGTGAAACCGATAAAATGTAACCGCAATTTCTACTCCAACAGCTTCTTTTCTCGCACTTCCCGCCTGTGGAATTCCCTTCAGCATACTTGCTTCCCCGACAGCTACAATCTCCAGGAGTTTAAATGTAAGGTCAATAGGCATCTAACACACTAACTCGCATCCATTCTCTCAAACACTCTTCCCATCTACAACCTTACCCGTCTATCACTCTCCTTCTGACATTTCCTATATCTAACCACTCTTTCTCATCACCTTCCTCTATGTAACCCCCTGCGCAATAGTGACAGTGGAATGCCTTGCTTGGGGTGAAATGATTAAAAAACAAAAAGAAAAAGAAAATCTTGTGTATACGATAGTGGTATAATATGAAAATAAAAACTCTGTTTGAGATTGCCCCACTTCACTTCAGAAAAATCTCGGACCATATGGCCCCTCCTCCGCTTTCAGAGTTTCATAATCGCCACTAGGTATAACCACCCACAAACTTAATGAACATGGAACAGTCATAAAAAAGTGGGTGACAGAAAATCAACCTAATGATACTGAGAAGTAAGTACCACGAAAATAAAATGAAAAAAAAAGTATTTCAGAGAGTATGAACAGAATGGAAGCTGTGGAGAACCATGAACACCCATTATTTAAATAAACAGGAAAAAGAGGTTGAAAGTGAGAAAACGTTTTACGTTAATATTGAATATATGAATAAACAAGTACCACAAAGAGAAGAGGGGTTGTAACGGACAAAGTGGTGCTGAGAGCACCAAAATAGAGAAAGCTGTGGAGAGCCATGAATTAACATGAAAGAGTTACTTCTTATAATATCTCTTTCCCTTTTTTCATTTGATCGTTTCTCTTTTTTGTTGATTTTTTTCTTTTTTTTTAATTATTTTTGTCTTCATTTTCTCTCGACGTTTCTTCCATATACTTTGTTTTCGTCAGTCTTGCCTCTGACCACTTGCCCATTTCTCCAAACAGGGTACTTCGACGTGGTGTAATGGTTATCCATCTTGTCCCGCTAGCACAATTACGACAGAATAGTGAGTTCGATCCGCACTGGGTGCGCCATACTTTTGGTCGAATGTGGCACAATTACCTAGAAATATCTCATCTTTTTCATTTTTCTTCGTTCTTTCTCAGTCGTCTTTCGTTCTCCTCCCTTATTTCTACGGCTGTCAAAGGCTACTATCTAAACCGACCATATTTCTGTGTGTGTATCCTAGTGGTCGACCCTTGTTTTTCAAGTAAATATTCTCTTCTTATGAAAACAAAAAGAAAAAAAACGAAGGTGATAACATCACAACAAAGACTGATATGCATATTTATATCGCATCCTTTCCACATAAAACATCGATAAACTTGAGAAAACAAACTGAAACATTGCTTTCGTAATCAGGGAAACGAAAAGAGCTAACAATAAAATACGAACAGTAATCTGTCATAAAACTGCCAACGAATGCTTCTACATTCATTGTTTTACAATTATTAGCGAAAACATGATAAAAAACGAGATGAGAATTGATTTAGATAACTTTAAATAATTTAGCTCGAACCTTTAAATGTACTAAAAATGCAATGATATTTTGACACTAGACTTATACTAACGAAAGTAGATATTAATCAAAAGAAATAACTGTTGACAATAGATTAATTATAAATTAAATTGAAAGTGGGTAATGGCTGACAATGCTTCATCTTGAAAAAATGAAAATGAAAGTAAATACTAGTCAAAAATTAATAATAATGGCTGACAATGCTTCATTTAATAAAAAATGAAGATGAAAGTAAATACTAGTCAAAAATTAATAATAATGGCTGACAATGCTTCATCTAATAAAAAATGAAGATGAAAGTAAATACTAGTCAAAAATTAATAATAATGGCTGACAATGCTTCATCTAATAAAAAATGAAGATGAAAGTAAATACTAGTCAAAAATTAATAATAATGGCTGAAATGTTCACCTAATAAAAAATGAAGATGAAAGTAAATACTAGTCAGAAATTAATAATAATGGCTGACAATGCTTCATCTAATAAAATATGAAGATGAAAGTAAATACTAGTCAAAAATTGATAATAATGGCTGAAATGTTCACCTAATAAAAAATGAAGATGAAAGTAAATACTAGTCAGAAATTAATAATAATGGCTGACAATGCTTCATCTAATAAAAAAGAAGATGAAAGTAAATACTAGTCAAAAATTAATAATAATGGCTGACAATGCTTCATCTAATAAAAATGAAGATGAAAGTAAATACTAGTCAGAAATTAATAATAATGGCTGAAATTTTCACCTAATAAAAAATGAAGATGAAAGTAAATACTAGTCAAAAATTAATAATAATGGCTGACAATGCTTCATTTAATAAAAATGAAGATGAAAGTAAATACTAGAAAAAATTAATAATAATGGCTGACAATGCTTCATTTAATAAAAAATGAAGATGAAAGTAAATACTAGTCAAAAATTAATAATGGCTGACAATGCTTCATCTAATAAAAAATGAAGATGAAAGTAAATACTAGTCAGAAATTAATAATAATGGCTGACAATGCTTAATTTAATAAAAAATGAAGATGAAAGCAAATACTAGTCAAAAATTAATAATAATGGCTGACAATGCTTCATCTAATAAAAAATGAAGATGAAAGTAAATACTAGTCAAAAATTAATAATAATGGCTGAAAATGCTTCATTTAATAAAAAAATGAAGTTGAAAGAAAATACTAGTCACAATTTAATAATAATGGCTGACAATGCTTAATTTAATAAAAAATGAAGATGAAAGCAAATACTAGTCAAAAATTAATAATAATGGCTGACAATGCTTCATCTAATAAAAAATGAAGATGAAAGTAAATACTAGTCAAAAATTAATAATAATGGCTGACAATGCTTCATCTAGTAAAAATGAAGATGAAAGTAAATACTAGTCAAAAATTAATATTAATGGCTGACAATGCTTCATCTAATAAAAAATGATGATGAAAGTAAATACTAGTCAAAAATTAATAATAATGGCTGACAATGCTTCATCTAATAAAAAATGAAGATGAAAGTAAATACTAGTCAAAAATTAATAATAATGGCTGACAATGCTTCATCTAATAAAAAATGAAGACGAAAGTAAATACTAGTCACAAATTAATAATAACGGCTGACAATGCTTCATTTAATAAAAATGAAGATGAAAGTAAATACTAGTCAAAAATTAATAATAATGACTGACAATGCTTCATCTAATAAAAAATGAAGATGAAAATGAAAATACTAGTCAAGAATTAATAATAATGACTGACAATGCTTCATCTAATAAAAATGAAGATGAAGAGAAGTAAATACTAGTCAATTATCAATAATAGCGTAGTACTTAATTTAATAAAAAATGAAGATGAAAGTAAATACTAGTCAAAAATTAATAATAATGGCTGACAATGCTTCATTTAAACAAAAATGAAGTTGAAAGAAAATACTAGTCACAATTTAATAATAATGGCTGACAATGCTTAATTTAATAAAAATGAAGATGAAAGCAAATACTAGTCAAAAATTAATAATAATGGCTGAAAATAATGCTTCATCTAATAAAAAATGAAGATGAAAGTAAATACTAGTCAAAAATTAATAATAATGGCTGACAATGCTTCATCTAGTAAAAATGAAGATGAAAGTAAATACTAGTCAAAAATTAATATTAATGGCTGACAATGCTTCATCTAATAAAAAATGATGATGAAAGTAAATACTAGTCAAAAATTAATAATAATGGCTGACAATGCTTCATCTAATAAAATGAAGATGAAAGTAAATACTAGTCAAAAATTAATAATAATGGCTGACAATGCTTCATCTAATAAAAAAATGAAGATGAAAGTAAATACTAGTCAGAAATTAATAATAATAGCTGACAATGCTTAATTTAATAAAAAATGAAGATGAAAGCAAATACTAGTCAAAAATTAATAATAATGGCTGACAATGCTTAATTTAATAAAAAATGAAGATGAAAGCAAATACTAGTCAAAAATTATTAATAATGGCTGACAATGCTTCATCTAATAAAAAATGTAGATGAAAGTAAATACTAGTCAAAAATTAATAATAATGGCTGACAATGCTTCATCTAATAAAAATGAAGATCAAGTAAATACTAGTCAAAAACTAATATTAATGGCTGACAATGCTTCATTTAATAAAAAATGAAGATGAAGCAAATACTAGTCAAAAATTAATAATGGCTGACAATGCTTCATCTAATAAAAAATGAAAATGAAAGTAAATACTAGTCAAAAATTAATAATATAATGGCTGACAATGCTTCATTTAATAAAAAATGAAGATGAAAGTAAATACTAGTCAAAAATTAATAATGGCTGACAATGCTTCATCTAATAAAAAAATGAAGATGAAAGTAAATACTAGCCAGGGAAATTAATAATAATGGCTGTCAATGCTTAATTTAATAAAAAAAATGAAGATGAAAGCAAATACTAGTCAGAAATTATTAATAATGGCTGACAATGCTTAATTTAATAAAAAATGAAGATAGACAAATACTAGTCAAAAATTAATAATAATGGCTGACAATGCTTCATCTATTAAAAAATGAAAGATGAAAATGCAATACTAGTCAAAAATTAATAATAATGGCTGACAATGCTTCATTTAATAAAAAAATGAAGTTGAAAGAAAATACTAGTCACAAATTAATAATAATGGCTGACAATGCTTCATTTAATAAAAAATGAAGATGAAAGTAAATACTAGTCAAAAATTAATAATAATGGCTGACAATGCTTCATCTAATAAAAAATGAAGATGAAACGAAATACTAATCAAAAATTAATAATAATAGCTGGTAATGCTTTAAATAATAAAAAATGAAGATGAAAGTAAATACTAGACAAAAATTAATAATAATGGCTGACAATGCTTCATCTAATAAAAAATGAAGATGAAAGCAAATACTAGTCAAAAATTAATAATAATGGCTGACAATGCTCCATCTAATAAAAAATGAAGATATAGAAACTTGAAATCACTAATCAAAAATTAATAATGATGGCTGACAATGCTTCATCTAATAAAAAATGAAGATGAAACGAAATACTAATCAAAAATTAATAATGATGGCTGACAATGCTTCATCTAATAAAAAAATGAAGATGAAAGCAAATACTAGTCAAAAATTAATAATAATGGCTGACAATGCTCCATCTAATAAAAAATGAAGATGAAAGCAAATACTAGTCAAAAATTAATAATAATGGCTGATAATCCTTCATCTAATAAAAAATGAAGATGAAACGAAATACTAATCAAAATTAATAATGATGGCTGACAATGCTTCATCTAATAAAAAATGAAGATGAAACGAAATACTAATCAAAAATTAATAATGATGACACGACGATAGCACAATCTAATAAAGCAAAGATGAAACGAAATACTAATCAAAAATTAATAATGATGGCTGACAATGCTTCATCTAATAAAAAAATGAAGATGAAAGTAAATACTAGTCAAAAATTAATAATAATGACTGACAATGCTTCATTTAATAAATAGATTGAAAATGCATCTCTAGTCAGAGAATTAATAATAATGGCTGACAATGCTTAATTTAATAAAAAATGAAGATGAAAGCAAATACTAGATAAAATTAATAATGGCTGACAATCTGCTTCATCTAATAAAAAATGAAGATGAAAGTAAATACTAGTCAAAAATTAATAATAATGGCTGACAATGCTTCATTAATAAAAAATGAAGTTGAAAGAAAATACTAGTCACAATTTAATAATAATGGCTGACAATGCTTAATTTAATAAAAAATGAAGATGAAAGCAAATACTAGTCAAAAATTAATAATAATGGCTGACAATGCTTCATCTAATAAAAAATGAAGATGAAAGTAAATACTAGTCAAAAATTAATAATAATGGCTGACAATGCTTCATCTAGTAAAAATGAAGATGAAAGTAAATACTAGTCAAAAATTAATATTAATGGCTGACAATGCTTCATCTAATAAAAAATGATGATGAAAGTAAATACTAGTCAAAAATTAATAATAATGGCTGACAATGCTTCATCTAATAAAAAATGAAGATGAAAGTAAATACTAGTCAAAAATTAATAATAATGGCTGACAATGCTTCATCTAATAAAAAATGAAGATGAAAGTAAATACTAGTCAGAAATTAATAATAATGGCTGACAATGCTTAATTTAATAAAAAATGAAGATGAAAGCAAATACTAGTCAAAAATTAATAATAATGGCTGACAATGCTTAATTTAATAAAAAATGAAGATGAAAGCAAATACTAGTCAAAAATTATTAATAATGGCTGACAATGCTTCATCTAATAAAAAATGTAGATGAAAGTAAATACTAGTCAAAAATTAATAATAATGGCTGACAATGCTTCATCTAATAAAAAATGAAGATCAAAGTAAATACTAGTCAAAAACTAATAATAATGGCTGACAATGCTTCATTTAATAAAAAATGAAGATGAAAGTAAATACTAGTCAAAAATTAATAATAATGGCTGACAATGCTTCATCTAATAAAAAAATGAAAATGAAAGTAAATACTAGTCAAAAATTAATAATAATGGCTGACAATGCTTCATTTAATAAAAAATGAAGATGAAAGTAAATACTAGTCAAAAATTAATAATGGCTGACAATGCTTCATCTAATAAAAAATGAAGATGAAAGTAAATACTAGCCAGAAATTAATAATAATGGCTGTCAATGCTTAATTTAATAAAAAATGAAGATGAAAGCAAATACTAGTCAGAAATTATTAATAATGGCTGACAATGCTTCATTTAATAAAAAATGAAGATGAAAGCAAATACTAGTCAAAAATTAATAATAATGGCTGACAATGCTTCATCTAATAAAAAATGAAGATGAAAGTAAATACTAGTCAAAAATTAATAATAATGGCTGACAATGCTTCATTTAATAAAAAATGAAGTTCAAAGAAAATACTAGTCACAAATTAATAATAATGGCTGACAATGCTTCATTAATAAAAAATGAAGATGAAAGTAAATACTAGTCAAAAATTAATAATAATGGCTGACAATGCTTCATCTAATAAAAAATGAAGATGAAACGAAATACTAATCAAAAATTAATAATAATGGCTGACAATGCTTCATCTAATAAAAAAATGAAGATGAAAGTAAATACTAGACAAAAATTAATAATGGCTGACAATGCTTCATCTAATAAAAAATGAAGATTTAAAGCAAATGCTGAGTCAAAAATTAATAATAATGGCTGACAATGCTCCATCTAATAAAAAATGAAGATGAAACGAAATACTAATCAAAAATTAATAATGATGGCTGACAATGCTTCATCTAATAAAAAAATGAAGATGAAACGAAATACTAATCAAAAATTAATAATGATGGCTGACAATACTTCATCTAATAAAAAAATGAAGATGAAAGCAAATACTAGTCAAAAGATTAATAATAATGGCTGACAATGCTCCATCTAATAAAAAATGAAGATGAAAGCAAATACTAGTCAAAAATTAATAATAATGGCTGACAATGCTTCATCTAATAAAAAATGAAGATGAAACGAAATACTAATCAAAAATTAATAATGATGGCTGACAATGCTTCATCTAATAAAAAATGAAGATGAAACGAAATACTAATCAAAAATTAATAATGATGGCTGACAATGCTTCATCTAATAAAAAATGAAGATGAAACGAAATACTAATCAAAAATTAATAATGATGGCTGACAATGCTTCATCTAATAAAAAATGAAGATGAAAGTAAATACTAGTCAAAAATTAATAATAATGGCTGACAATGCTTCATTTAATTAAAAAATGAAGTTGAAAGAAAATACTAGTCACAAATTAATAATGGCTGACAATGCTTCATTTTAATAAAAAAATGAAGATGAAAGTAAATACTAGTCAAAAATTAATAATAATGGCTGACAATGCTTCATCTAATAAAAAATGAAGATCAAAGTAAATACTAGTCAAAAACTAATATTAATGGCTGACAATACTTCATTTAATAAAAAATGAAGATGAAAGTAAATACTAGTCAAAAATTAATAATAATGGCTGACAATGCTTCATCTAATAAAAAATGAAAATGAAAGTAAATACTAGTCAAAAATTAATAATAATGGCTGACAATGCTTCATTTAATAAAAAATGAAGATGAAAGTAAATACTAGTCAAAAATTAATAATGGCTGACAATGCTTCATCTAATAAAAAAATGAAGATGAAAGTAAATACTAGCCAGAAATTAATAATAATGGCTGTCAATGCTTAATTTAATAAAAAATGAAGATGAAAGCAAATACTAGTCAGAAATTATTAATAATGGCTGACAATGCTTAATTTAATAAAAATGAAGATGAAAGCAAATACTAGTCAAAAATTAATAATAATGGCTGACAATGCTTCATCTAATAAAAAATGAAAGATGAAACGAAATACTAATCAAAAATTAATAATGATGGCTGACAATGCTTCATCTAATAAAAAAATGAAGATGAAACGAAATACTAATCAAAAATTAATAATAATGGCTGACAATGCTTCATCTAATAAAAAAATGAAGATGAAAGCAAATACTAGTCAAAAATTAATAATAATGGCTGACAATGCTCCATCTAATAAAAAATGAAGATGAAAGCAAAATACTAGTCAAGAAATTAATAATAATGGCTGACAATGCTTCATCTAATAAAAAATGAAGATGAAACGAAATACTAATCAAAAATTAATAATGATGGCTGACAATGCTTCATTTAATAAAAATGAAGATGAAACGAAATACTAATCAAAAATTAATAATAATGGCTGTCAATGCTTCATCTAATAAAAAAATGAAGATGA
Organism: Ascarosepion bandense; assembly: GCA_037127315.1. Lineage (NCBI taxonomy): Eukaryota > Metazoa > Mollusca > Cephalopoda > Sepiida > Sepiidae > Ascarosepion > Ascarosepion bandense. The sequence goes on along the minus strand of JBBBDQ010002164.1, from coordinate 793,837 downwards.
AAGTAAATACTAGTCAAAAATTAATAATAATGGCTGACAATGCTTCATCTAATAAAAAAATGAAGATGAAAGTAAATACTAGCCAAAAATTAATAATAATGGCTGACAATGCTTCATCTAATAAAAATGAAGATGAAAGTAAATACTAGGCAAAAATTAATAATAATGGCTGACAATGCTTCATCCAATAAAAATGAAGATGAAAGTAAATACTAGTCAAAAATTAATAATAATGGCTGACAATGCTTCATCTAATAAAAAATGAAGATGAAAGTAAATACTAGAGCAAAAATTAATAATAATGGCTGACAATGCTTCATCTAATAAAAAATGAAGATGAAAGTAAATACTAGGCAAAAAATTAATAATAATGGCTGACAATGCTTCATCCAATAAAAAATGAAGATGAAAGTAAATACTAGGCAAAAATTAATAATAATGGCTGACAATGCTTCATCTAATGAAAATGAAGATGAAAGTAAATACTAGGCAAAAATTAATAATAATGGCTGACAATGCTTCATCTAATAAAAAATGAAGATGAAAGTAAATACTAGTCAAAAATTAATAATAATGGCTGACAATGCTTCATTTAATAAATATTGAAGATGAAAGTATATAAACTTATTTATAAATGGAACTTTGTCTGTGTGTGTGTCTGTATGTGTGTGTGCGTGTGTCCGTTACCTATAGACTCCGAAACTGCTTAACCAATTTTCTTGAAAATTTACAAAGTTGAACCATAAGCGTCTGCGAGTGTTTTTAGCTAGGTTTAGTGTCGAGGTACCCTCGATAAATATCGAAAATCGATAATTGCAAAATTTAGATTATAGAAGAAGTGGTCCGATTTTAATCAAATTTGATACACTTATAGACAAAGACATAAGAAACAATTTTCAGAAGCTTCAAGGTTGCAGTTCTTACAATTGTGTAGAAAATCGATATTATCTATATATAAAAGGAAAGATGTTTGTGTGTGTGTCTGTTTATCTGCCTTGTATGTCTATATTTTTTCAGCCCTTTTATTTTAGTTTTTGCTTCAGGTTTGGCTCTAAGTAGGTATAATTGTAGTTCTTAGTCTCAGCCATGATACCATTTACTCAGAGGACTTATTTAGCCTTCAAAATTCAGTTTACGGCGAAAAAAACTTATTTGATATCGATACCAGGAAATCAAAATTTGGCTTACATCCATTCATTTTTCTTTCAGTCTACGGTTTCGCTTTAACTGGAAACAACTATTGCTTTTTAGTCTTTCGTGCCAACATCCAAAGAGTCTGAGCTCCAGGACCATGGATTAGTTTTAAAGCTTTCATTACACCTGAGCAACGCCGGGCTATACTGCTAGTGTGTATATATATATATATATATATATATATATATATATATATATATATATGAATATATATTACGTGCGATTGATAAATTGTCGCAATTATTTTATTATTTGAAATATTTTTTAGGCTGAGTCTGAGTGCCAGGATAATGGATTAGTTTCAAAGCTTTCATTACACCCGAGCAACGCCGGGCTACACTGCTAGTGATAACTAAGAAGAGAAAATCCAATCAATTTGCATCTTTTCTAAAAGTACATAAAAATTCGAAATGGCAATTCTATGAAGTCCTATTTCCACTAATCATTTGGGAACAAGGTTTGTTTTCAAGGGAATGACGTCACGGCCTCGCGAACCAATCAGAAGTCAAGCATCAATTTCTAAGCGAATCTAATTGTTCACCAGCATTTGTAGATAAAAAAATGTACCGGCTGCGACAAAAATACCTCCCACATTTGAAACTTTCACATTTTTAATGCTAAGGAACTTAGACAAGTGGCAATTCTTTCTTCATCTACTTAATATTGTACAATTTGTTTTTTAAATACCATAATTTACTATCTTGTCTTAACCGATGCATACCCTATGTTTGGTCTGAAACTTTTTCTTTTTAAGACTGGGAATCAGAAATTGCTACGAAGAGCTTTTCGTGCACATTTCCTGTTCCTTCGGAATAATGATGTTCCGAGTGGGAAATGGATTCTGCTTTGGATCGAAAATTTCAGGGTCACAAGTTCGGCACTTAAAAGAAAGCTACCTGAAAGACATCGAAGCCCTCAAACATCCGACTTATGTAAAACTTGATCTAAGATATGTTTGATTTTATAGGGTGCAGCAGAAATACCTCCCATATTTTAAACTGTAACCTGTGTGATGTTAGTGAAGTTAGGCCAGTAACATAAGTGTCTTCATGTGGCTGATCTCTAACCATTTTTCTCAGATACTATAGCTTATCATAATAGCTTTAACCAGTGCGCACCGTGCGTTTGCTTTTGAAAGGTTGTTTTGTTTTGTGTTTTTTGTGTTTGTTTTTAAGACTGGTAGATCTGTAATTGTAACACAAAGAGCTTTTCGTGCTCATTCCATATTATGTCGGAATGATGCTGTTTTGGGTAGAAAACCGATTCTGCTATGAGTTGAAATTTTCATGGCCCCAGGTTCAGCACTTAAACAAAAGCCAATTTAAAGGACCTCGAAGGGCTCGAACTTCCGGGTGATGGAAAACATGAAAATTTGACTGAAACATTGTATGGCGAACAGAAACCACCGATTTGAGGATGCCAGTTTTTAAAACCAAATGAATAAAATCTGTTGTTCTTAGTTTTAACAACAGTCGAATAATTGGTTTAAATCGCAGTTACATAGGTATTTTTTCACCAATGGGAGGTATTTAGGCCTCACCATGTATTTCTAAAAAATGTTAATTATATCAGTATAAAATAAAAAAAATATAATAAAATCAAATATCTTGAGCCCTAAGACGTAGTGTAATGGTTAACAAGCTTCACTCGATAAATCATTTTTTTTACTTTCAGTTCAATTAATACAAGGCTCTAGGGACATTGAGTGTAGAGGGTTACTGAGTGAAATTCTAAGGAAGAGGAAATTATTATGACAACAAGTAGTATAGATATCAGTTAACCCTGGATATCAAGACATCAAGATTGTAGTTACTAGGGAAGCATTCTCTCGGGAGTTTGCTCAACAAGGTAACAGCTCTGGAGAAAGAGCTGTCTGAGTTGAATTTGCTTTTCATCAAAGGAACACAAATGGAACAGAAATGATTTGCTACCGTGAACATGCAGGTTCCTAACTGTGTAGGTTTGAGCTGGTGGTACGAAGGAATGTTCGTCCTGTGTATAACGATAAGCTACATTCAGCAACTGGAGTGGTAGCACCTGTTAGGGTCCCAGCTATGGATAACTAGTGAACCCATAATTTGGGGTCAAAACACTATGAAAATATAGAAATACGGTTTTGTAATACGAATACCAGAAATACAATCAATACTTTATTGGGCAGGGAAGAGAAAAATTACCGGAAATATATTTTTTCCCTAATTACGAAACTTCCCCAGAAGATATGCTATTAAACAAACTAAACAAAATATCAAAACATATAACTGTTATGCGTGCCGTTGATATTCTTATCAACAAAGAAAATATACAGATTTCGGAATTAAATGACCCATACAGGTTTTGATATACCGCTAAACAAAATCAAACAACTAACATGAAATAACTCTTTCATGACATTAATAATATCCGACAATTTCTTAAATAAAGCAAACTGTATGCGGAAATATAATAAAAAAAGAACTACATAAAACACACACATCACTACCTCTAGTAATTATGTCAACACAAACATGTATAAGCACAAAAGCTGAGTATCATCTACCATGTAATCAATTGTGAAAGTAGAATAACATATATCAAATTTTTATTACGTCAGTGCGCCAAGCCATGCAATTGTGTTTAAAATATATTTCGTTTAAGACATAAAATTGTGTTCAAAATATTTAGATTTCGGAATTAAATAACCCATTTAGCTTGACATACCGCTAAATAAAATCATCAAACGACCAAAATAAATTCAATCTTTCATGATATTAACCCATATAATATCCTCAAATTTCGTAAAGGAATCAAACTGTTTTCCAAAATATAACTTCAACAAAACTACAACATAAAAGAACTCTTTTATGGCAATAATCCATATAATATCCTAAAATTTCTTAAAGAAACCAAACTGTATTCCAAAAGATGACTTGAACAAGACTAGAATATAAAACACACATATCCCTGTCTCTAGGAACCATGTCCACACAAACGTGGAAATACACAAAAGCTGAGAATTATCTACCATGTATTCAACTTTGAAAGCAAAATAACATTTTTATTGCTTCAAACGCAATAAGAAGGTTTAATTTTGATATTAAATGACCCATAAGGATTTGATATGCCGTTAAACAAACCAAACTAAGGATTGTAACTCGACTGAACATCTAGCATAAATTCCAACTGAGTAATGAGTTCGATCCTCACTGGGTCCTTCATACTTCCGGCCTTGTTCCACATCTAAGCTACGTTTAGTAAATCACCAAAATCTAGAATCGTTAATCGTTATCCGGATAAACTATTATTTTTTTTATTATGAGGCATCCTGTTTTGTAGGAGGATGTGTGTGTGTGTGTGTGTGTGTGTGTGTGTGTGTGTGTGTGTGTGTGTGTGTGTGTGTGTGTGTGTGTGTGTGTGTGTGTGGATGCTGACATCTACGAATTTGGACCTGTAAAATACCTCATTCTTGAGCTCGTTACTTAGACGGATAAATGAAACACCGATAAGATCACCGAAGTTAAGCAACGTCAGGTGCGGTTAGTACCTACATGAGTGACAACTAAAAAATAAGTTTTTTTTTACTTATTCGTATCACCCCGAGCAAGGCGGTAACACCACTGAAGCTCAGGGAGTTACATACGAGTAAACAAAAAATAGATAGGAGGAGAGTAAAGAGAAAGACGAACCAGTTAAGGATGGGAATAGAGGTGTGATGACAGGATGGGAATACAGGTGTGATGACAGGATGGGAATACAGGTGTGATGACAGGATGGGAATACAGGTGTGATGACAGTTGCAAAGGTGGAGAGAAAGGAAAAGATATACAGGGTGGTGAAGAAAGAACTAGAGTCAAGTGGTTAAGAGATGGGTATTGACATTGCATTTAAATTCCTGGAGGTGGTAGCCGTCAGGAAAGCAAGAATATGGAAGCGAGTTCCACAGGCGGGAAGTGCGAGAAAAAAAGATGTTGGAGTAGAATGTTGTCTGCATTTGGTTGATCTAACTGTGAATGGGTAGGACCCAGTTGGCAGTTTGTTGCAGGGGCAGTAATGACAAGTTCGTCGGGGCAGAAGCCATGAAAATATTTGTAGAACAGACAGAGGGAAGCCACATCCCGTCGGTGAGAAAGTGACTGGAGTCGAGCAACCAAGTCGGTATCTATCACATTACTGATTCTCCTTTGGAGCCTGTCAAGAACACTGAGATGAACAGCAAGTGCGCCTGACCATATATGACAGCAGTATTCCATGCACGGACGGAATTGACTTAAGTTTGGATGTTCAGGTGATGTAATGGATGACGACTCGGAATTAAAAATCGGAGGGCCGGGTTCTAAGTCCAGTCATCTTCGTTATATCCACTTACACGCAAATACGGTCGGTGAAAGGTATAAGTCCCACACTGCTAGGGGGTCTTCTAACAGGAAGCGTATAAATAAATCATTATTACCTCCCCACTACCCCAGAAAAAATCTGAGAATCTAGAAGTATTTTCTGGCTTTAAATAACCTGCAAAGGGTTTATAAACTATGACAAAACAAATTGACCAATCAGTTAGATGAAAAGCATTTAGTTTATAAAGGCACTCCCCCCCGCACACACCACAGTGTTTTAGTTAATATCTATGTATATACTTGTAAAATCTGTCATGCCGATAATACATGGAGTACTATGACTTCGCTTCAAAAATAAAAGGACGAAAGTATATGGCACTCGGTGAGAATTGAACTCATGATTCAGTCGTAATCGATCGAGCGAGACCATATGGTTAAACATTACACAACGCTGAAGTGACCAAATGATTTCCCAAGAGTTGTTTAGAAGTGGCATAAGGCTGAAAATATGGGTTACCTTATTATCCAGTCGTAACTGAACGCGACAAACTTCCCAGCGTCGAAGTTCCCTAATGAATTTTAAAGCGTTTAGAAGTGGTACAAGCGGAAAGAGTACTGCAAACAACGTGGATCGAACTCTCTTCTCAGTCGTAATTGCTCGATCGAAACAAGCTTGCTAATCACGTCGAAGTGACCAGATTTTTCATGAATAGCTTAGAAGTGGCACAAGGCCAAAAATATGGGGCACCGATTGAAAATCCATCTCGCTACTCAGTCGTAATTGCTCGAGCAAAACAAGCTTGCTAATCACGTCGAAGTGACCAGATTTTTCAAGAATAGCTTAGAAGTGGCACAAGGCCAAAAATATGGGGCACCGATTGAAAATCCAACTCGCTACTCGGTCGTAATTGCTCGAGCGAAACAAGCTGCTAACCGTTACACCACGAAGTACTCCGACCGTGAGAAAAGGATATCTTTTAAGCGTGCTCCGTAGATACACGTGTTCTTGCTGGCCGAAGCAGCCAAAGACATTGCTCGACTGAGGCACGTGGCTTGCAGATCTACACGCGTTCCCGTCCGATCCGCACGTGCTTGGAGTTGGCGTCAAAATGGCCAACCGCACGTCCTGCCATGAAATTTGCATGTTTGCTTGTTCACCGTTGACTGTCTGTCAAATAAATATGCAAAATAAAAGAGGAACCGAAGACATTGAGAGCAATGAAAGGCTGAAAGAGAAAATACGGTAGACGACAAACCTTCGAACCGGCATCCAACTCCACTCCGCCAGTACCTTTCTTTTGCTTTTGCTTCGCCATATATATATATATATATATGTGTGTGTGTGTGTGTGTGTGTGTGACGTGATGTCGTTTAGTGACATTTAAACATGTCTATGAATTTCTCTAAGTGACACTGACGGACAATGTTCCAACTGATTAACACGTCTCAAAGCTGAATGCTGTTAAATATTTGCGCGTGTTCAAAACCATATTTTTTTTTTTTGCAAGTGACTCGAACAAACCTTTACAAATATCAACGCCCATAAACGCTAATTATCCAAATACACATTACATAAATGCGCATAAATTTTATATTTATTTACTAACACGCAATAAAAAAAGAAAAAAATCCGGCAAATGGTCAAGCAAAAGCAAAAAAAAGAACCTTTTTTTTTTCAATTAACACCGTCTTTATCGTATAATAGTACCTTGATAATTCTAATAGTTAAAAAAAAAAAAACTATTTCTAGAATTTTAAATAAAATCACAATATATGACACGAGGGGCAAGACGGAGTAATAGGCAGCATCTCGAGTTCCAAATCATTTCAAGTTTGTTATATTCGTTTATGTTGGGACAGGTATGAATCCATAGGTTCTATGGGTAAATAGCGAGATATACTTCGGTAGGAACCAGTCTAGAAGAATAGCACTCTGAATTTATAACCTTCAATAGGTTAAATAGTGTAACCATACAGCAATTGGACAATCATGTTGAGTACAACGACACCCCTAAAGGCATTGCTAATCAGGAAGGGAATTCATCCAAGAGTAAGAAGGGTGTGCAATATGGATGCCATGAATTTTTTTCTCGAAAACTAACAACAAAAACGTTAAACAGAAATTATATATATACGGAAATTAACGAAGATTAACGAAATTGGTTATAAACAACCGACAATTTGAAATGATTGGTTTGAATATTATTTTTGATCGATACTCGTATTTAAGTAGATATTATGTTTATAATCAAACAGTATCATATATATTTATTTCTACCGGCCTGATTATTTACGATAATCATCATGTTACGGAAATTAACAAAGATTAACGAAATTGGTTAGAAACAACCGACAATTTGAAATGTTTTGTTTGAAAATTTTATTTGATCGATTCTCGTATTTAAGAAGATAATCAAACTGTATTATTTATTTATTTCTACCGGCCTAATTATTTACGATAAATTTTTGTTACGAAAATGTGTGACATTGGGTAGGATTGCGACCCCTATCCAGATAATGACACCGCAGAGAGATCTGTTTCGCTGTATCACAGCTCATCAGTACGGTTAGACTCCGATTGCTTCTAACCCAGATTTGAAACCCGACCGATTTGGCGTCAGTCGGCGATTCTACCTCTGGGCTATGGGTGCTTGGTAGAAGAAGGCAGACTTTTTAGCGTGTATATTATCATTATACACGCCCAATAGCCAGAGTTCTCTAATTCGTTTCTGAACGAACGATGCTATCTATCTATCTATCAATCTATCTATCTATCTATCTATCTATCTCTCTCTCTCTATATATATATATATATAAATTCATTATCTATATATAGATATAGATATAGATATATAAATTCATTATCTATATATATATATATATATATATATATAAATTCATTACTGAATGAGCGATGCTATCTATCTTATCTAAACTTATTTTTAAATGGAACTTTGTCTGTGTGTGTGTGTGTGTGTGTGTGTGTGTGTGTGTGTGTGTGTGTGTTACCTAGAGACACCGAAACGACTGAACCGATTTTCTTGAAAATTTACACAGTTGTACTATAAGCGTCTGCGAGTGTTCTTAGCTAGGTTTTGTGTCGATATCGATAATCGATAATCGAAAAAATCGGGTTATAGAAGGAGGGGGCCGATTTTAATCAAATTTGATACACTCATAGACAAAGACATAAGAAACGATATTCAGAAGTTTCAAGGTTGCGGTTCTTACAATAGTGCAGAAAATTGATTATATATATATATATATATATATATATATATATATATATATATATATATAAAAGGCAAGATGTTTGTGTGTGTGTCTATTTGTATGTATGTCCTTTATACAAATCCACGATTTTTATCTGATTCTCACCAAACTTCACACAAATATTCTTTAGGCTGAGTCTGAGCTCCAGGACCATGGATTAGCTTTAAAGCTTTCATCACACCCGAGCAACGCCGGGCTATACTGCTAGTAGATAGATAGATAGATAGATAGATAGATAGATAGATAGATAGATAGATAGATAGATAGATGACCAGACTGCGATAGATAGATAGATAGATAGATAGATAGATAGATAGATAGATAGATAGACTGCGATAGATAGATAGATAGATAGATAGATAGATAGATAGATAGATAGATAACCAGACTGCGATAGATAGATAGATAGATAGATAGATAGATAGATAGATAACCAGACTGCGATAGATAGATAGATAGATAGATAGATAGATAGATAGATAGATAGATAGATAACCAGACTGCGATAGATAGATAGATAGATAGATAGATAGATAGATAGATAGATAGATAGATTCAGACTGCGATAGATAGATAGATAGATAGATAGATAGATAGATAGATAGATAGATAGATAGATAACCAGACTGCGATAGATAGATAGATAGATAGATAGATAGATAGATAGATAGATAGATAGATAGATAACCAGACTGCGATAGATAGATAGATAGATAGATAGATAGATAGATAGATAGATAACCAGACTGCGATAGATAGATAGATAGATAGATAGATAGATAGATAGATAGATAGATAACCAGACTGCGATAGATAGATAGATAGATAGATAGATAGATAGATAGATAGATAGATAACCAGACCGATAGATAGATAGATAGATAGATAGATAGATAGATAGATAGATAACCAGACTGCGATAGATAGATAGATAGATAGATAGATAGATAGATAGATAGATAGATTCAGACTGCGATAGATAGATAGATAGATAGATAGATAGATAGATAGATAGATAGATAACCAGACTGCGATAGATAGATAGATAGATAGATTAGATAGATAGATAGATAGATAGATAGATAGATAGATAGATAGATAACCAGACTGCGATAGATAGATAGATAGATAGATAGATAGATAGATAGATAGATAACAGACTGCGATAGATAGATAGATAGATAGATAGATAGATAGATAGATAGATAGATAGATAGATAACCAGACTGCGATAGATAGATAGATAGATAGATAGATAGATAGATAGATAGATAGATAGATAGATTCAGACTGCGATAGATAGATAGATAGATAGATAGATAGATAGATACATACATACATACATACATACATATACGATGAGTCTGAATAATGTAAATATTAGAAATACTACATCTTAGAAATATAGACAAATACGTCTGTTTCAATTAATTTGCACACGGGTGCTGCTCTTATTTTCTGATAATGTTGGGTAAGTACATCCGTATTTGTTTAAATACATACCAACCATAAAACATTTAAATATTTTATCAAATTTTAGGTTCTTTAAAGATTTACTAAGAAGACGTTTGTTAAGAAAATATTAGAATATGGCCAATAAATTTTAAATTTAATATAGATGCCACTTTTATTTTCTACTGCACATATACAAATCTACCATCCGCCCGTGCATTGAATACTGCTGCCATATCTGGTCGGGTGCCCCTGCTATTCTCCTCGGGCTTCTCGATAAGGTTCAGAGGAGGGTCTGTAATGTGATCGATACCAACTTGGCAGACCGCCTGCAGTCTCTCTCCCACCGGCGCGACGTGGCTTCCCTGTGTCTCTTCTATATCAACGAAGCAAGTCAGAACTAAAGTTGACTGGTACGAAACTTCGTCTAGAATTAGTTTATCATTTCTTACATCAAAGCCTGTGCGTTTGATTAGAAAAACACGCAAGGAGGAAATTCTCCGATGAACTTAGATCACTGGTGCCCCCTAAATACGAATTTGCACGAGATACTAGATTAGCAACAAGATCCCACCCTTTTACAGTGAAACCGATAAAATGCAGCCGTAACTTCTACTCCAACAGTTTCTTTCCTCGCACTTCCCGACTGTGGAATTCTCTTCCAAACGATTGCTTCCCCGACGGCTACAATCTCCAGGAGTTTAAATGTAAGGTCAATAGACACCTCCTAACACACTAACCTGCTCCCATTCTATCAAACACTCTTCCCATCTGCCCAACCCTCATCCTCGGTATCCTTACTCATCTGTCACCTTCCTCCTGACATTCCCTATGTCTAACCACTCCTTCTCTTTACCTTACCCAATAGTGGCAGTGGAATGCCTTGCTTGGGGTGAGATGATTAAAAAAAAAAAAGAAAAAAAAAGATAATGTGTATGGACATCCATCTTTACAAAAAATGAATTCTAGTGACCTTATCCATCTATGACGAGTTCATGCTGTTTTAATTGAGTAACAATCTCGCTTGGCCACTACAAAATAAGATAGTTTATAAATTCAAATTTAAAAGATCAATTTTTATAAAATTCATTATTCTTGGAAAAGATATTTTTCTTAAGACAATAGTATTAATAATATATTTTATTTATAAAAATAATTAAAAGCTTTTCTAATTAGAAAATGTCATAGATTTATTGAATTTTTTATCTGCGGGCTTTTACGGATAACAGACATCTACACTGTAAAACGTGAGGTGCTCATCATCGCATTCACGTTTTTGATGAAACCGGGAGCTAGACAGTTCTTGGCCTCAAGTTATAACAAGGCTACTGAGTTGAGCTGTATTATTTGTTGTTGCCGATATAATAATATTTTTTGAATGTTTGTTTTTTTTTTTTTAATCATATCACCCTGAGCAAGGCGGTAACACCACTGATGTGCAGGGGGCTACATAAGAGTGGAGAGATTGAAAAAGAGAAAACCGGAAACCGCATCCTAAACAGGAAACAAGGGATGAGCCTCTTCACCTGTTCAATAGATGTGGGTGGAGTGTGAACCGGGCGATAGTTTAGTCTATCTACTCCAATTGAAAAAAAAACAAAGTGAGAAGAGGAAAAGAGGAAACCGGAAACCACATCCTAAACAGGAAACAAGGGATCAGCCTCTTCTGTCGCTGGTAAAGAAAAAAAAATCTCAAAAAGCGTATTATAAGGAAGTATTATAACTCTCTGGTAGGGGAATGAGGGTTAGGGTTAGGGTTAGGGTTAGGGTTAAAGTTAAGATAGGACTAGTGTTAGGGAAATAATTAGCTTCAATAAATAACCGAATACGTATATCTATAAATATACTTTTACTTAGATAGAACACATTTAAACCGGGTAGTCCCATGACCTTCTTCATAGAAGGCCTCTCAGCTCAAATGTGACGTCATCAAGCGCAGTCAAGCTAAAGGGAGATAATTCATTTAAGGGCAGATACTGATTGTTAATTTTAAGTGACTCTAACGAAGGTCATGGTAGTCCACACTATACTAGAATCAAACCAGGTAGGCCACATACTATACCAAAATCAAACAGGTAGGCACGTACTATACAGGAATCAAACAGGGTAGGCCACATACGATACCGGCACCCATCTGTCTAAAACCATTTTTCGCATTAATTTTCATTAGAAAATGTTTAATTTTTTTATTGATTTTTTTTTTTAATTTTTATTTTACGGTTCAGGGCAAATTTTTTGCAAGTTAGGATCCTGTTTGCTAAAAACTTTTGAGAATTGAAATTAAATCAAATATTTTAAATTCAAGAAAAAATTTTTGCACTAGAATAATAGATGAAAAAAAGTTTATTTTACGAGAGGATACGATAAAAAAAATAATAGTCAGTCAGTTAAGTGCCACACGTGATACACGCTTGGGCGATCATGTCTCGAAAGATGATGGGCAGATGATTATACCGCAGTAGGTTGCCATTGCTTTCTGCAGTTGACTGGTTGCCGACCAAGGCTATAGAACCCAATCTGTCCTGTTATTTGACTCATAGCTAAAGGGGGAAGAGATATATTATATTATTAAGTAGTAATTAGTGGGGGATCAGTTTATTACTTCATAACAATATAAAAGTGATCCCCCACTTTATGCCCTGTAGAAGCCTTAATCATGTTTCCAACAATTATATTTAGTCAGTTAAGTGCCACACGTGATACACGCTTGGGCGATCATGTCTCGAAAGAGACATGACTGACTGAGCAGATGATTATCCCGCAGTAGGTTGCCATTGCTTTCTGCAGTAGACTGGTTGTCAGCCAATGCTATAGAACCCAATCTGTCCTATTATTTGACTCATAGCTAGAGGGAGAAGAGATGTATTATAGTATTAAGGATATATATATATATATATATAAGGGGATCAGTTTATTACTTCATAACAATATAAAACTGATCCCCCACTTTATGCCCACTAGAAGCCTTTATCATGTTTTCAACTATATTTAGTCAGTCAGTTAAGTGCCATACGTGATACACGCTTGGGCGATCATGTCTCGAAAGAGACATGACTGACTGGGCAGATGATTATCCCGCAGTAGGTTGCCATTGCTTCCTGTAGTAGACCAGCTGCCAGCCAAGGACCATAGAACCCGATCTGTCCTGTTATTTAACTCATAGCTAGAGGAGGAAGAGATGTATTATTACGTAGTAATTAGTGGGGGAACAGTTTATTACTTCCTAATAATATAAAACTGATCCCCTATTTTATGCTCAGTAGAAGCCTTAACCATGTTTTTTCAACTATTATATTCAGTCTATCAGTTAAGTGTCATACGTGATACACGCTTGGGCGATCGTGTCTCGAAAGAGACATGACTTACTGACTGAGAAGTTTATCTCGCAGTAGGTTGAAAGAAATAATATGGAATCATTAAAACAACATTTCGCATTAACCTCCTTGTCTTTAACATTTTGATTTAAAACCTCCACGCCGAATTTATTTTCAGGTACCATGCCCCAGAGAGCGTTTGCATACAGGGTGCAATGCATAAATTGTCGCCAATTTTATCATTTTTAATTTCTCGAATGTGCCTTGTTTATATGTATTCTGTGATAAGAAAAAGAATACCATGACGCAATTCACTCCGCCAGTAATTTGGAAACGACATGCGGTACTGCTTGGCACTCGCACCGGAAGATCAAATACGAACATTTCAGAGTGTTTGGATGTTAACCTAGGAACAGGGTAGAGGATTAAGAATGATGTCAATAAGTCTAACGGTGGTTACGAAGGTGTTTTGTAGTGGTCGCTAGTGATGGCAACCTTCTACCCACATTGAATCTTCCCACATGACCTCAGACTCAACACGGAGGCTTACCTAATGCTGCCCTGGGTCAAGGGTGTAGCCGTCCGGTTAGACCCTATATCTAGCCTCAGGACTCTGAACCATGTCAAACATGCATGAGAACCTAGTCATGGCTATTAGAAGATTTCTCAACGCATCGTCAGTCACCCCCTGGATTTTTATGTGCGGGGCGTAGTTGATCGATTGAGCAATAAAAATGAAAGCAAGGATTATAGCAGCATTCAACAACTTAAACAAAGATTGTGTCCAGAAGAGTTGCAAGAGATTCCGAATTCGTATTGCTAAAGCTAATGGCGATTTTGTTGAATAAATTTACTCTTTAGTTTTTCAAGATAATTTTGCCTAATTTTGGTAAATATATCTGTTAAAATGAAATGTCAACCTTTTTTTTTTCATTTTTGCATAATTTAAACGACAATTGATCCATCACAACCAATATATATATATATGCGTAATCATTATTTTTTATTTAAATTTTGTTTACTGAATGGCATGAACTTTTGTATAAAGAAATAATGATTTGTGATTTTTTTTTGTTGACATTGTACGATGGAAAGAAAATCTGTTTATTTTAACGCTCTATTCAAATTAGTTTCATTGAACTGACTGATTGTCTTTTTTATCGCGGTTTTCAATCGGTCAGTGACGACAGCTGTCAAATGGAGTCGGCGGCAGGGTGGGGGGATCTTTAATTAAAAAATCCTGAAAATATACGTAACCTGCAATATATATATATAAAAAAAAAAGAACACACCATTGAAAATGTTGTTCAAATAAATTACACTTGAATATCTATTCCCCGTCATACGATGGCCGTTTAAATTTTTAAAAAGAAATAAATTTTTATTTGCTTAAAAAAAAATTATTCGACTCTTGGATAGCGAACTTTGGAAACTATTTCGAAAAATCCCTCTTCCAATCTCCCTCCCTCTCTCTCTCAGTCTCTCTCTCTCTCTCTCTCTCTCTCTCTCTCTCTCTTCTATATATATATATATATATATATATATATATATATATATATTTTAATTCAGATACTTCAATCCAAGGGAAAAAAGCAGGAAGGTAAATTCCAAAAAACCCGATCCTAATTAATATTAAAAATTTATTTTAATATTAAAAAATGATACAGGAAGAGAGCTCCATGTAATAAAATATTACAGAGCAAATATATATTAAAAAAGGATTAATTCAAAGATGTTGAATGGCCATTTCGATATGAAGATCCCCACGGGGAACGACACATCACCTCAGCAACAGAAAAAAACCTTTCAGAAACTGGAGAAAAATTAGTCTACTTTTCCTTTTTAAATAGATTGCAAAGAAATTAAAAAATAAATAATAAAATAAAATAAAATAAAAATAAAAATAAAAATAAAGGGAAGGAAAAAGAAAAGGAAAAAGAAAAAGAAAAAGATAGAATAAAATCAAATAAATAAGAAAAGAAAAAAATTGACATCGTCTGGGTTCGCAAAAAAAAGGGGAGAATGTAACTAAAAATTAACAGACAGCCGTGTTAAATCGACGTCAGTTAAAGCAACACGGAAAAAAGGTGGTAAGAGAGATAAAAGAAGGAAGGGAGGGAAAAAGAAAGAAACTAAAGAAAAAAATGTTTTTAAATATTACAGACGCTGGACAAATTCAAAAACCTAATTTCCCCAAAACGTTGAAGTATTAGAAAAAGGCCTTTACTTAAAAAGGCTTAATTATTAATAAAAGGGAATAAAAAGATATAGGATTTAAAATAAAATTATTTTTTAAAAAATTAGGTCATTTGAAATTAAACTAAATAAAGAC
The DNA here is from genome assembly GCA_037127315.1 of Ascarosepion bandense. Taxonomy (NCBI): domain Eukaryota; kingdom Metazoa; phylum Mollusca; class Cephalopoda; order Sepiida; family Sepiidae; genus Ascarosepion; species Ascarosepion bandense. The sequence goes on along the minus strand of JBBBDQ010002164.1, from coordinate 777,959 downwards.
AACACTAGGTAAAAAAAAAAAAAAAAAAAAAATGAATTACAATTATTATATATACATACCTATACAAGTACACACATACATACATATATATACACACACAATTTAACGAATAAGAATACATATATACATACACATACACACACATACATTCAATATATTACACACTTATGTGTATGTATATATGTATTCTTATTCGTTAAATTTTGTGTGTATATATATGTATGTATGTGTGTACTTGTATAGGTATGTATATATAATAATTGTAATTCATTTTTTTTTTTTTTTTTTACCTAGTGTTGTCTTTATTTAGTTTAATTTCAAATGACCTAATTTTTTAAAAAATAATTTTATTTTAAATCCTATATCTTTTTATTCCCTTTTATTAATAATTATGCCTTTTTAAGTAAAGGCCTTTTTCTAATACTTCAACGTTTTGGGGAAATTAGGTTTTTGAATTTGTCCAGCGTCTGTAATATTTAAAAACATTTTTTTTCTTTAGTTTCTTTCTTTTTCCCTCCCTTCCTTCTTTTATCTCTCTTACCACCTTTTTTCCGTGTTGCTTTAACTGACGTCGATTTAACACGGCTGTCTGTTAATTTTTAGTTACATTCTCCCCTTTTTTTTGCGAACCCAGACGATGTCAATTTTTTTCTTTTCTTATTTATTTGATTTTATTCTATCTTTTTCTTTTTCTTTTTCCTTTTCTTTTTCCTTCCCTTTATTTTTATTTTTATTTTTATTTTATTTTATTTTATTATTTATTTTTTAATTTCTTTGCAATCTATTTAAAAAGGAAAAGTAGACTAATTTTTCTCCAGTTTCTGAAAGGTTTTTTTCTGTTGCTGAGGTGATGTGTCGTTCCCCGTGGGGATCTTCATATCGAAATGGCCATTCAACATCTTTGAATTAATCCTTTTTTAATATATATATATATATATATATATATATATATACACACACACACACACACACACACACACACACATATATATATATATATATATATATATATAAACTTATTTAAAATTGGAACTTTGTCTCTGTGTGTATGCGTGTGTGTGTGTGTCCGTTACCTATAGACTCCAAAGCGGCTAAACCAATTTTCTTGAACATTTACAAAGCTGTACTATAAGCATCTGCGCGTATTCTTAGCTAGGTTTTGTGTCGAGTTACCCCCGATAAATATCGAAAATCGATAATTGAAAAAATTGGGTTATAAAATGAGTGGTCCGATTTTAATCAAATTTGATACACTCATAGACAAAGACATAAGAAACGATAAGTTTCAAGGTTGCAGTTCTTACAATAGTGCAGAAAATCGATAATATATATATATATATATATATATATATATATATATATATAAAGACAAGATGTTTGTGTGTGTGTGTGTGTGTGTCTGCTTATCTGCCTGTATGTCTATTTTTTTTCAGCCCTTTTATTTTAGTTTTTGCTTTGGGTTTGGCTCTAAGTAGGTATAATTGTAATTCTTGGTCTCAGTCATGATACCATTTACTCAGATGACTTATTTAGCCTTCGAAATTCAGTTTACAACGAATAACCTTATTTGATATCGATACCAGGAAATCAAAATTTGACTTACATCCATTCATTTTTCTTTCAGTCTACGGTTTCGCTTTAACCGGAAACAACTATTGCTTTTTAGTCTTTCGTGCCAACGTCCAAAGAGTCTGAGCTCCAGAACCATGGATTAGTTTTTAAGCTTTCATTACACACAAACAACGCCGGGCTATAGTGCTAGTATATATATATATATATATATATATATAACACCTAATGAGCCAGATGAACCTACCTAGGTTTGACCTAAATGGATCTCCAGGGAAAACTTTCCCTGACGATCCGTTAGGTGAAACTTAGGTAGATTCGTCTGGCTCATTAGATGTTATCTATTTATTTATCTATTTTTTTCGCTCTACCTCTGTATTGAGTGCTTTTTGTTAGATGATTATTCGTATCGGGGTTTTTTTTTGGGGGGGGTGGCTCGTACTGATATCGGCGGTCCGAACATTTTTGACTGACGTTCATGAACTAAGCGTTATTGTTTTAAACCATTTTTTCCTTCTGTCGAAAGTTTTCGAGGAAGGTTTTCGACACGAGTATAATTATATTCTCGTTTATATATATATATATATATATATATATATATATATAAACGAGCATATAAAATGCTATTTAAACTACGTTTATTCCTGGCTATTATAGTATTTTGTACGACAAAGAATTTTTTCATATATATATATATATATATATATATATATATATATATATATTGTTTTTTCTTTAATCCGAAGTGGAAGAGTAGGAAGGTAAATTCCAAGAACCTGATCCTAATCAATGTATTAAGAATACAGAGCCAAAATAAATTAGAGAAAATTTTCAAAATTCAAAGGTGTCGGATGTACATTTGACATAGGATCTCTAATAGAGATTCTACGTCACATCAGCGACGTTGTTTTTTCCAAATGGCGAAGGCCCTGGGGTAGAGTGTGGTGTGTAGGGGTTTTAGGTTAACAACGGTCACAAACTAGAAAAAAAAATATATATATATATATATATATATATATGAAAAAATTCTTTGTCGTACAACATAGGAAGCCAGGAATAAGCGTAGTTTAAATAGCATTTTTACTAAAAACTAAAAAACAACCGGTTTTGTCCACCCGTTTATTTCTAGGAATCTTCTTCTTCTTCTATGTGCCCTGTCCTTTCAAGACGTGGCTTTCCACGTCTTTCTATCCCTGATAGCTCTTAGCACGCTTTTTCCTGTTACTCCAGGCAAACCTCGTTCCGTCATCCACCTGATTAGGTCCTTCAAATATGATATCTGTTGCTTTCCCCTGTCTCTTTTTCCCTCTAGCTGGCCTGTTAGTATCAGGTTCTCCAAGCCCTCCTTCCTCATTACAAGTCCCAGGAACTTCAGCTGTCTCTTCCTGATGCTCAGTATCAATTTCCTTTTTGTTTCTATCATTTCCAAAACCTCATCATTGCTCACATGCTTGATCTACGATATCCGCAGCATCCTTCTGGAGAACCACATTTCAGCTGCTTCAAGTTTTTCCTTCATCTTCAATGATATTGTCCAGCATTCACTGCTATATTGAAGAAGTGACATCACATAGTAATCCAGTACTCTCCTCTTTGTTTCTAGCAAAATTGTCCTGTTTCTTAATACTTTACTCAACTTCTGGAATGCTTCTTTCGTCATGCCAATTCGCCTTCGGATTTCTAGAAAACATATAAAAGAAAATGTCATTAATGGGGCGAGAAAAAATGCAAGGGAGACTAGAGTCCAATATCATTCAAACCGAGCTAGCATTCCCTCTATTTACAGTGGGAAGGCTTGAGAGATTTGATGTCTAAAGACTCTAGAACCTTTAAATGTTATAAAGAGTGGGACCTTGATAAAATAGAGAAACGGTCAGCACTCAATCCAAAAGCACACTTACTGCTATTTATAACAACGGCCGACCCGGATGTAGTAAATAGTTAGCCACTGCTAGCAGCCGGTTTCAAAATTCTAGGAGGTAAATGCTGTTATATATATATATATATATATATATATATATATATATATATATATATATTGTTATAGTGGAACATCCTGCCATCCCCGAAAATAGAATGCTCTACTTTATAAAAGACGGTAACGAGCGGTACGACGAAATGAAAAAGGTCTTAGGCATTCGCCTGACTGCTCTATGACACTGTCAGCTCTCTGCCTTCCGGTAGAGGGCGCTCTCTGCTTCCGAGCAGAGAGAACAAACCCAGTCGTGGTTCCGCCGAAGGGTAGAACCACGACTGGGGAAAAATAGACAGACATTTTTTGACCCGGCTATATGGCCGGGAATGCCCACTATAAAATGACCATGTGTCACATCTGGCCTTGCGTGGGAAGGCTAGTAAATACGGAAAAAGGTCTTAGGCATTCGCCTGACTGCTCTATGACACTGCATTCGGGTAGAGGGCGCTCTCTGCTTCCGAGCAGGGAGCACAAACCCAGTCGTGGTTCCGCCGAAGGGTAGAACCACGACTGGGGAAAAATAGACAGACATTTTTTGACCCGGCTATATGGCCGGGAATGCCCACTATAAAATGACCATGTGTCACATCTGGCCTTGCGTGGGAAGGCTAGTAAATACGGAAAAAAGGTCTTAGGCATTCGCCTGACTGCTCTATGACACTGCATTCGGGTAGAGGGCGCTCTCTGCTTCCGAGCAGGGAGCACAAACCCAGTCGTGGTTCCGCCGAAGCGTAGAACCACGACTGGGGAAAAATAGACGGAGATTTTTTGGCCCGGCTATAAGGCCGGGGATACCCACTATAAAATGACCATGTGTCACATCTGGCCTTGCGTGGGAAGGCTAGTAAATACAGAAAAAGGTCTTAGGCGAAGGCATTCACTATTCGATAGTTAATTCCGCTCCAACCCGTGGCTTGCCTATATATGTATTATTGTTAATTGTACCTTAGTACAATAAATCTGTATTTCTTATTCCTGGTGTGGAGTTCCATTCTTCAACTGATCATTTTATACTGTATTCCTTTTCGGGATATATATATATATATATATATATATATAAGGAATGTTCTCGACAGTGCTGCCCTCAAATATTAGCAAAATATTCATCCTCGGCCCGCTTTCTTCCCAATCTCATCTTTCTTAATGAAAACAAAACTTTCCCATATCAACACACACAACAAAAATATTTTTTAAAAACTCAAAGAAAAACGGTTAATTTGCATCTTTTTTAACATCTCATAACATAACATTATTACTGCACATAAAAAATTCTCTTAAAACATGAACACAAACAATGACGCTTTTTAATGTTCAATATTTTCAATTAATCTTATCAATATTTATGAGCGTTTTTTCTAATAGCTAACATATATCTGTCTAAAAGCAAGGGTTATGGCAGCATTCACTAACTTAAACAAGGAGATTGCGTTTTTTGTACTAAACTTCCACCACATTCACTTACATATCATATTACCAAAAATAAATTGTTTTCACCATTTATTTTTCATTTCAACTTATCACCAGATGAGGAGCAAACGTAGCTCCGAGAACGCGAAGATTTTTGTGTAGTGATACTATGCTTTTATAAAACATTGTAGCAACCATTACAATATAGAGCTCTACGTTGTATCGAGCACTCTTTATAAAAGTAAATGCATGAACAGTGGGTTTAAAACCTACATGTTCCATAACTTTCTTACAATGTACATATATATATATGTATATGACCGTACATAAAAACAGAAAATTGTGTAAAGGTTGCATTAAAGACAAGTTTTATTTCGTTTTATTCAAGAGATACGCACACATACACACTTTTACGTTTTTTGTTATCATTTCTCCCCAACCAAAAGGGTAAAGTCCCTATGATATAAGGCCTAGGTTCCCAACCCCGGGGTAAATTGCCCCAGTGGGGTAATGAGCCCATATTTTGTGGGTAATGGATGTTTCGTTTGGGAAGAGACAATCAGCTCATAATTTCACACTTGATTAAGCTAATTCTGAAGGCATCCTTAACCACATGAAGACAGACATCAGTGATCACCTAAATGGCCTCTTGGAAAACTTACGTAAGTATTTTCCAAACTTGAATAATTCCAACAATGAATGAGTAAGAAATCCATATCTTGTGAGTGAAGATATCATTCCTGATGAGGACCATCCAGCAAAAGAAGAATTTCTCACATTCAAGATGAACAATGCATGGAAGCTTTTGTTTGAGACCAAGTCTGGTCTAGACACATTTTGGATCTCTCGTCTGCAGGATAAACCAACACTAGCCTTGTTCCCTATTTTGGATGTGGTTTCCAGCTTTCTCTTTTCCAATCTTTTCAATTTTCTTTTTCTTTTTCTTTTTTTTTTTTCAATTGGAGTAGATAGTCTAAACTATCGCTCGGTTCACACTCCACCCTCGTCTATTGTACAGGTGTAGAGGCTCATCCCTTGTTCCTTGTTTATGATGTGGTTTTTCAGTTAAATTTGATTTTCAAAATTTAAATGCAGTTTCAATCGTTATCTTCTGTTTTTTTAATTCTTGTTCTTTCATTTTTCTCTCTCCTTAATAATGGTGTTTTCTAATTCTTAAACACTCAGTAACCCCTTATATCATAGGTTCCCAACCTTTTTGCTGCGATTAACCCAAAATAAAATTTCACTATTATCCATTACCCCTAATGAACAAATACGTAATATACGAAAAGAAGTAATTATATTTTCATACATCAAAAGTAGACAAAGTTAATGGAAATTATTCAAAACTATAGAACCAATTTATAATAATCAGAGGTATAGTGGTCGTAACCTAGGCATGATTCTTAATGTGAGTGTTGAGCTTGTATTACCTGTGCCAGTTTATTTATTCTTGGCTTTGTGATTCAAAGGGCTATTCGGGCGTCGTTTGCCACGTTGAGTCCGCTACGTTTCTTGGTCTTCATTCCAAGGACAGTAGAAAAAGCAAGTTCATATAGATAAGTGGTTGAAAACCCTATGAGAATTTGTACTGCTCTAGAGGCTAGTGTTGGTATATCCTGCAGACGAGAGATCCAAAAAGTGTCTAGACCAGACTTGGTCTCAAACAAAAGCTTCCATGAATTGTTTATCCTGAGTGTGAGAAATTCTTTTGCTGGATAGTCCTCATCAGGAATGATATCTTCACTCACAAGATATGGATTTCTTACCCATTCATTGTTGGAATTATTCAAGTTTGGAAAGTACTTACGTAAGTTTTCCAAGAGGCCATTTAGGTGATCACTGATATCTGTCTTCATGTGGTTGAGGATGTCTTCAGAATTAACTTAATCAAGTGTGAAATTATAAGCTGATTGCCTCTTCCCAAACCAAACATCCATTACCCACAAAATATGGACTCATTACCCCACTGGGGAAGTTTACCCCGGGGTTGGGAACCTATTCCTTATATCATAGGGACTTTACCCTTTTGGTTGGGGAGAAATGATAATAAGAACGCAAATGTGTGTATGTATGAGTATCTCTTGAATAAAACAGAATGAAACTTGTCTTTAATGTAACGTTTACTGCCCAAATACACAATTTTCTGTTTTTATGTACGGTCATATACATATATATATATATGTACATTGTAAGAAAGTTATGGAACATGTAGGTTTTAAACCCACTGTTCATGCATTTACTTTTATAAAGAGTGCTCGATACAACGTAGAGCTCTATATTGTAATGGTTGCTACAATGTTTTATAAAAGCATATTATCACAATACAAAAATCTTCGCGTCTCGGAACTACGTTTGCTCCTCATCTGGTGATAAGTTGAAATGAAAAATAAATGGTTTTCACCATTTATTTTTGGTAATACGATATGTAAGTGAATGTGGTGGGAGTTTACTACGATTTAGCCGATTTATATATATATATATATATATATATATATATATATATATATTACAAAACAGTGAAAGAACACGTACATGAAAAACCCACTGTTCAAACATTTACTTTTATAAAGAGTGCTCAATACAGAGTAGAGAATGGTTTATAAAAGCATAATATCACTACACAAAAATTTTCATATTTCAGATCAGTACTGTTCTTCTTCAGGTGATATGTTAAAATAATTGTTGAAAATGATTTATTTTTAGCATATAAGACGAATTTAAGGTTATTTAGAAAATTAGGAAGTGGTAGTTGGAGAAAATGCTTTAGGTGTGTCAATATTGTTCAGTCAAAAATGAGAATTATGTAACCATGGAGTTTTAATATTTGGGTTATGAATGGGGGTAGGATGGCTTAGATCTAGACATGTCACTTTTTCATTTTGTTTGGATAAGATACATCGTGGGACCTTAGATTTTTAAAAATCGGTTAAACAATTGGGCGGCACTCTCTTTTTATACAGTTTTCATTAAAATGACAGACAAAGGATTAAGTTTTCTCATTCATT
>JBBBDQ010002164.1:617500-765000 GCA_037127315.1 Ascarosepion bandense | reverse complement strand
TAAATATATAATTCTATTTACATCGAGCCCTACCGATGGATCAGTTAAATATTAATAAAAGTAAATATTAATTAGATTAATATTAATAAAATCTTCCTTGGAATTTTAAGTACATGCGATTTTCTGTTATCGCTCATTCAGTAATGAATTAGAGCACTCTGGCTATTTGGGCGTGTATAATGATAATATACACACTAAAAGTCTACCATCTTCTACCATAGCCCAGAGGCAGAATCGCCGACTGACGCCAATTCGGTCGGGTTTCAATCCTGGGTTAAAAGCAATCGGAGGCTAACCGTACTGATGAGCTATGATGCAGCGAAACAGATTTGTCTGCGGTTGACTTCGGGTTTTAATTCTGGGTAAAAAAGCAATCGGAGTCTAACCGTACTGATGAGCTGTGATACGGCGAAACAGATCTGTCTGCGGATGACAATATATATATATATATAATTTTTTTAGATATTTCTTGATTAAAACATGTTTATATTAAAGTTTATATATTAACGAGTGTATGTTTATATTAAAGTTTATATATTAACGAGTGTATGCCAAAACATTTCAAAGGAATATATATATATATATATATATATATATATATATATATATATACGCACACAACGGTCATTATTATAATGGAGAGGAGAACACACACAGATATACTTATTAATTAATATATAAACTTTAATATATTTTTAAAATTTCAATTTTATTTTTAATCAAGAAGTATTTGTTCTTTATTTGTTTGACTTTGCTTTTTAGATTTTTTGCCACTTACAATTTTCGAAAATTTAAATGCAATACCAATCATCATCTTCTGTCTCCCTGAAAACTGTTCTTCTGTAGTCCTTTTTCCTCACTAATGTCTTCTAATTCTCTTTCACACCCTGTAACCCCATTTACGTCTTAGTGGCATTATCACCTTGCTTGGCGGGAATTAGGTGTAAAAAAAGTTTCTTCAATCTTGGTGTTCTGCTGTCAAATCCAACTTACCTACTTTAAAACGATTACTTATTTTTAAAATAGTTACAATTCATCAATAAATCAACTTTATTTTATACATTAAAATACGTTTAGACTGGCTTAATATTAAATTCAAGTATATAATATTTATTATTACAAGACTAATGCAATTGTTTAGCTTTTTTTTATTGTTATTATTTTCTTTGTTTTTTCGCCAACAGAAGACATGTTCTGGATATTACTTTCGGCTAAATTTGAATACTTCGCGCGTTTATAGATTTCGTTTTATTAAAACTGCGTCTCTCCCTTAGGCTATGAAGTGCACAGCAAGAAAGTTTATAGAAATAATAAACGAAAACATTTTCCGGGCTTTTGTTTGATTTAATCCGCAACTGACTCCAACAGATGGACACCCTGCGGACAGTGAACAGATTTTTACAGTTTTTCATTCATGACACCCTGGCGTATACATACACACACACACGTGTTAAATACAGTACACATACAATGTACACTTATTTAACTTATTCTTATCATTTTCTGACAAAACTTCCATCAACCATCAGTCCAGATATCTACGTATCTATCGACCAAATCTAAAAGATAATAGTTTGTCTCGAGTTCTTGTAGTTTTGCATACATCAAATTCTCCTTTCCTTTCATAAACGCCATTCTTATCGGGATTCGGACTTTTCAAATATTAATTAAAATATCAGTTTCTTGAAATCACATTGCTATCGTTTGTCATGTTTGGCTACAGTGTCCTATCGTTTTCCAATAAACGTACTCAAAAAATCCGAGCAACTGTCCTCCCGGCAAAAAACATTGGGCGCAGCTGTTCCCGCTCTTTTCACTGCATCTACATATCCTTCCGCATATCCTTACAACGTGGGTTTAGCGCACCGAGAATTCGATGTTATCAATGAAGCCATCGTTTCGTCCGTTCTCCCAAGCAAAGAGCCGCTTAGGCTGGATATCCACAGCAACAATTGCGGTCAAGAATAAAAAGGCATATGTATTACAGTTTGCCAAAGTATTATTTTTTGAGTTCTTGGAAACATCTCGAATGTTCCTGTATATAGTTTAAGCTTTATTCAGTCAGTTAGTTAAATGCCATACGTGAAACACGCTTGGGCGATCATGTCTCGAAAGAGACATGACTGACTGGGCAGAAGATTATCCCGCAGTAGGTTGCCATTGCTTTCTGCGGTAGACTGGTTGCCAACCAAGGCTATAGAACCCAATCTGTCCTGTTATTTAACCCATAACTGGAAGGAAGTGACGGATTAATACCTTTCCCAAGGGTATTTGCGCGAAAGTGAATACAATGGATTCAACTGGAATTAGAACTCGGCTCCCCGATTACTCGTTCCGAGTCGATATCCACTGCACCACTAATTATTCATCTATAATAAATGGAACTTTGTTTGTGTGTGTCTGTGTGTGTCTGTTACCTATAGACTTCGAAACGGCTGAACCAATTTTCTTGAAAATTAACACAGTTGTACTATAAGCGTCTGCGAGTGTTCTTAGCTAGGTTTTGTTGTGACGTACCCCCGATAAATATTGAAAATCAATAATTGAAAAAATCGGGTTATGAAAGGAGTGGTCCGATTTTAATCAAATTTGATATACTCATAGACAAAAACATACGAAACGATATTCAGAAATTTCAAAGTTGCAGTTCTTACAATAGTGCAGAAAATTGATAATATATATATATATATATATATATATATATATATATATATATATATATATATAAGGCAAGATGTTGGTGTGTGTGTGTGTGTGCGTCTGTTTATCTGCCTGTATGTCTGTATTTTTTCAGCACTTTTATTTTAGTTTTTGCTTCGGCTTTGGCACTAAGTAGGTATAATTGTAGTTCTTAGTCTCAGCCATGATACCATTTACTCAGAGGACTTATTTAGCCTTCAAAATTCAGTTTAAGACGAAAAAAACTTATTTGATATCGATACCAGGAAATCAAAGTTTGACTTACATCCATTCATTTTTCTTTCAGTCTACGGTTTTGCTTTAACTGGAAACAACTATTGCTTTTTAGTCTTTCGTGCCAACGTCCAAAGAGTATGAGCTCCAGGACCATGGATTACGGTTTGCCAAAGTATTATTTTTTGAGTTCTTAGAAACATCTCGAATGTTCCTATATATAGTTTAAGCTTAATTATTCATCTTATTTAGGTACCTCCACCCATTTCCGATACCTAAATTTAAATTGAAATTTTTAAAAAAAATAAGCTGTCTACAACCTTTAAAATTAGCTTTAATTGAAAGCCAAGAGATTACATTTTAATTCCAGAAAGAAAAATACACGGGTGTGTTTTAAACCGAAATTATATTGATTTTAATCTAATTTTTTTCTGAATTGAAAAAATAAAATTTAAATTTCCCACCATTTTTGATTGATCGATATTATAAACATTTTGAAGTAAAAAGTTTGTTTTATTAAGTTTGGGACCTTTTTTTATTCATGCTATACTGTTTTGTTATCGATTTGACCGGAAGTACCTAATCTTAATAATATTCACCTAATGCAAAGCCCAGCTCAAGGCAGTTTGGGATTTAAATTTTATTATTTTTTCACTCAGTACAATAACCAAGAGCCATTCAAGGTGGTGTATTGCTGAATAAATTTTGGGATTTTCATTTTATTACTTTTCACCTAATACATGGCCCAAGAGCCACTCAAGGTATTACTGAATGAAATTCGGGGAATTTTTCTGACCACATACAAGACACAAGAGCCGCTGAAGGTAGTGTCTTACTCAATAAAATTTGAGATTTCTATTTTACTTTTTTTAAAGTAGGGAAGTACTGAATGAATTGTGGAATTGTTTTCTTATTTTTCACCTACCACAAGGCACAAGACCCACTCAATATAGAGTATTACCGAAAGAGTGGTGGGATTCTTTTGCTATTTTCCACTAATACAAAGTCTAACTACCACACAAGGAGCATGGTTACTGAATGAGTTGTAGGATTTCTCTTTACTATTTTTACCCAATACAAGGCCCAAGAATTACACAAGGTAGAGTATTAATAAATGAGAGGGTTGCTCAGAAATTAAAGCAGCAGAAGTTATCCTTGTCTCCGAAACATCATCTCTTTGCAGGGAATCTAGACCCTAAAACAAGCTCGCTCGTTTGCGAGGGCAAAAATACCATTTATAAAAATGGTGTATCACAAAGACTGTTTAGTGGTATGAAGGTACGAGGAAGATGTAGAAAAAGTGTATGAGAATATGGTGGATAGATAATGATTAACCTTAGACTTGAAGAGGTTAAGATTCCGGTAAAGATTTACGCGGGGGCCTTTTCCACAAAAGTAGCGATTAGAAGGTTTTAGATTTGGACGTCTTTGTTATCAAAGGATTGCTTAGAGAATAGGGTAATTCAACCAAGCGGACATAGCAGGGAATGTCTTAGATGTAAAGCATTGAGCTGGTTGAACTAAAGAACAAAGCTTGTGGGAACATTTGCCGTGGAAATAACGATAGGCTCGTGACGTTGGGTCAGTGGGAAAGATCTTGTCAGGTGTGGAATTAAAACATCCCATCCGCGGCCGCATGGGCATAAATGAAAAATGATAAGTCATACACAATGTTTTATCAGTGTATTCTGGATAGATATTGTTGTAGAGGAATATCCTGGTCCTACCCCGCAATGGGTATGGCCCGGGTCATAAAAGACCGCGACGGGAACGAACTACAGGATAGAGAGAGAGAGAGAGAGAGCGTCAGAGAGATAGTGTGTTTGTGACTATACGAGAGTCTACGTCATTACTTGGGAGTGATCAAGATTACCCGTCATTATACGAGAGTCGACAGCCATCGACCTTAGACGTGAGTTAGACGTCACTAGACGGAAGCTTTCTTCTCAAGACGGACGCATACGTCCTATACAGAGACATTGCCTTCATAAGTGTTATTCGTGTTAACTGTTCATTGGTGTACTGGTATTTGGTTTATTGTACTGAGGTATAATATATATATATATATATACGCAGTGTTAAGAGTTATTTCTGGCACTATTCTTCTCTCTGTTTATCCCCCCCTCCACTCCGGGATACAACAACTTGCATGCCAAAGAAAAAGGAGACATTTTTCTTTTTAATTACTGTTGCATGCCAGCAAGAATGTAACAACGATGCTGTTTTACTTAAATACCAATAGAGTTGCAAGAAGGCAAACACAAAACAGTAAGGGAAACCTTTATGCAGATGTATACAGATTTTTTATTGCAAGTACTTAAACAGCATGAGTCTAAAAGAAAGCAACCTCAGAATTCAAAACCATGGAGAAAACAATGGAAAAATACTCCACTATATTTCCCAATCAAGTATGGTGATTCCCAGATGACAAAGAAATGAAATCTGTAGAGCCATGATCACTTATGTTCTGGAGAGATATTGTTGTAGAGGAATATCCTGGTCCTACCCCGCAATGGGTATGGCCCGAGCCATAAAAGACCGTGACGGGTACGAATTACAGGATAGCGCTAGAGAGCGTTAGAGAGATAGTGTGTTCGTGACTATACGAAAGTCTACGTCATTACATGGGAGTGATCAAGATTTTCCGTCAACATACGAGAGTCGACAGCCATCGACCTGAGACTCGAGTTAAACGTCACTAGACGGAAGCTTTCTTCTCAAGACGGACGCATACAGAGACATTGCCTTCATAAGTGTTATTCGTGTTAACTGTTCATTGGTGTACTGGTATTTGGTTTATTGTACTGAGGTATAATATATATATATATATATATATACGCAGTGTTAAGAGTTATTTCTGGCACTATTCTTTTCTCTGGTTATCCCCTCCCACACCGGGATACAACACAGTGACAGACTAATAATTGCCTGGACACACAAAGCAATAGAGCAACTAAGACTCAAGGGAGGTCCTAAGTGTAAGAGAATATGAGGAAAATAAAGAAGTATGAAGCCGAAATAGAGTTCCATAAGCGAAAAGCACGAGAAAAGAAAATGTTAGCATAGAATTTACAGTCACATGTCAGTGAGTTAAGTGCTATACGTGATACACTTTTGGGCGATCATGTCTCGAAAGAGACATAACTGAATGGGCAGAAGATTATCCCGCAGTAGGTTGCCATTACTTTCTGCGATAGACTGGTTGCCAGCCAAGGCTATAGAACCCAATCAGTCCTGTTATTTGACTCATAGCTGGAGGAGGAAAGTGATGCATTATAATATTAAGTAGGAATTAATGGGGGATCAGTTTATTACTTCATAATACCATAAAACTGATCCCCCACTTTATGCCCAGTAGACGCCTTAATCATGTATTCAACTATTATATTCAGTCACTCATTTAAGTGCCATACGTGATACATGCTTTGGGTGATCATGTTTCGAAAGAGACATAACTGACTGGACAGAAAATTATCCCGCAGTAGATTGCCATTACTTTCTGCAGTAGACTGGTTGCCATCCAAGGTTATATGACCCAATCTGCCCTATTATTTAACCCGTAACTGGAGGGAAGAGACGGATTAATACCTTTCCCAATGGTATTTGTGCGTAAGTGAATGCAAGGAATTCAGTTAGAATTCGAACTCAGCTCCCCCGTTTGTTGTTCCGAGTCGATGTCTACTGCATCACAACGCACATCCACGGTTACATGTATTATGTGCCGATCATGGTTCTCCACATCTTCGCGTTCCATGTAGCTCTTAATATATTTTGTCTTGTTATTTCTCCCAAACCCTCCTCTCCCATTTATTTGCTCAAGCACATCAAGTATGTTCGAACAATTTTCCCCTGTCCCTATTTTCTTCTATCTCTCCCGTGAATATCAGATTTTCCAATCCCTATTTTCTCAGCAGGTGTCCCCAAAAATTTAATTTACCTCTTCTTGGTGTTAAGTGTAAGTCTCATTTTTGTCTCCATTCCCCCGAAAACCTTGTTTTTGCTTACATGTTTAGTCCATGGAAATTCTCAGCATCCTTCTGTAGAACCACATTTCTGTTACTTCGAGAAGATTGTCCAGCAATAAAAGAGAACAAACATAACATAACATTTAAATACTCTCTTCTTTGTTTCCAACGAAATTTTCCTGTTTCCTGTTTCTTAATACTCTGCTTAACTTTTGAAATTCGTCTTCGGCCATGCCAATACTCAGTGCTGCACTTTCCGTCCTATATTAGGACACTTCCCAGGTATTTCAATGTCTGTACGTACTTGAATTTAGCATCCCCGACATGCAATTAGCATTTGGGCTTTTTTTTTTTTAGGGAGGGTGGGGGCTGATGATCGTGCATTCATTTTTCTTGTAATTTCTGTTTGGTCCTTAATTCATAAAGTCTAAGTATCAAAGAGGAAAGCTCATAAGAATAATTACCATGAGATTTTCTGTAGAAAAAGTACTGGAAAGTTACGTTACGGCGTTGAAAAATTGACTGAAGCCGAGATACCAGGTCAGGTCCAATAACATTGCAGGTTTTATCAAGAATTTCTAAATACACAGCAGAAGAACCAGACCAGATGTGGGCGCAATATTCATTGCATGAACGAATGGTAGACTTATAAATATGTTTGATAATTTTCCCAAAACCGTAAATCCGTTTATTAGATAGATAGATAGATAGATAGATAGGCAATTTTCTAAGCGCCATTTAGACGTGGCACAAGGACGAGAGTATGGGACAACCGAAGAGAATCGAACTCACTACACAGTTGTAACTGGTTCTAGCGAGACAAGCTTGCTAACAATTACACTACGACGAGGTGCTCAAGATAGATAGATAGATAGATAGATAGATAGATAGATAGATAGATAGATAGATAGATATGAACAGATTGAGATAGATAGATAGATAGATAGATAGATAGATAGATAATGTACAAGGATAGATAGATAGATAGATAGATAGATAGATAGATAGAATATTGAATGAGATAGATAGATAGATAGATAGATAGATAGATAGATAGAATATTGAATGAGATAGATAGATAGATAGATAGATAGATAGATAGATAGATAGATAGATAGATAGATAGATATAATATTGAATGAGATAAATAGATAGATAGATAGATAGATAGATAGATAGATAGATAGATAGATAGATAGATAGATATGGATTATTCTATATCATTTCAACCAGTAGTCTCACAGCCACCATCTTACATTTTTATAAAATTTTACTACATTATCCCTACCCTAGAGAAATGGATAGCCTGACACGAGAAACTTCATTTGAGCCATACTTCAAGAGTTATGACCTGTTGATATTCGATAGGATTTTTGTGTTAGGTTTCAGTAGTACTTTTTAAATCGGTGTAGGCCCATGCAAGGCAGTAATTCTACTAAGACACACGTGGTTACAGAACATGAAAGAATTAGAAAACAAAAACACCAATTGCATGAGCAGTCAATGATCGCAAATCTCTGCCGAGGCCATACCGACATTCACTCAACGATTAAGAAGAGATGATTATTAACTTTTATTCAAACAGACAGCGTTCAGAAAATGTAATGACGTATGGCAATCTACGGTGGGTGATGCAGTATTTGGCATGTGAAACGTGCGAAAAATATTTGCAAAGAAAAAAAAACGGAAAAATATCCTAGAAAATTTATTCCGTACTGGATCGAATCCAAAATCTAATCAGTTTTTATCGGTCATGATTCCAATCAATCCTGAAAATTTCATCTGGATCTAAGCAGCGATTCTTCAGATATCTTGACCACGAACGATATCCACTCCACCACAACGCACCCCTACCTATGAAAAAAAAAACACGAGACAAGTTACAGAGTCATTGACAACCCCTGGTCTATGGCCTGTGCTTCAATGGAAGGAGGATTACCAATACCCGTTACCACTTAAATTTAACCCATGCTTACGGCAATTTCACATTAAAACACCGGTCGCTTTATATTCATTGAAGTTAAGCAACGTAGTGTCTGCTAAGTATTTAGATCAATGACCGCTTGGACAAAGCAGTTGCAGTAAGCTTGGGTGTGAGGGTGGTGTAATGGATAATGGCACAGAATTGTTAATCGCAGAAATGAGTTCCAGTTCCACTTTGGTCCGTTATATTCTGAAAAGTATGAATCCACATATCTCCTCATCTATTGGTTAATTAGTAAGACTTATCAGTAAAATCGTTATTATCTCTAGAAAAAATTGAATACAACATTTCGGTTACAGGTTAATATGCCGCTAAACAAAAACAACTTCCTTGCGTAGCAGTGCCTCTTCTGGTAGTCATGAGTTATCTCCCTCTAACCCTGTAAGTTACTTGTTCACCACTGCTGTTGCCTGGTATTGAACTCACAACTCTTTGAGTCAAGTCACAGGAACTAAACAAAGTCTATATTCCACTGGGCCATGTGTCCTTAAGGAAATACTACCTCATCTCAGAAATAGAGACAAAAACCAGTCCCCTTCTTCAACGCCATCTCTTTCTTCTTTTCTTGATCTTTTTCTTCTTCACCTCTTTCTTCTTTTTTACTCTTCCTCTTCTTCTCTTTCACCGCTTTCTTTTTTTGCTTCTTCCTCTCTTCCACCTCCTTCTTCTTCTTCTTCTTTCTTTGTTTTTCTTTTTTCTTTCTTCTTCTTTCTCCTTCTTCTTTTTCTTCTTCTTCTTCTTCATTCGTTTTTCTCCACCTCTTTCTTCTTTTTCTTCTTCCTCTTCTTCTCCTTCATCCCTTTTTTCTTTCGCTTCTTTTCTCCTCCACCTTCTTCTTCTTCTTCTTCTTCTTCTTCTTCTTCTTCTTCTTTCTTTCTTTGTTTTTCTTTTTTCTTTCTTCTTCTTTCTCCTTCTTCTTTTTCTTCTTCTTCTTCTTCATTCGTTTTTCTCCACCTCTTTCTTCTTTTTCTTCTTCCTCTTCTTCTCCTTCACCCCTTTTTCTTTTGCTTCTTTTCTCCTCCACATCTTTCTTCTTCTTCTTTTTCTTTCTTTCTTTCTTTCTTTCTTTCTTTCTTTCTTTCTTTCTTCTTCTTCTTCTTCTTCACCCCTCTCTTCTTTTGCTTCTTTTCTCCTCCACCTCTTTCTTCTTCTTCTCTCTTTTTCTTCTTCTTCTTCTTTTCTCCACCTCTTTTTCTTCCTCTTCTTCTCCTTCGCCCCTTTTTCTTTTCTTTCTTCCTCTCCTGCACCACTTTTTTCTTTTTCTTTTTCTTCTTCACAATTATCGTCTGTTACAAGTCTATTTTGTACTTTGGCAGTTAAACTAAATAATAAGACAATGTAAATGTTTAAATGACGAAGAGAATAAAAGTGCCGAAACATTCACAAAAATTCAATAAAAATATAAAATAAAATCAAACCCATTTTGCCTGAAATTACATCGTGTTGATCGTGTGGTTCATTATCTATTTTCTAATTGGCAAGCTGAATGGCAAATTTCTATTTTTTTTATTATTATTTTTTTTTTTTTTTTTTTTTTTTTCTAAATTTATTTTTATCCACCTTGGGGTGCTAATATCTGGAATTGTATGGAAATCGTCAATTTCCATTTTAAAATCCTGTTTTGTGACTGATAGGCATCAAATAATGCTTTCGTTTCTCTATCGACCACTTGTCTTCATGAGTGATGCGATCTGAAATGTGATAAACACAATTACAGTATTTTAGCAAACGAATAAAAAAAAACTCATGTGATATTTTTTAAACATTCTTGCTTAGATTATTTGTAATTACCTTAAAAAGAACTTTCTTTTCTTTATGTAAATATCTTTTATACCTGTCAACACAAAAGAATGCATTTACGTCGGCGAAACGGAAAGAGTCCTTAAGCAATAATCATAATGGTAATGGTAATATTAGCTATTTACTTATAAGGAAATATTCATCATTCATTGACCAAGATGCTAGTTCAACTCCAATTACGGTTATCTTTCAACCATGGCCACCGGGATGGGGTCAAAGTGTATTATCTGTTTTCCTCATATATAATGGTAATATTAGCTTTTCTTTATAAGGAAACATTCGACATTCATTGACCAAGCAGCCAGTTCGACTCTAGTTACGCATTTTTTCCCTCCTTGGCCATCAGGATGGGGTCAAAATGTAGTATCTGTTCTCTTCATCTCCAATGGTAATATTAGCCTTTTCTTTATAAGGAAACATTCGACATTCATTGACCAAGCAGCCAGTTCGACTCTAGTTACGCATTTTTTCCCTCCTTGGCCATCAGGATGTGGTCAAAATGTAGTATCTGTTCTCTTCATCTCCAATGGTAATATTAGCCTTTTCTTTATAAGGAAACATTCGACATTCATTGACCAAGCAGCCAGTTCGACTCTAGTTACGCATTTTTCCCTCCTTGGCCATCAGGATGAGGTCAAAATGTAGTATCTGTTCTCTTCATCTCCAATGGTAATATTAGCCTTTTCTTTATAAGGAAACATTCGACATTCATTGACCAAGCAGCCAGTTCGATTCTAATTAGGCTTATCTTCACGCCTTGGCCATCAGGATGGTGTCAACGTGTAGTATCTGGTCTCCTCATCTTTAATGGTAATATTAGCCTTTTCTTTATAAGGAAACATTTGGCATTCATTGACCAAGCAGCCAGTTCTACTCTAGTTCCGCATTTTTTCCTTCCTTGGCAATCGGGAGGGGATCAAAGTGTAGTATCTGTTCTCCACATATCTAATGGTAATATTAGGCTTTTCTTTATAAGGAAACTTTCGACATTCATTGACCAAGCAGCCAGTTCGGCTCTACTTAGGCTTTTCTTCACTCCTTGGCCATCAGGATGGTGTCAGAGTGTAGTATCTGGTCTCCTCATCTCTAATGGTCATATTAGCCTTTTCTTTATAAGGAAACATTTGGCATTCATTGGCTAAGCAGCCAGTTCTACTCTAATTACGCTTTCCATCCCTCATTGGCCATCAGCATGGAGTCAAAGTGTAGTATCTGTACTCCTCATCTCTAATGGTAATATAAGCCTTTTCTTTATAAGGAAACATTCGACATTCATTTACCAAGCAGCCAGTTCTACTCTAGTTACGCTTTCCTTCCCTCCTTGACCATCGGGCTGGGCTCAAAGTGTAGTATTTCTTCCCTTCATTTCCAATGTGATATCAGCCTTTTCTTTATAAGGAAACATTCGTCATTCATTGTCCACGCAGCCAGTTCTACTCTAGTTACGCTTTTCTTCCCTCCTTGCCCATCGGAAGGGGATCAAAGTGTAGTATCTGTTCTCCTCATCTCTACTGGTTATATTAGCCTTTTCTTTAGAAAGAAACATTCGGCATTCATCGACCAAGCTGTCAGTTCTAATCTAGTCACGCCTTTCATTCAACCATAACCACCGCGATAGAATCAAAACGTGATATACTGCCGTTTGGAAACAACAACAAACAAGTACATAAAATTATATATTCTTATATTTTTTATTCTTCGACGGTGATGACTGTTTGGAATAGGAGCGCATTTGCAGAGAGTTCGCTCACACAAAGAAGCTATCGGGAGTCAAACGCCAGCGTGAATCTTTCCTTTTCTTCTGCCATATTTCTAGACTTTATATTTTCTTAAAATCCCACGCGACTCACATAGCCACGCCTCTTCATCCACGCATTTTTGCTTTTTTTGGGTTGCCACTATGTTGATTTTATCTACGACCGGATGTATCCGTCAATCACACCCGGCCGGACCCACCTCTTTTGAAACCGGTTGTCACTTTATATATAGACATAAATATTCATTTTCTCCTCATCAGTGGAATGACTGTGAGCATCATGTCGAATATTTCCTCATAAGGAATCGGTTAATATTACCATTACATCATAACATTATTTATATATATATATATATATATATATATATATATATATATATATATATATATACTACCGACCATAATTATTAGGTCACCCCAGTTTTTTAACAGAAATTATGTTTTTTATACTATTTTTAAGTGGATAATTCTAAATGAAAATGAATAGGTTCTTTTGTTATTATTACTTTGCAAGATTTTACAAGGCAAGGAAGCAAAGATGAATTCGTCCGAATCACCCCAAATTTTCTTCATTCTTTCATTGATAAAACTGCAACATAGGTAATTATTAAATACTTATAAATTCATTTCATGCACATTGTTTCATTCAGTTATTGTGCAGTATTAACAAAAGAACCATTCTATTTTCATTTACAATTATTCACTTGGCAATAAATACTAAAAATAGTATTAAATACTCACACACACATATGTGTGTGTGTGTGTGTGTGTGTGTCTTCTTTTTCTATGTGCCTTGTCCCTTCAGGACGTAGGCGATCATAGCCTTCTACGTTTCCCTATCCCTGGTGGCTCTGAGAACGCCTTCTCCTGCTACACCATGCAATCCTCGTTCCGTCATCCACCTGATTAGGTCTTTCAAATATGTTATCCGTTGCTTTCCCCTGTCTCTTTTTTCCCTAAATCTGGCCTGTTAGTATCAGATTCTCCATGCCCTCCTTCCTCATTGCGTGTCCCAGGAACTTCAGTTGTCTCTTCCTGATGTTCAGTATTAATTTCCTTTTTGTTTCCATGATTTCCAAAACCTCATCATTGCTCACATTCTCGATTCACGACATTCGCAGCATCCTTCTGTAGAACCACATTTCAGTTGCTCTAAGTTTTTTCTTCATCTTTGATGATATTGTCCAGCATTCACTGCCATATTGAAGGACAGACAGCACGTAGCAATCCAGTACTCTCTTCCTAGTTTCTAGCGAAATTGTTCTGTTTCTTAATACCTTACTCAACTTCTGGAATACGTCCTTCGCCATGCCAATTCGCCTTCGGATCTCTGTATTGCACTTTCAGTCTTCTGTTACAACAGTTCCCAGGTATTTCAATTTTTGTATCTGCTTGATTTTAATATCCCTCACCTGTATCATGCATTCGGCTTTCTTGCAGTTTATTTGTAGTCCTTTTTTGTCACTCTCTTCAGCTACCTTCTGTAGGAGGTCTTGTAGTTTCCTTTTCATGTCTAAAATCAGCACTGTATCATCTGTGTACCTTATGTTATTCAAATTGTGGCCTCCGTTTACAAATCCTAGCATAACATCTAGGGTCCTTAATATAGACTCGCTGTACAAGTTGAACAG
Organism: Ascarosepion bandense; assembly: GCA_037127315.1. Classification (NCBI taxonomy): domain Eukaryota; kingdom Metazoa; phylum Mollusca; class Cephalopoda; order Sepiida; family Sepiidae; genus Ascarosepion; species Ascarosepion bandense. The sequence goes on along the minus strand of JBBBDQ010002164.1, from coordinate 750,951 downwards.
ATCCGGGGAAAAGACGCATCCTTGTCTTACGCCCCTTTCTATCTTTGTATATATGCTGACTTCGTTACCTGTCCGTATGCAGGCAGTTTGCTGCCAGTAGAGATTCTTAATTATTTTTTTGTCTTTCCCAAATTTGTCGAGACTGCTGAGCATCTTCATCAATTTTTTTGTGGCGTATTTTTTTCGAACGCGTTTGCATAATCAATAAAACATAGGCACAAGTCCTTCTTCATTTGTATTGCCCTTTCAAAGAGCATCCTAATCATAAATATGGCGTTCGTTGTTCCAGTGTCTTTGAACCCGCACTGTTCTTGTCCTATCTTAGGCTTGATTCTACTTCTCACTCTATTCATCAGGATTCGGACGATCAGTTTTGTGATATGACTCATTAAGCTGTTAGTTCGGTGTAGTTTGCACTCGTTTGCACTCGTTTACACCTGGCTTCTTAGGCAGTGCTATGAAAATCGACTTCCATAGGTCATCTGGTTGTACACCACTATTATAAATTTCATTTATTATTTATTATTTCTGTAACTTTCTCTATGCCGAATTCTTCCAGGTTTATCAGTAGCTCTATTTCAATGCCGTCTGGACCAGCTGCTTTATTTCTGTTTAGTTTGACCATCGCAGCTTCAACTTCGGACTTTAGTATTTCAGGTCCGTCCTTATCGTTGTGTATTATCTGTTGCTCTCTCTCTCTCTCTCTCTCTCTCTCTCTCTCTCTCTCTCTCTCTCTCTCTCTCTTGTCGTGGAAAAGATCTTTTATATATTCTTCCCATTGCTGGAGTATTTCCTCTTTCTCCAGTATTAACGTTCCATCCTTGGATTTTATACATCCTGTTGAGGAGCTGGTTTTTTGCCCTGTCAGTTCTCTTACCTCTTTATGCATGTCTGCTTTATTGGTCCTGCTCAATCTCTCTATCTCTATCTCTGCGCATTTGTTGTCGAGCCATTTCTCTTTAGCCTGTCCGCATTTGTTTCTTATCTCCCTGGGCAGTTTCCTATATTCCCTTTTTGTTTCCTTTGCATCATGTCAAGAATCTCTTCTGTCATCCACTCGTTTTTTCTATTGCGTCTGATTTCTTCTGGAGCCATGTTGTTTGCTGATGTCACTATCGCTTCCTTTAGTGAGTCCCATTTTGAGTTTCCTTTTTCAGTTTGTTCTTTGTGTTTGTTTTTCACGCTGTTACTGTATTCTTTCTGCAGGTTCAGGTCATTCACGAGCGTGTTGTATTGCAGTCTTGGTGTTGTGCTAGGATTCTTCATACTCCGGAGTTTCACCCTTAGTTTGCAGATGACTGGGACGTAGTTGCTTCCACAGTCGGCGCCTGAATAGGCTTTGCATTGCACAACTGCGTTTCTGAATCTCCTGTTTATAGTTATGTAGTCTATCTGGTTTTTCGTGTCGCCTCCTGGGCTTCTCAGTGTCCCTACACGTAGTGGGTGTTCTTGAAACCAGGTGTTAGTTATTACCTGGTCATCTGCTGTGCATCATTTGACACATTTTTCTCCTCGTTTGTTGCGGATTCCTAATCCAAAGGTGGCCGGTCGTCTCTCCTTCCCTCTCTTTACATGCCTTGGCATTCAAGTCACCCATTATGATTCTAATTTCTTGGCTTTTGCACTGAGACTTGGCATTGTCAAGTATAGAGTAGAATGATTCTATTTCTTCCTCAGCACTTAGCGTTGTTAGTGCATAAACTACCAGAAGGCAAGAACGTCAGATTGAATAAATCTAATGAGAAAACAAAACCCATTTAAACAAGGATAAAGACGGGGTGGCAAACGGTCAGAATTTAATTAGTACAGCAGAATATCAGGTTTTTAGTAGAGAGCCATAGTTATCCATGGACATACAAGCAAAATCATAAAAGCAATTATCTTATGCTCTACAGTTAGTTCGGATTTCAATTTCGTAAATGGTTGGCTACTGAAATCTAAAATGGCCGACTGTTGAAATCAATATTATCGAAGCAGTTCTTTACAGAGCATATTTCATTTTTTTTTTTTAATCATTTCACCCCGAGCAAGGCAGAAACGCCACTGATGTGCAGGGGGTTACATAAATGTAGAAGGATTAATTAGAAAAGAGTGAGGAGTACAAGCTAGTTAGAAAGGAACAATAGAAAGCTGAGAAAGCAGGTGCAATGACAGATACATGGGCGGAGAGAACGTGAAGATTATACAGGGGAGGGGAGAGAGCTAGAGTCCAGTGGTTAGTAGGTGAGTATTAACTTTGCTTTTAAATTTCTGGAGGTCGTAGCCGTCAGGAAAGCAATAATACGGGAGTGAGTTCCACAGGCGGGAAGTGCGAGAGAGGAAGCTGCAGGAGTAGAATTGTCGTCTGCGTTTGGCTAACCTGACTGTGAATGGGTGGGACCCAGTTGCCAGTCTGGTTGCACGGGTAAACACCTGTTGAGGAGGCATCAGTGACTTAAGCTCATCCGAGCAGAAGCCATGAAAGTATTTATAGAAGAGACAGAGGGAGGCCACATTTCGACGATGGGAAAGTGGCTGCAGACGAGTCGCCAGATCAGTACCTATCACATTACAGACTCTCCTTTGGAGCTTGTCAAGAACACTATATATATATATATATATATATATATATATATATATATATATATATATATATATATGAAATATGCCCCTAGAAATGATACACCTTCACTGTACTAACAACACTCCTACATAGACCACAAACTGTAATCTATTTTTTTTAATTTTTTAAAAACTTAAAAATTCTATAGAAAAAATCGATTTACTAAATTCTAAAGTAAGCTTTAATATACATAATTAGATTAATTATAAAAACTGTCCTTAATACACACATGAAACTTCACCTATTACCTTAAATACAAACGCACCTATTACCTATTCACCTATTACCTTAAATACAAACATTTAATCTTTCCTCCTACTTAAAATTTTACTCATTATGCACATATTACCTACTTACCTATTACCTTAAATTTTTAACATTAAATTTTACCTCTTACATTAAATCTTACCGCCAACGATGATCTAATTAAAATTTAAAATTTAATAGGACAGAATCGATTTTCTAAATCCAAAATTAAGATTAAATATACAAAATTAGATGAATTATAAAAACTCTGCTTAAATACAAAAATATTCTGTACAAAATAAGCATCCCACCCCTTACCGGCTCTTCTAAGAAATCCAAAGGATATAGTCTAGTCGCAAGATAAAAAAAAATTTAATTTTAACCGCTAATGTTAAATCTGTCTACAAAACTCACAGACACTTATTAATCAACCATATTCACTACCCACACCACTTTCTTCAAAATTTAAACGGACAATTCACAAGACCTCTTCCCTTATCACTAAGCCCCACCAACATCCCACACACAACTGACCAAATATAAGAAAAGAGGCTTTCCATTCCTGTCCACACCGCCTGATGAGACATTGTAGTTTCAATGTCGAAACAAATGTACTATTTGTAGTGGATATATAAAAAATTCTGTACATGTTCTAAAATACATATATAGTCATCCGCAGACAGAACTGTTCCGCCGTATCACAGCTCCGGTTAGACTCCGATTGCTTTTTTTAACTAGGATTGAAACCCGACCGAAATGGCGTCAGTCGGCGACTCTACCCCTGGGCTATGGGCGTTCGGTGGAAGTAGTCAGACTTTTTAGCGCATATCATTATACGCGCCCAATAGCTAGCGCGCTCTAATTCATTTCACTGAATGAGCGATGCGTACATACCAGAGTAGATACTGTTTATCAAAGTCTACTATTTTTCCAGAGTGCTCAATCAGGGTGTGAGAGCGTAAATATTGTCATCCGCAGACAGATCTGTTTCGCCGTATCACAGGTCATCAGTACGATATATATATATATATATATATATACGAGATATATATATATATATATATATATATATATATATATATATTCTAAACATATACTGTTAAAAATAAGAGAATGAATGTCTATTATGTTTAATCCAGAGCCGTTATAAACATTGTATTTTGGCTTTAATTTCAGGTGAAAATAAAAACACAAATTCTCCAACATTTAGATAATTTTTTATTAAGTTCGTTCGAAGCATGAGCCATCTTCAGAGAGGTTACAATATTGGAGGTCATCTACATTAAATCCAAACAACCCACACTTAATAAAATCACGTTTAAATCTGGTCATAACACATTACATTGTATTTAAATATATGCTTCTGTTAACATTTTGAGCTGTGACGTCAGAGAACCGCATTACAAATTTACGAACTGCGTTTGCTATTTTTGGTAACTGTTATCGTTGCCTAGCAAAGTTTTATGTCAACACATAATAAAATCGTCGCTGATGGTGGATGTTTTTGTGTTAACGTCCTTGTAACCTCTCTGAAGATGGCTCATGTGAGCCGAAAGCTTAGAACCAAATTAATAAAAGATTATCCAAATGTTGGAGAATTTTTGTCTTTATTTTCTACTGAAATTAAAGCCAAAATACGACGTTTAAAACGGCTCATGATTAAACAAAATAGACATTGTTTCTTATATTTAACAGTATATGTTTAGAAAATTATTTGCTGCCTCGATACAATATATATATATATATATATATATATATATATATATATATATATATATAACTAGACAAAACTAAAAAGTGACCTGTCCAAAACAAAGCTACTCCGCACCCCTCTCCTAACCCAAGGCTGTATCACTATGGCTACAAACTGCCGGCTAAATCCTCCTAAACTTCCACCACATTCACTTACATATCATATTACCGAAAATAAATCGTTTTCACCATTTGTTTTTCATTTCAACTTATCACCAGATGAGGAGCAAGCGTAGTTCCGAAACGCGTAAATGTTTGTGTAGTGATACTATGCTTTTATAAACCAACGTAACAACCATTACTATATATATATACATATATACATGTTCATCGTTGTTTGATCTGATCTAACGGCAGTATATAACATTCTTAACCGACGCGTTTTGTCTTCTGAGAGACTCTATCAAATCGATTGGTAAATAACTTTTCCTCTTCTCTCTTTTTTATTCATATATATATATATTGTCATTCGCAGACAGATGTGTTTCACTGTATCACAGCTCATCAGTACGGTTAGACTCCGATTGCTTTTTAACCCAGGATTGAAACCCAACCGACTTGGCGTCATTCGCGATTCTATCTCTGGGCTATGGGCGTTCGGTGGAAGAAGGCAGACCTTTTAGCGGATATATATTATCATTATACGCGCCCAATAGCCAGAGCGCTCTAATTCATTCTACTGAATGAGCGATGCGTACACGCCAGAGTAGCTACTGTTTTTCAAAGTCTACCATTCTTCCAGAGTGCTCAATCAGGGTGTGAGAGCGTAAATATTGTCATCCGCAGACAGATCTGTTTCGCTGTATCAGAGCTCATCAGTACGGTTAGACTCCGATTGCTTTTTAACCCAGGATTGAAACCCAACCGACTTGGCGTCAGTCGGCGATTCTATCTCTGGGCTATGGGCGTTCGGTGGAAGAAGGCAGACCTTTTAGCGGATATATATTATCATTATACGCGCCCAATAGCCAGATAGCTCTAATTCATTCTACTGAATGAGCGATGCGTACACGCCAGAGTAGCTACTGTTTTTCAAAGTCTACCATTCTTCCAGAGTACTCCATCAGGGTGTGAGAGCTTAAATATTGTCATCCGCAGACAGATCTGTTTCGCTGTATCAGAGCTCATCAGTACGGTTAGACTCCGATTGCTTTTTAACCCAGGATTGAAACCCCACCGACTTGGCGTCAGTCGGCGATTCTATCTCTGGGCTATGGGCGTTCGGTGGAAGAAGGCAGACCTTTTAGCGTATATATTATCATTATACGCGCCCAATAGCCAGATAGCTCTAATTCATTCTACTGAATGAGCGATGCGTACACGCCAGAGTAGCTACTGTTTTTCAAAGTCTACCATTCTTCCAGAGTGCTCAATCAGGGTGTGAGAGCGTAAATATTGTCATCTGCAGACAGATCTGTTTCGCTGTATCAGAGCTCATCAGTACGGTTAGACTCCGATTGCTTTTTAACCCAGGATTGAAACCCCACCGACTTGGCGTCAGTCGGCGATTCTATCTCTGGGCTATGGGCGTTCGGTGGAAGAAGACAGACCTTTTAGCGTATATATTATCATTATACGCGCCCAATAGCCAGATAGCTCTAATTCATTCTACTGAATGAGCGATGCGTACACGCCAGAGTAGCTACTGTTTTTCAAAGTCTACCATTCTTCCAGAGTACTCCATCAGGGTGTGAGAGCGTAAATATTGTCATCCGCAGACAGATCTGTTTCGCTGTATCAGAGCTCATCAGTACGGTTAGACTCCGATTGCTTTTTAACCCAGGATTGAAACCCCACCGACTTGGCGTCAGTCGGCGATTCTATCTCTGGGCTATGGGCGTTCGGTGGAAGAAGGCAGACCTTTTAGCGTATATATTATCATTATACGCGCCCAATAGCCAGATAGCTCTAATTCATTCTACTGAATGAGCGATGCGTACACGCCAGAGTAGCTACTGTTTTTCAAAGTCTACCATTCTTCCAGAGTGCTCAATCAGGGTGTGAGAGCGTAAATATTGTCATCTGCAGACAGATCTGTTTCGCTGTATCAGAGCTCATCAGTACGGTTAGACTCCGATTGCTTTTTAACCCAGGATTGAAACCCGACTGAATTGGCATCAGTCGGCTATTCTGCCACTGGGCTATGGGCTATATATAGGCCCATAGCCCAGGTAATCTCCGATTGATGCCAATTCGGATTGGTTGACGATTTATATATATATATATATATTTTAATTCAGATACTTCAATCCAAGGGAAAAAAGCAGGAAGGTAAATTCCAAAAAACCCGATCCTAATTAATATTAAAAATTTATTTTAATATTAAAAAATGATACAGGAAGAGAGCTCCATGTAATAAAATATTACAGAGCAAATATATATATTAAAAAAGGATTAATTCAAAGATGTTGAATAGCCATTTCGATATGAAGATCCCCACGGGGGACGACACATCACCTCAGCAACAGAAAAAAACGGTTTCTGAAAGGTTTTTTCTGTTGCTGAGGTGATGTGTCGATATGAAGATCCCCACGGGGACGACACATCACCTCAGCAACAGAAAAAAAGGGTTTCTGAAAGGTTTTTTTCTGTTGCTGAGGTGATGTGTCGTCCCCCGTGGGGATCTTCATATCGAAATGGCTATTCAACATCTTTGAATTAATCCTTTTTTAATATATATATATATATATATATATATATCGTTAGTAATGTTACGTTCTGATCGTATTTCGCTTTGAAATATACTTGATTTTTTATACTCTAATCCACGATGTCTTTTGAAGTTACCGATGTGGATGTAAAGAATAAACATAAACATGGCTGAAGCAATCAGCGATTGGAATTGAATTTATGGGAGATGATGTAAAAGCCGCATCGTAATAAATATGGCTGAATAATTCAGCGATTTAATTTGCCGAAGTATAGTTAAAAGACAACCCTGGAAAAGAAACATGGCTAAAGCAATCCGCGGTGGCTATTGAATTTACCAAGGAGGATGCAACAGCCAAAACGTTAAAAAATGCCTTAAGCAATAATCTATGGCTATTAAATTTACCGAAGAGGATGCAAAATCCAGAACCTAACAAGAAGGTGAATTGGCATGACGAAGGAAGCATTCCAGAAGTTGAGTAAAGTATTAAGAAACAGAACAATTTCGTTAGAAACAAAGAAGAGAGTACTAGATTGCTATGTGATGCCAATTCTTCAATCTGGCAGTGAATGCTGGACAATACCATCAAATATGAAGGAAAAACTTGAAGCAACTGAAATGAAGTTCTACAGACGCATACTGAATATGAAGTGGGGGATCAGTTTCACCTTGCAATCAATATATAAACTGACCATTCACTTTGTGGTCACAGCAATTTCTATACATTTATATTCCTGAGATCCAAAAGCACAAGGATGCATTCCAGGAGCTGAGTAGAGTATTAAAAAACAGGACAATTCCGTTAGAAACAAAGAAGAGAGTACTGGATTGCTATGTGATGTCAGTTCTTCAATATGGCAGTGAATGCTGGACAATACCATCAAATATGAAGGAAAAACTTAAAGCAACAGAAATGTGGTTCTACAGAAGGATGCTGCGAATCGCATGAATCGAGCAGGTGAGCAATGATGAGGTCTTGGAAATGATGGAACCAAAAAGAAATTAATACCGAGCATCAGGAAGGGACAGCTGAAGTTCCTGGGACACGCAATGAGGAAGGAGGGCTTGGAGAATCTGATACTCGCAGGCCAGATAGAGGGGAAAATAGACAGGGGAAAGCAGCGGATAACATATTTGAAGGGCCTAATCAGGTGGATGACGGAATGAGGATTGCATGGTGTAACAGTAGAAGGCGTGCTCAGAGCCACCAGGTATAGGGAAACGTAGAAGGCCATGATCGTCTACGTCCTGAAGGAACAGGGCACATGAAAGAAGAACATATATGCCAACTGTTTATAAGAAATTATAATGTAGATATAAAGTGGGGGATAAAATCTATATTATGATAAATATATAAAGTGATCCCTCCTTTTGGGGCCATGCTATTTTCTATACATTTGTATTCTAGATTTATGGGCTTCAGCTAGTGGATGATAGAACGGGGGTTGTGTGGCGTAACAGGAGAAGGCGTGCTCAGAGCCACCAGGGATAGGGAAACGTGGAAAGCCATGATCGCCTACGTCCTGAAGGGACAGGGCACACAGAAGAAGAAGAAGAAGAAGAAGAAGAAGAAGAAGAAGAAGAAGAAGAAGAAGAAGAAGCACAGCTGAAGCAATCCATGATGGCTATGGAATTTACCGTTAACTGAATTGGTTGAAGCAAACCGCGATGGCTATTTAATTTTCTGGTGAGGATGTAAAACCCAAGCCTTAACAAACATGGATGAAGCAATCCGCGATCTCTATTGAATATACCGCTGATGATGTAAAAAACAAGCCATAACAAACATGACTGGAGAAAATACAGAGGCTGGGCGCGCTTGACATGGATTATTGAACGAATCGTTACTCAGTGCCGGCTGGTAAGGATTGATATCGACGGTGTTCTTTTTTTTATCGGTGTCGATCTCTTTCCGCCATCTTTAAATAGGAATCTTCCTTCCAGACCAACCTAAGACAACTTCGGTAACAGTATCGTCTGCTCATCTCCCAAAACTGAATATTTTTCCAATTTTTGCTTTTTCTCGGTTGGTTTAAATATTCTCTTGAATGTTCATTTTTTTCTACGTACTCTTGCACTCTTCTAAGTACTCATTCTTCTAAGTACTCTCTTTTTATTTTACATCAACCTTAACTCTCTTCTTCACATTTTTCCGAGCCTATTTCGGCATCCTTTCATTTTTAGCTGACAGATTTAATTCCTTCAATTTTTTTTTATTCTCTCGTCGATCGTATAGTTTTTCTTTGTGTCGACATTTTTTTTTTATTTATTTAAACCCTGTCAATTTTTAATTACATACTTTGAACATTAAACTTTCATCTTTTTCCTTTATCTTGTTCTTTCTATCCGATCGTAGCCTTTTTGTGACTTGTCCTCGATCGATCTCCCACACTCACTCAATCCCTTCCTTTGTCTCGCTCCCTTTATGTATGACTAGCATCATAACCCGGCGTTGCCCGTGCAGCTCAGAACATTTTAGTAGTAGGAGAATATGCCACTTTTTATTTTACATATTTTGTTTTTGTTTAAAAAACACTTTTTAAAAAAATATTTCTTTTGTTTCAAAATTACGGGGAAAAATATTCACATTTTTTGTTGACCAAATTAATTTTTAAAAACGTCGGAATAAAAATTAAATATAAAGGCTCATTTTTCTTTTTTTTACTAAAAAAATATTTTAGTTTGCGTTTGACACGTGTGATTTGATTTCTGTGACGTAATTCAGCAACCATCTTAGATCTTAGATGTGTTACGGAGTAAATGTAAACAATCGGCTCCATAGGCCCAAAAGTGCGAAAGGGAAAATTGCTGAACTTAAACTCAAAAAGTATGTGTCGACCTGGCTTCCCTGTACATATGTGTCCCTAGAAAGTTTGAATGGCGTAGCTTACAAAATGTAGGCGTGCATAGGGAACATTATCACACAAACTCACAGATTGCCTTTTATATATATAGATTATTGATCGTCCATACTATTTTCTCTCTTTCTCTTTTAACTTTCTCTCTTTCTCTCTCTTTCCTGGCATTTTTATACCCCTCTTCTTCTTTCTTTCCTTTTCGCTCCCCCCCCCCCGGCTCGTTCTCGCTCTCTTTCTCATTCTCTCTTTATGTCTCTTTCTCTCTCTTGCACATTCTTGTGTCATTTTCTCCTTTGTACTGTTTTTCTCTTTAACCCCCCACCACCTTCACGTTCTCTCCCCCCCCTCTCTCCCTCTCTCTCTCTCTCTCTCTCTCTCTCTCTCTCAAATGCTGTTCCTTTTCATTTGTTCCCTTTCCTCCTTTATCTATCTCTCCCTTATTCTCACTGTATGTGTCTTTATCTCTCTCTCTCTCTCTCTCTCTCTCTCTCTCTCTCTCAAATGCTGTTCCTTTTCATTTGTTCCCTTTCCTCCTTTATCTATCTCTCCCTTATTCTCACTGTATGTGTCTTTATCTCTCTCTCTCTCTCTCTCTCAAATGCTGTTCCTTTTCATTTGTTCCCTTTCCTCCTTTATCTATCTCTCCCTTATTCTCACTGTATGTGTCTTTATCTCTCTCTCTCTCTCTCTCTCTCTCTCTCTCTCTCTCTCAAATGCTGTTCCTTTTCATTTGTTCCCTTTCCTCCTTTATCTATCTCTCCCTTATTCTCACTGTATGTGTCTTTATCTCTCTCTCTCTCTCTCTCTCAAATGCTGTTCCTTTTCATTTGTTCCCTTTCCTCCTTTATCTATCTCTCCCTTATTCTCACTGTATGTGTCTTTATCTCTCTCTCTCTCTCTCTCTCTCTCTCTCTCTCTCTCTCTCTCAAATGCTGTTCCTTTTCATTTGTTCCCTTTCCTCCTTTATCTCTCCCTTATTCTCACTGTATGTGTCTTTATCTCTCTCTCTCTCTCTCTCTCTCTCTCAAATGCTGTTCCTTTTCATTTGTTCCCTTTCCTCCTTTATCTATCTCTCCCTTATTCTCACTGTATGTGTCTTTATCTCTCTCTCTCTCTCTCTCTCTCTCTCAAATGCTGTTCCTTTTCATTTGTTCCCTTTCCTCCTTTATCTATCTCTCCCTTATTCTCACTGTATGTGTCTTTATCTCTCTCTCTCTCTCTCTCTCTCTCTCTCTCTCTCTCAAATGCTGTTCCTTTTCATTTGTTCCCTTTCCTCCTTTATCTATCTCTCCCTTATTCTCACTGTATGTGTCTTTATCTCTCTCTCTCTCTCTCTCTCTCTCAAATGCTGTTCCTTTTCATTTGTTCCCTTTCCTCCTTTATCTATCTCTCCCTTATTCTCACTGTATGTGTCTTTATCTCTCTCTCTGTCTCTCTCTCTCTCTCTCGCTATCTCCCGCAATATCTACTTTGCCTTCTTTATCATACTCTTACTCCCCTCTTTCTGCAATTACTCTGTCTCCCTTCCCCTTAACTATCTCCCTATCTCCTTCGCACTCTCTATCTCGTTTTCTCTCTTTCTCTCTGCATTTGTGTTTATCTCTCCACCGTTGTGCCGTTGTCTCTATCGCATTGATTGTTTCTTCCTGTCTTGTGCTACCTGAAATTTTCCCTCCTTCATACACACACACACACTCTCTCTCTCTCTCCCATTATATATATTTCGAATTCCAGCCGAATTCATTGCATTCACTTACGCGCAAATATCCTTGGGAAAATGTATTAATCCGTCTATTTCTTCCAGTTATGGGTTAAATAACAGGACAGATTGGGTTCTAACTGACTGACGGGATATAATAGCTGGAATCATGATTAAGTCTGATACTGGTCATAAAGTGGGGGATCAGTTTTATATTGTCATTAAGTAATAAACTGATCCCCCTATTTACTAGTCAATAATATAATACATCTCTTCTCCCTCTAGCTATGAGTCAAATAACAGGACAGATTGGGTTCTATAGCCTTGGTCGGCAGCCAGTCTACCGAAGAAAGCAATGGCAATCTACTGCGGGATAATCTTCTGCCCAGTCAGTCATGTCGCTTTCGAGACATGATCGCCCAAAGCGTGTATCACGTATGGCACTTATCTGACTGAACCAGGTAGGACAATCTAGCATGTAGACTTAATGGATGATACTCGTCATATGCAGTATCCTGAGATGTAGGCATAATCAATAGTTGTAAAATTTGGGACATAGGCCTCGCCTTCGTCTGTATTTATGGCTGACAACAGCTAATCACATTACTGTAAGGGGGAACAAAGGCGTATGCATATTCATTACTTCAGAAAGTCATCATTATATATTCAAAACTTTGCCCACTTTGTGGAACTTATCAAAGATGCTCTCATCCATTGCAACCAGATAGTGAGCCTGAATGTGATGAGTTTGTTCACTAAGGTACCCACGGTAGAGGCACTACCGATAATCAGGTACAGAGTGGCATCAGACCCATCCTTGGGAGAACATACCAGTATTCCACTAGATAACCTGATGGAAATGTTAACTTTGTGCACGCAAACAACATACGTCGGAATGAGATCAGACATATATCAACAGGATGAAGGCTTAGCCATGGGCTCGCCATTATCACCATCACTGGCTAACATATACATGGAATACTTTCAACAGGTGAAGAGGCTCATCCCTTGTTTCCTGTTTAGGATGTGGTTTCCGGTTTTTCTCTTTTCCAATTTTTTCACTTTTTTTTATTTTATTTTTTTTTCAATTAAAGTAGATAGACTAAACTATCGCCCGGTTCACACTCCACCCACATCTATTGAACAGGTGAAGAAGCTCATCCCTTGTTTCCTGTTTAGGATGTGGTTTCCGGTTTTTCTCTTTTCCAATCTTTTCACTCTTACGTAGATTAAAAAATATATATATATATGTGTGTGTGTGTGTGTGTGTGTGTGTGTGTGTTTCCTCTTTCTCTCTGAAGTATCTAACTCTCTAATTCTGTTTTTATATGTTATCTCAAGTTTCTCTTCTCTGTACTTTCTATCTATCTATCTATCTATCTATCTATCTATCTAAATCTGGTCATATCTATCTATCTTGCTATCTAGCTAGCTAGCTATCAATATATATATATATATATATATATATATATATATATATATATATATATGCCAGTGTTTCTATCCTTGTAATCCACTCTTCACATCTTTCTTGTTTTAATTTTCTTCACCTCTCTCTCTCTCTCTCTCTCACTCTCTCTCTCTCTCACTCACTCTCACTCTCTGTATATATATATATATATATATATATATATATATATTAATCATATCACCCCAAGCAAGGCGAAAACGCCACTGATGCGCAGGGGACTACGTAAGAGTGAAAAGATTGGAAAAGAGAAAATCGGAAATCACATCCTAAACAGGAAACAAGGGATGAGCCTCTTCACCTGTTCAATAGACGTGGGTGAAGTGTGAACCGGGCGATAGTTTAGTCTATCTACTCCAATTGAAAAAAAAAATAAAATAAAAGAAGAGAGAAAAGATTGGAAAAGAGAAAAACCGGAAACCACATCCTAAACATATATATATAGAGAGAGAGAGATAGAGAGAGAGTAAGGGGAAGAAAATTAAAACAAGAAAGATATGAAGAGAGGATTACAAGGATAGAAACACTGGCATATATATATATATATATATATATATATACTTGAACATTATTTTTGATCGATAATCGTATTTAAGTAGATATTCTATCCAAAATCAAACAGTATTATATATTTATTTCTACCGGCCTGATTAATTTACGATAATTTTTTGTTCCTAAAATGTGTCATTCAGGCAGGATTCGAACCTGCGACCTCTATACACATAGGGAAAACCACCAGTTGATCTGGTATGTCTTAGACTTCCGACCACGAGGTTCGAATCCTGCCGAATGACACACATTTTCGTAACAAATATTTATCGTAAATAATCAGGCCGGTAGAAATAAATATATAATACTGTTTAATTATAAACAGAATATCAACTTAAATACGAGTATTGATCAAAAATAATGTTCAAACAAATCATTTCAAATTGTCGGTTGTTTATAACCAGTTTCGTTAATCTTCGTTAATTTCCGTAATATAAAACAGAATATCTACTTAAATACGAGTATCGATCAAAAATAATATTCAAACAAATCATTTCAATTTTTCGGTTGTTTCCCGACTGCAGTCACTCTCTCACCGGCGTGATGTGGCTTCCCTGTGCCTCTTCTATAAATGCTTTCACGGTTTCTGCTTCGATGAACTTAGATCACTGGTGCCCCCGAGGTATGAATTTGCACGAGATACTAGATTAGAAACTAGGTCCCACCCTTTTACAGTGAAACAGGTAAGATGTAACCACAATTTATACTCCAGCAGCTTCTTTTCTCGTACTTCCCGCCTGTGGAATTCCATTCCATATATTTGCTTCCCCGACGGCTACAATCTCCAGGAGTTTAAATGTAAGGTCAACAGACACCTCTTATCACACTAACTGGCATTCATTCTCTCAAACACTCTTTCCATCTACTCAACCCTCATTCTCGGTATCCTCATCCGTCTCCTTCTGACATTTCCTATATCTAACCACTCGTTCTCATCACTTTTCCCTATGTAACCCCCTGCGCAACAGTGGCAGTGGAATGCTTTGCTTGGAGTGAAATGATTAATATATATATATATATATATATATATAAACTTATTTATAAATGGAACTTTGTTTGTGTGTCTGTGTGTGTAAATTTTCAAGAAAATCGGTTCAAACGTTTCGGAGTTTATATTTTACGGACACACACACAGACACACACACAGAGACAAAGTTCCATTTATATATATATATATATATATATATATGATGTACGTAATCGTTACTAATAGAAGTACATTCCACAGATA
This sequence comes from Ascarosepion bandense, assembly GCA_037127315.1. Lineage (NCBI taxonomy): Eukaryota > Metazoa > Mollusca > Cephalopoda > Sepiida > Sepiidae > Ascarosepion > Ascarosepion bandense. The sequence goes on along the minus strand of JBBBDQ010002164.1, from coordinate 735,896 downwards.
TATATTTACTTTTAAAAAGTGCTCAATACAAAAGTAGAGCTTAAATATATGGTAATTACTATTATTGTTATAATAATAGCATACTGCAACTAAAGATTTGTAATGTTTCAGTGTTAAAACACCATCATCAGGCAGTAAAATGTGGTTAGTTTATTTTGTATATATATACATATATAGATAAGAAGATTTTCAAAATAAAATTTAAAATAAAAATAATCAAATAAAAAATAAATAAAAGCATAAAATAAAGAGGTCATCCAATGAGATGGATTAAGTGGGCTTGTGAAGTTATAACATGTTAAAGAATGGTGTGTGTACGTCTCATAGACAGTCGTGTTTCAATGTTTTGCTTCTGAAAGCCACTCATGTCAAAAATTTTAAACCGGAAAAAAATTAAAAGTTAAAGAAGAAAAAATAAAAGAAAAAAAAAGAAGAAAGAAGAGAGAAGTGAAAGAAAAAAAAGAAAGATTAACAAAGAAAATTTGGAACGTTTGAAAAGATAAAATAAAATAAAATAAATATAAAAAATAAATCACAAATGAAGGATAAGAATAATGTAAAAACAAAAATTAAAATTAAAAATAAATTCTAAAAAGAATTTGTTCATAAGTACAAATAAAAAATAATAGTAATTAAAAATTTGCCAATTCAATAAACTAAATCTTTTTTTTTTTAATCGTATCACCCCGAGCAAGGCGGTAACGCCACTGATGTGCAGGGGGCTACGTAATTGTGAAAAAATTGGAAAAGAGAAAGCCGGAAACCACATCCTAAACAGGGATTAAGGTATGAGCCTATTAACCTGTTCAATAGACGTGGATGGAGTATGAACCGGGCGATAGATAGATCTATCTACTCCAATTGAAAAAAAAAAGACAAAGTGAGAAGATAGGAAAGAGAAAGCCGGAAACCACATCCTAAACAGGGAACAAGGGATGAGCCTCTTAACCTGTTCAATAGACATGGGTGGAGTGTGAACCGGGCGATAGATAGATCTATCTACTCCAATTGTAGAAAAGAAAACAAAGTGAGAAGATTGGAAAAGAGAAAGCCGGAAACCACATCCTAAACAGGGAACAAGGGATGAGCCTATTAACCTGTTCAATAGACGTGGGTGGAGTGTGAACCGAGCGATAGATAGATCTATCTACTCCAATTGAAAAAAAAAGAGTAAAACAAAGTGAGAAGATTTGAAAGTGTTCAATTTTTTTAAGAGCAAATAGTGAAAATATTGAAATAAAATTGAGATAATTTCAGCTGTATTTAAGAGTATTGAAAACTGTGGTGGCAAAATTAGGGATTTCATTACGCAGGTTCAATAAGTCAGTTTTGGAGAATTTTATTATATGTTTTTTTTTTCTTGTAAGCAAAGGAATCATATTTCATGTAACGATTTACATGTTCTAGGTTTAGTTAATATTTTCCAGTTAACTGTAGAAGCTTTATTTGAAATTTTCAATTGCTAGTAATATTTAGAAAGAGGAGCAGAATTACTATATATTTTATTACTGAAAAATAAGTTATGCTGGTAAAATCGAGACTTAAAAGTATTCTTATTACATCCGATATAATGTTTTGTAAGATTCGGATTTTCAGTAGTGGAGATGGTAGCTTGGTATACAATTGAATTTGTTAAGTATTTATTCGCATAGGACATACGTTAGAGTTATGACAATTGCAGGAATTGTGTTATTATCATTATTTATAGTAAGTTGGTTATAACTAATATCATAATATTGTTTTAGGATTTTATTATTGTGTTTTTTTTTTATTATCATATCAAGGTTATCAGTGCGGGTATAACGATGTTTCAGCCTATTTTTATTAACAATTTTGCTATGGGATTATTAGTTGGGAAGTATTTCTCGTGTTAATACATTTATTTTCTATCTCAATTACTTGTCGTTGTTCATTTATTTGTGCGGGTCCCTTTCCCGGGATCCACAATATATATATATATATATATATATATATATATATATATATATATATATATATATATATACTAGCAGTATAGCCTGGCGTTGCTCGGGTGTAATAAAAGCTTTAAAACTAATCCATGGTCCTGGGGCTCAGACTCTTTGGACGTTGGCACGAAAGACTAAAAAGCAATAGTTGTTGCCAATTAAAGCGAAACCGTAGACTGAAAGAAAAATGAATGGATGTAAGTCAAATTTTGATTTCCTGGTATCGATATAAAATAAGTTTTTTTCGTCGTAAACTGAATATTGAAGGCTAAATAAGTCCTCTGAGTAAATGGTATCATGTCTGAGACGAAGAACTACAATTATATCTACTTACAGCCAAACCCGAATCAAAAACTAAAATAAACAGATAAACAGACACATACACAAACATCTTGCCTTATATATGTATATATATAGATATATCCATATATCTATATATATTATCGATTTTCTACACTATTGTAAGAACTGCAACGTTGAATATCGTTTCTTATGTCTTTGTCTATGAGTGTATCAAATTTGATTAAAATCGGACCACTCCTTCTATAACCCGATTTTTTCGATTGTCGATTATCGATATTTATCGGGGGTACCTCGACATAAAACCTAGCTAAGAACACTCGCAGACGCTTATAGTACAACTGTATAAATTTTCAAGAAAATCGGTTCAACCGTTTCGAAGTCTATAGTTAACGGACACAGATACACATACACAGATACACACACACACACACACACACACACACACACACACACACACACATACAAAGTTCCAATAATTTTAGATAAATGTATGTATCTGTGTTTGTGTAGTTTTTTTTTAATGTTTATGATTCACTCTTCATGTGTTAAATTTATTTTCTTCCTCGTACTCTCTCTCTCTCTCTCTCTCTCTCTCTCTCTCTCTCTCGCTCACTCTCTCATTATTTCCTGCTATTTCTCCTTTTCTTTTCATTTTTTTTTTTTAATTTTTCTCGATTTTTTTCGCTTTATTTTCAAGGGCATCTTTTTCTTTCTTTTTTATTTTTGGCTCAGGTGTCTCTTTTCTATTTCCGCTTGTTCCCCGTCGATCGAACATTGATCTCTCTCTCTCTCTCTCTCGTACTCTCTCTCTTACTCTCTCTTACTCGCTCTCTCTCTCTCTTACTCTCTCCTCTTACTCCCTCTTACTCTGTCTCTCTTACTCTCTCTCTCTTACTCCCTCTTACTCTCTCTCTCTTACTAACTCAAATGTAATTCGGGGAGCCGAGTTCGAATTCCAGCTGAATTCTTTGCATTCATTTACCCACAAACACCCTTGGGAAAGGTATTAATCCGTCTCTTCCCACCAGTTATGGGTTAAATAATAGGACACATTGGGTTCTATAGCTATGGCTGACAACCAGTCTACCGCAGAAAGCAATGGCAATCTACTGCTGGATAATCTTTTGCCCAGTCTGTCATGTCTCTTTCTAGACATGATCGCCCAAAGCGTGTATCATGTATGGCACTTAACTGACTGACTGAATATAATAGTTGAAAATATGATTAAGGCTTCTACTGGGCATAAAGTGGGGAATCAGTTTTATATTGTTATAAAGTAATAAACTGACCCCCCACTAATTACTACTTAATAATATAGTACATCTCTTTCTCCTCTAGCTATCAGTCAAATAACACGACAGATTGGGTTCTATAGCCTTGGATGACAACCAGTCTACCGCAGAATGCAATATCAACCTACTGCTGGATAATATTTGCCCAGTCAGTCATATATCTTTCTAGACATGATCGCCCAATGGCACTTAACTGACTGACTGACCCAATCTTTCTTTCCTTCGTTTTCTCGCACATTCTCTCTTATCCACTTCTTCCCAACTCTTCTCGACTTTCTTTCTTTCTTTCCTTTTCTCCGTCCTCTCTTCCTTACCCACGCCTTTTCCTTCTTTTTCCTATCAATTCTTACTTTTTCTTTCTTTCCTTTTCTCGCACATTCTTCCTTACTCCCTTGATATTTACTTCCTTTTCTCACTGTCTCTTTCTTAAACACATTTTATTTCCTTCTTTTTTTTTTTTTACCTATCCTACCTCTCTCTTTTTCCCCCCTTATTCTTTTCCCTCTCTTTCTTTGTCTTCTTCTCCTCACCCTTCTTATTCCTCACCCTTTTATTCTTTCCTTTTTTTTTCATCCCTTATTTTAATATTTCTGTCTGTTTCCCATTATGTTTATGTCCCTATTTTCAAGCTTCCATTATGATCTTTCCTTTTGCCACCAACTCCCCCCGTGACCTTTTATCCTCCATTACCCAAATTCTCCATCTTTCCCACAGCCCTGCCTTTCTATGGCTTCTTTTTAGTGGCCTTCTTTTCTCTTTCTTTTCCCCCACATTCTTATTTTATTTTCTCTTTCTTTTCTTATTTTTTTTTCTTCTTCTTCTTCCCCGGTTGATTCTAACCCCATTCGCTCAAAAACATCGGAAGAAAACGCACAAAGACGCCACGAAAGGTGGTTGGCCCGGGAATGGCGATCGTCTAATGAATAACACCGCGTGAAAATCCCGTTTATCTGACTTAAATGGAGCGTCGTGTTATCTCGATAACAATCAGGATTTCACTACAAAGTCAATTTACAACGAAATCTCTTGTGTACCATTTCTGTCTAAGGGACATGTACACGTCAAATAGAAAGGATTCATACCCCGCTTATCAATAGCCGGATCGTCGTGCCAGTGTCAGTATCGTAAAGACAAGCATCATCTCACACTAGAATATCAACGAGGAATATCTGCATAATACTTGTGATTTTCTGAAAGAAATGAGAATAGAATATTTTAATAAATGCTCAGTATTTGCCGTTTTTATTTTTCTTGCACATGCACCCGTATGCGTAATTCCAATCGTAAACGAACACATATTCGGTGATCGTCAGCACATTTCGACGCCAATGTTTAAGAGAAAACATCCATATTATTTTACGGCTTTTTTTTCTTTTTTTTTTTTTTTATCGGGGATGGGGAATTGTTTATTTCGGTTAACTGTTATTTTTCTCTGGAATATGTCCATCTGTCTAATCTATAGAGAAATTTCTTCTTTTTTTTTTACACTATTTGACAATAAACAATCATTCATCAGTACATCCATGAAAGCCGATTCATCGATCTGTTCATAATTATTTGATTTTCTTTTGTTAATCATATCACCCCATGCAAGGACGTAAAGCCACTAAGATACAAGGTTTGTTTTGATTTATTTATTTTTTTTTTACGTCATATCAACATCAGTCAGTCAGTTAAGTGCCATACGTGATACACGCTTTGGGCGATCATGTCTCGAAAGAGACATGACTGACTGGGCAGAAGATTATCCCTCAGTAGGTTGCCATTGCTTTCTGCAGTAGACTAGTTGCCGACCAAGGCTATAGAATCCAATCTGTCCTATTATTTAACCCATAACTGGAAGGAAGAGACGGATTAATACCTTTCCCAAGGGTATCTGTACGCAAGGAATTCAACTGAAATTCGAACTCGGCTCCCCGATTTGTCATTCCGAGTTGATATCCATTGCACCACAACGCGCATCCAACAGTGGGTTATTTAATACCGACAAGATTTTTAAGATAGGTTCGTATGAATAGAATATGTTTTCTTTGCCAGAAATCAGTTTGTAAATCAAATTTCATTGACATATTATTATAAAGAGGGTTTTGTCAAGAGTCAGATATTTATTGCCGGAACTTTGTTCGGTTTCGTTTTATTTATTTATTTATTTATTTATTTATTGACGGTATATCAACCTCAGTTGGTTATTTAATGCTGACAAGATTTTTAGGATGGGTTTTTATGAATAGAATATGTATTCTTTGTAAGAAAACAATTTGTAGATCAGGTCTTATTCATGTATTTTTGTAAATAGAATTTTGTTTTGGTTAGTTTTGGTTTATTTTGTTTTACGGCATATTAACCTCAGTGGGTTATGAATTCCGACAAGACTTTTAGGATAGGTTCGTATGAATAAAATATATATTCTTTGTAAAACAATAAGTTTGTAAGAAATCAGGTTTCTTATATAGATTTATTTTAACTTGTTGCTGCTATTTTTCTATAAAAATCTATTTTTATACTTTCATTGTGTTTTAAAAGAGTGCGAGATTGCTATGTGATGTCAGTTCTTCAATACGGCAGTGAATGCTAGACAATATCATCGAAAATGAGGACAAAACTGGAAGCAGCAGAAATGTGGTTCTACAGAAGGATGCTGGGGATATCGTGGACTGAGCATGAGAGCAACGATGAGGTACTGGAGAGAATGGCAACAAAAAGAAAATTAATACTGAGCATCAGGAAGAGACAATTGAAGTTCCTGGGACACGCAATGAGGAAGGAGAGCTTGTAAAAGCTGATACTGACGGACCAGATAGAAGGAAAAAGAGACAGAGGAAGGCAGCGGATAACATATTTGCAGGGTCTGATGAGGTGGATGACGGAACGGGGGTTGCCAGAAGTAACGGGAGCAAAAATACTAAGAGCCACAAGGGATAGGGAGATATGGAGAACCATGATCGACTACGTTCTGAAAGGACAGGGCACATAGAAGAATATATATGCCAACTGTTTATAAAAAATTATAATGTGGGTGTAAAATGGGGGATTAATTCTATATTATAATCAATATATAAACTGATCCCTCATTTTGTGTCCATGCTAGTTTCTATACATTTATTTTCTAGATTTATGAGCCTGGGCTAGTGGATGACAGAACGGGTGTTGCGAGGTGTAACAGGAGCAAACATACTAAGAGCCACAAGGGATAGGGATTTGGAGAACCATGATCGCCTACGTTCTGAAAGGACAGGGCACCTAGAAGAATATATATGCCAACTATATATATGCCAATAAGCAGCGGATAACATATCTGAAGGGCCTGAGCAGGTGGATGACAAAACGGGGGCTGCGAGACGTTACAGGAGAAAGCATTCTAAGAGCCACCAGGGATAGGGAGATGTGGAGAACCATGATCGCCAACGTCCTGAAAGGACAGGGCACATAGAAGAAGAAGTGTTTTGGTCTCTTAATTTGGATGTTAACTATTTGCCCATATTTGGGACCCTAACAGGTGCTACCACCTCAGATCAAGTTGGATCTAACAACGATAGCAATTAAGAGGTGGTTCCACGCTCTTCAAAACATCTCGACATGAGGCCTTGCTACTAGATGTAATTTAATATCATGCAAAAGACACTAAGATACAAGGGGTTACTGAATGTGAAAAAAACAAAAAAAAAATAGAAACATTTTCAAAGAGCGAAAACAATAAAAGAGTCAAAAGGGTCATCAATCTTGGCTGGGAAGCATGGAGCAGGAAGAGAGTTACACAAGCGATAATTACAAGAAACTGCTATCATGAAACTTACGATACATCTAGCCAATTCAATTGTGAATTGATGAGACCTTACTGCAAACCCAGTACTGCGATTCATAAATTCTAGATACCATAGCAAAGCGTTCGTCTGAACAGTTTTCATTTCTTCTAAGTGCCTTGTCCCTTCAGGACGTAAGCGATCACTGCCCTTCACGTTATGCTGTCCCTAGCTTTCTTCTCTTACACCACCTAAACCCTGCTCTGACACCCACTAGCTCAGGCCCGTCATGTACGTTACACGTTACTTTCCCCTGTCTCTCTTTCTCTATATCTGACCTGTGCGTATCAGATTCTTCAAGCCCTCTTTCCTTATTATATATCCCAGGAACTTTAGCTGTTTTTTCCTGATGCTTGCTTTTCGTTTGCTTCCTTTCTAAAACCTCACCATTGCTCGATCCATGATATCCGCAGCATCCTTCTGTAGAACCACATTTTAATTGCTTCGAGTTTTTCATTTTCTATAATGATACTGTCCAGCATTCACTGTCATATTGAAGAACTGACATCACATAGCAATCCAGTACTCTCTTCTTTGTTTCGAGCGAAAGTGTCCTGTTTCTTCATACTCTTCTCAGTTCCTGTAATACATCCTTGTGCTTTTAGATCTCAGGAATATAAATGTATAGAAACTGATGTTGTCACAAAGTGAGTTGTCACTTTATATATTGTTTGTAATATGGAACTGATCTCCCACTTTATATCCAGTATGCTTTTGTAGAATCACATATCAGTTGCTTCAATTTTTTCCCTCATCTTTGATGATATTGTCCAACATTCACCGCCATATTGAAGAACAGACATCACATTCTAGTAAAATTTTCCTGTCTCTTAATATTCTACTCAGCTTCTGGAATGCATCAGTGGCCATGCTAATTCACATTCGAACAGTCTACCCCCGTAGATTAAATAAAGGGTTCAGTTATGGTAACAACAACAATGATAATGACAAAATATTGTGTAGATAACTATTTGTCTTTGTCCTCATGCTTGTTGTTGTTATCACAAAATTTGGGCCCTTTTTCTGTCAGATCTTTATCGTCGATCGAGTAACCTAGACATATTTCCGAACTGAACTCTTTATTTAATTTATAGGGGGATAGACTGTTTTTGTTTGTCTGCATGTCTCTAGGAAAATCTCTTTTAGCAGTTACATGTACAAGGTAACCAAAAAAGTTCTGTCCGATTTTTGATTAGACATTGAATGAAGTTGAAATATATACGAAATGCGTGCAGCAATTTTTTTCAAATTCGGACAGCCGGAAGTAGAAACATCAGACGTTATAAAAAATCACGCGCACCGTGCCCGGCAATAAGTTGTAAGCCGGACAGCTGGGAGAAAGATGGAAGTGTCTAGAGATGTCGTTCGGGGCTGTTTGCTTTACGACTTCAAAGTGGGCTTATCAGCAGCTGCATCAAGTCGCCGCATATGTCAAGTGTCTGGGGATAGTGCTGTGGATGAACGTAATGCAAGGTGTTGGTTTCGAAAATTCAAGTCAGGAGATTTGTCTCTCCGTGATCAGACCCTCAGTGGACGACCACAGGTCTTGAATGACGGAGTCCTGAAGACGGCCATTGAAGAGGACAGTAGTCTAACATGTGGTGAACTTGCAAGATAGTTCAACGTTTCCAATGAAACAGACTTCACCTGCACCGCCTAGGTAAGACGTACAAGGTAACGAACACGTAACGAACAGGTAACGAATTCAGCAGATATACAAAGATAGAAAGAGGCATCACACAAGGATGCGTCTTTTCACCGGATCTGTTCAACTTGTACAGCGAGACTATTTTGAGGACCCTAGATGTTATGCCAGGGTTCGTAATCGGAGGCAACAATTTAAACAACATAAGATACGCAGATGATACAGTGCTGATTGCAGACACGGAAAGAAAACTACAAGACCTCCTACAGAAGGTAACTGAAGAGAGTGACAAAAAAGGACTACAAATAATCTACAAGAAAACCGAATGCATGGTCATCAGTAAAAAGAGCAGCCCAATATGACAAATACAGGTGGGGGATACTAAAATCAAGCAGGTACAAAAATTTGAATACCTGGGAAGTTTTCTAAAAGAAGACGGAAAGTGGGACATAGAGATCCGACGGCGAATTGGCATGGCGAAGGACGGGTTGCAGAAGCTGAGTAAATTATTAAGAGACAGGAAACTTTCACTAGAAACAAAGAAGAGAGTACTGGATTGCTATGTGATGTCAATTCTTCAATATGGCAGTGAATGCTGGACAATATCATCGAAGATGAAGGAAAAACTTGAAGCAACTGAAATGTGGTTCTACTGAAGGATGCTGCGGATATTATGGATCGAGCATGTGAGCAATGATGAGGTGTTGGAAAGAATGGAAACGAAAAGGAAATTAATACTGAGCATCAGGAAGAGACAACTGAAGTTCCTGGGACATGCAATGAGGAAGCAGGGTTTGAAGAACCTGATACAAAAAGGCCAGATAGAGGGGAAAAGAGATGTTATGCCAGGATTCGTAATGTAATTTGTAATTTGGCTTCCCTGTGTCTCTTCTATAAATACTTTCATGGCTTCTGTTCCAATGAACTTACATCACTGGTGCCCCCCAGGTATGAATTTACACGTGCTACCAAATTAGCAACTAGGTCCCACTCTTTTACAGTGAAACCGATAAAATGTAACCGCAATTTTTATTCCAACAGCTTCTTTTCTCGCACTTCCCGCCTGTAGAATTCCCTTCCACATACTTGCTTCTCCAACAGCAACAATCTCCAGGAGTTTAAATGTAAGGTCAATAGACACCTCCTAACACACTAACTCGCATCCATTCTCTCAATCAATCTTCCCATCTACCCAACCCTCATCCGCGATATCCTTACCCGTCTATCACCCTCCTTCTGGCATTTCCTATATCTAATCCCTGTTTCTCATCACTTTCCCCTGCGCAGTAGTGGCAGTAGGAATGCCTTGCTTGGGGTGAAATGATTAAAAAAAAAAACTTCTTTCATTTTATTTCTCTTACTTTTATACTAAGCAGTAATATTAATTTGTATGAATTTCTCCCATGAAACATTGGTAATTATTATTAATTTTTATTAGTATTTCTTTATTCTTATTTTGCTTATCTTGATTTTTGCATCAACTAGTAAAAGTCTAGATAGAAAGGGGCGTGAAACAAAGATGCGTCTTTTCACTGGATCTGTTCAACTTGTACAGCGAGACTCTTTTGAGGACCCTAGATGTTATGCCAGGGTTCGTAATCGGAGGCAACAATTTAAACAACATAAGGTACGCAGATGATACAGTGCTGATTGCAGACACGGAAAGTAAACTACAAGCAGATGAAATGTGGTTCTACAGAAGGATGCTGCGGATATCATGGACCGAGCATGTGAGCAATGACGAGATGTGGGAAAGAATGGAAACGAAAAAGAAATTAATATTGAGCGTCAGGAAAAGACAACTGAAGTTCCTGTGACATGCAATGAGGAAGGAGGGCTTAGAGAACCTGATACTAACAGGCCAGATAAAAGGGAAAAGACGGAGGAAAGCAGTGGATAACATATTTGAAGGGCCTGATCAGGTGGATGACAGAATGAGGGCTGAGGGATGTTAGAGGAGAAAGAGCCACTATGGATAGGGAAACGTGGAAAGCCATGATCACCTACGTCCTGAAAGGACAAGGCACATAGAAGAATAAGAAGAATTCGTTTCTTCTCGCCCAAGCTATGGATTGGATAGCAGAACAGACTGGGCCCCGAACAAATCCGTTTACCGCAACCGACTACGAGACTATCCTCTGCTATGTCAATCATGAATCGAAAAACAAAACTGCCCAAGCATGTAATGTACGGCACTTACATGATTAACAGGGAAAATAGGTTTTTGGTTGAGACCCTCCTGAAAATCTAAATCTAAACTTATTTATAAATGGAACTTTGTCTCTCTGTGTGTGTCCGTTACCTGTACACTCCGAAACGGCTGAACCGATTTTCTGGAAAATTTACACAGTTGTACTATAAGCGTCTGCGAGTATTCTTAGCTAGGTTTTGTGTCGAGGTACCCCCGATAAATATCGAAAGTCGATAATCGAAAAAATCGTGTTATAGAAGGAGTGGTCCAATTTTAATCAAATTTCATACACTCATAGACAAAGACATAAGAAACGATATTCAGAAGTTTCAAGGTTGCAGTTCTTACAACAGTGCAGAAAATCGATAATACATATATACATGAAAGGCAAGATGTTTGTGTGTGTGTCCGTTTATCTGCCTCTATGTCTGTATTTTTCCAGCCCTTTTATTTTAGTTTTTGCTTCGGGTTTGGCTCTAAGTAGGTATAATTGTAGTTCTTAGTCTCAGCCATGATACCATTTACTCAGAGGACTTATTTAGCCTTCAAAATTCAGTTTACGACGAAAAAACTTATTTGATATCGATAGCAGGAAATCAAAATTTGACTTACATCCATTCATTTTTCTTTCAGTCTTTACGGTTTCGCTTTAACTGGAAACAACTATTGCTTTTTAGTCTTTCGTGCCAACGTCCAAAGAGTTTGAACTCCAGGACCATGGATTAGATTTAAAGCTTTCATTACACCCGAGCAACGCCGGGTTATACTGCTAGTGATTACATAAATCAAACGAAATAATAATAATAATAATAATAATAATAATTATTATTATTATTATTATTATTATTATTATTAGAAGAAGAAGAAGAAGAAGAAGAAGAAGAAGAAGAAGATCGTTTTAATTTTTCTTCTTTTAAAATGTCATTTAAAACAACGATAGTCATAACTGGTTGATTGGTTGATTTCCTTTGGTTGCATATCAAACTCAAAATGTTATTTAATGTTGAAATCTAGATATCTTCTACATGATCATATGCTTACAGAGAAAAGGAAAGTTTTTAGATGTACATGGTGCGATGTGTAAATTGTCACCATTTTATTTTATCTAATACGTAAAACAATCTACATAATCAGTTTAAAGTGAAAGAAAATTAATCTTTTATAATGGCTAAAAGTATGGCCGAAAGCAGTATTGGTGTGTCATATGTATGATAACTTCACGAAGTACAACTCTCTATAGGTGGTTTCAGTTAAGCATTTTATTTCTTCTACACTGGTTGCCAAACAAGAGTCCAAGCTATCTTACTATTTACCGATAGCTATGGTTGGGTGGGAGGAGATTCTTATGTACCCAAAAAAGGTGGGGTGTTGGACTTTTTTGGTACTGGTGAGACCCATTTTATAGTTCACCAATAGAAGGCTTAACCAATCAGGAAGCTCAAATTATTCAATGCGAACATATTTTTCCGATTAGTCGAGATCAAATCCGATTCAAGACATTGTTTGATTCGGGAGTGATAATATTTGACGTTGTTTCATTGAACAGATTACGTACAGCGAGGATAATTTTTATCCATCAATTATGGCGAACATTATAAATATCTTACCTTTTGTAAGTGAATGCATCTATATTTGTAAGTTTGTTGTTTAGCAGCATATCAAATCAATATGGGTCATTTAATACCAAGAATTAAATTTTTTGAGGAGCATTAGTAATTTCTTTTACCAAAATGTGTTTTTATACTTTCATAGTATTTTGACCTCAGTTTTTGGGGTTAAATATTTGCCTATATCTGTAACCATAACAAGTGCTACAATCCCGGGACAAGGTGGGATCTGGAAACAACAGCAAATAACCTCCTCAAAACCTGATCAGAGGCCCTGCTACCGGATATCGACATAACGTAAGTGAATGCAACGAAGTCGATTAAAATTCGGACTTGGCTCTCTAAGTTCTCATTCCAAACCGCTTGATAGATAGATAGATAGATAGATAGATAGATAGATAGATAGATAGATAGATAGATAGATATGAACAGACTGAGATAGATATGAACAGACTGAGATAGATAGATAGATAGATAGATAGATAGATAGATAGATAGATAGATAGATAGATATGAACAGACTGAGATAGATATGAACAGACTGAGATAGATATGAACAGAGATAGATAGATAGATAGATAGATAGATATGAACAGACTTAGATAGATAGATAGATAGATAGATAGATAGATAGATAGATAGATAGATAGATAGATAGATATGAACAGACTGAGATAGATATGAACAGACTGAGATAGATATGAACAGACTGAGAGAGATAGATAGATAGATAGATAGATAGATAGATAGATAGATAGATAGACAGATAGATAGATAGATAGATAGATATGAACAGGCTGGGAAAATTATACATTTTTTGTATTTATCTATACTTCTAAAATGAGGTAATATTTAAGTTATTTTTATTGTTCGAACTGTTGTCCTCTTCTTTATCGCCATGTTTACGACGTTTCGTACGTTGTACGATCCAGCAACCCCAAGGACACATGGCCCAGTGGATATAGAATTTTGTTAGTTCGTGACTTGGCCCAAGTAGTTGTGAACGGTAGTGAACAAATGATTTGGAGAGTTGAGTTCAAGGGAGATAACTACATGGCATCTGGAAGTGTTATCGCACATGGGACGAGAACGATCTACTTCAGTGATCGAAATAAAGAGTTTGGTTCGAAATTCTTAAGAAGGTTTCCACGTTCTTATTTCTTCTAAATTCCTGAAGAAAGCCGGAGCGTACAACGACTGAAACGTTGTAAACATGGCAATAAAGATGACAACAGTTCGAACAATGTAAACAATGTTTATATATTTTAACGCTGCACAACGTAACCACTGTTCGTGACCGGGGTTTGTAACGACTTGTTTGGTACGGGTATTGACACCCAAGAGGCTTCTCTTGTCATCGTTTTTTGCATTTCGAAATTTGCGTTTTTATTTGCTTTCTTTTTGTATAATCTTTGCCTCTGCAGTAGATATATTATGGTTTACTTGGCCTTCTTCACCCAATTGAAATTCCTTTCTGAATTTGCTGGCTTCCATTATTACAGAATAAAGTTTCTTCTTTCGTTTTTAGGTTCTTTGCCTCTGCGGTAGATATATTATGGTTTACTTGGCCTTCTTCACCCAATTGAAAATCCTTTCTGAATTTGCTGGCTTCCTTTATGACAGAATAAAGTTTTTTTCTTTCATATTCTTTGACAGAGATCATCATCCAGTCTTCTATAGTTTCCAGATATTTTTTTAAAAAACGATGCTTGTGATTTAGAAAAACCGTTCTTGTTGAACTAATCCTCTTCCTACTTCGGATATAAACACAAGCAGACAATGAAAGCCGGCCTAATGATGATACATGTGGTGCCAAGTGAGAAGCATTCTTCTTTTGACATCCATTCACTTTATGTCAGTTATGGTTCAATTAATGATGTTGAAATTGCATTGTCCCACAGGGTCAGCCGAAGAGATTATTATTATTATTATTATTATTATTATTATTATTTGTTCTTGCTCTTCTTCCGCCTCCTCTTCCTACTCCACTTTCTTCTTGCTGACATTCCTTTTTATAATTTACTATTATTCTGGTTATTATTATAATATCTGGTATCATCTTGAGTAGTTTTAAACGCCTAATCATCAAGTGGTTTGCGGTGTCTTTTTTTTTTTTTTTTTTTAATCATTTCACCCCGAGCAAGGCGGAAACGCCACTGATGTGCAGGGGGCTACATAAATGTAAAAAGATTAATTAGAAAAGAGTGAGGAGTACAAACTAGTTAGAAAGGAACAATAGAAAGCTGAGAAAGCAGGTGCGATGACAGATACATAGGTGGAGAGAAAGGGAAGGTTATACGGGGATGGGGAGAGAGCTTGAGTCCAGTGGTTAGTAGATGAGTATTGACTTTGCATTTAAATTTCTGGAGGTTGTAGCCGTCAGGAAAGCAAGAATACGGGAGCGAGTTCCACAGGCGGGAAGTGCGAGAGAAGAAGCTGCAGGAGTAGAATTGTCGTCTGCATTTGGCTAACCTGACTGTGAATGGGTGGGACCCAGTTGCCAGTCTGGTTGCACGAGTAAACACCTGTTGAGGAGGCATCAGTGACTTAAGTTCGTCTGAGCAGAAGCCATGAAAGTATTTATAGAACAGACAAAGGGAGGCCACCTTTCGACGATGGGGAAGTGGCTGCAGTCGAGCCGCCAGATCAGTACCTATCACATTACAGACTCTCCTTTGGAGCTTGTCACTGAGGAGAACGGCAGGGGTCTGTAAGCAAAAAGGCCATTGCAATAGAATTATCTATGCAGTTTTGGAACGAGTCGTTTAGATGGAAAGTGTCTATTACTGCAATTTGGTTCATGCCCTTCTGAACTTGTTTATTTTCCAACTAATTGTTGAATGTTGACTTCTTCTTTTTATTAAGAATGCCTACATTATTTTTAAAATTTTCTTTTACATTTGAATTATACTGTTTGTATTATTAACGAGTATGTTACGGAGAGAGTTTGGTAGGTCCCCATGTATATTTAAATGAGACCTAATAGAGCTGTGGTCAGAGAGTTGTCACATCAGGTCCCTCGTTAAACATGTTGTAGTATATCCAATGTAATTATTTACGAATTTGGATTAATAAGAAACATAGTTGCTTAAAGGACATGTAAGTTAGTAAATATTGGTTCTCTGTAATTTAAATCTTGCAAGTGGATTATTATTTTTGACAATGAATTTAGCGGTTGTAAATTTTTTGTAACAGATAATTTAATTTTGTTTTTTTATATCAATTGGAGTTGTGTACTTTTTTATAATGTTTCTAAGTGAAGATTCAGTTTCTTTACTTTAGTACATGTGGAATCGCTACGCCCCTCGGCGAATACGAGACTCTTGATTAGGGTTGTGACTCATTGGTTAAACCAGTTGTCCGAATAAAACTGGTGCATCGTTAGAGCCACAAACAGATCCACAAAAAAAAAGAAACCGGGATGAAAAGGTTTATAATCTTTTAATGCATACGTTTTTACGCC
The DNA here is from genome assembly GCA_037127315.1 of Ascarosepion bandense. NCBI lineage: Eukaryota > Metazoa > Mollusca > Cephalopoda > Sepiida > Sepiidae > Ascarosepion > Ascarosepion bandense. The sequence goes on along the minus strand of JBBBDQ010002164.1, from coordinate 719,628 downwards.
GTCTTTCGTGTCGAGGGAGAATTTGAAATTATAATTTCATTATTATTTTCAAGTTAAGAACACGCTACGTAATTTCTACTCACTGATTTTTTAGTCCTTTGAAATAAAAATATATAAATTTCAGAATTAATTTCACATCAGTTTTCGCTTTTAAATAAGATCGGTTTTTTTTCCATTTATTATAAATGATGAAAAAAATTATACTTTGATACTTTCGTTATACAAATAGCGTATGTATATATTCATTGTGCACACGTGTGTTTGTGAGCATGTATGTGTAAGTACACACATGGAAATACATTTATGCACAGGAAAATATTAATATAATTATATGTAGTTGCATACAAGTAAGAGCAACGGTCTGGAGGTTTTATTCATATCTATCTATCTATCTATCTATCTATCTATCTATCTCAGTATGTTTATATTATATATATATATATATATATATATATATATATATATCAGTTTTTTCGCCATATATTTATCTATCTCAATCTTTTCATATTTAATACTAGCAGTATAGCCCGGCGTTGCTCGGGTGTAATGAAAGCTTTAAAACTAGTCCATGGTCCTGGAGCTCAGACTCCTTGGACGTTGGCACGAAAGACTAAAAAGCAATAGTTGTTTCCAGTTAAAGCGAAACCGTAGACTGAAAGAAAAATGAATGGATGTAAGTCAAATTTTGATTTCCTGATATCGATATTTCGTCGTAAACTGAATTTTGAAGGGTAATAAGTCTTCTGAGAAAATGGTATCATGGCTGAGACTAAGAACTACAAATACCTACTTAGAGCCAAACCTGAAGCAAAAACTAAAACAAAAGGGCTGAAAATATGATTTTGATCAGACCCGGTACCTTGCCTTTTATATATATATATATATATTATCGATTTTCTGCACTATTGTGAGAACTGCAAACTTGAAACCTCTGAATATCGTTTCTTATGTCTTTGTCTATGAGTGTATCAAATTTGATTAAAATCAGACCACTCCTTCTATAACCCCATTTTTTCGATTATCGATTTTCGATATTTATCGGGGGTACCTCGACACAAAACCTAGCTAAGAACACTTCCACACGCTTATAGTACAACTGTGTAAATTTTCAAGAAAATCGGTTCAGCCGTTTCGGAGTTTATAGGTAACGGGCACATACACACACAGACACACACATACACACAGAGATAAATTTCCATTTATAAATAAGTTTAGATCTTTCTTTCTACGTCAGTTCATAATGCATTTATCACACCTCATATCGTCATATCTGTCCATCTTAGTCTGTTCCTATATATCTGTTCGCTATCTATTCATATATATATATATATGTGTGTGTGTGTGTCTGTGTGTGTCTGTGTGTACGCAACTTCACTGAAAGTAACTGGAGGAAGCACACGCCAAAAGCTTGTCAGTTATGAACTGACACTTCCTACCATATATATATATATATATATATATATATATATATATATATATATATATATATATATATATAAACTTCTTCATAAATGGAACTTTGTCTGTGTGCGTGTCTGTGTGTGTGTGTGTCCTTTACCTATAGACACCGAAACGGTTGAACCGATTTTCTTGAAAATTTACACAGTTGTTCTATAAGCGTCTGGAAGTGTTCTTAGCTAGGTTTTGTGTCGAGGTACCCCCGATAAATATCGAAAATCGATAATCGAAAAAATCGGGTTATAGAAGGAATGGTCCAATTTTAATCAAATTTGATACACTCATATACAAAGCCATAAGAAACGATATTCAGAAGTTTCAAGGTTGCAGTTCTTACAATAGTGCAGAGAATTTGATATCGATACCAGAAAAATCAAAATTTGACTTACATCCATTCATTTTTCTTTCAGTCTACGGTTTCGCTTTAACTGGAAACAACTATTGCTTGTTAGACTTTCGTGCCAACGTCCAAAGAGTCTGAGCTCCAGGACCTTGGATTAGTTTTAAAGCCTCCATTACACCCGAGCAACGCCGGGCTGTACTGCTAGTATGTATATAAATCTTTTTATATCGATCTATCTACCTATCTCACTCTGCTTCTATCTATCTATCTATCTATCTATCTATCTATCTATCTATTGCAGTCTGTTCATATCTATCTATCTATCTATCTATCTATCCTGATCGGCATTTTTCTTAGCACAGCTTAGATGCGGCACAAGGCCGAAAGTATGTGACATCCATGGAGGATCGAACTCACTCCTCAATTGTAATGGTTTTAGCGAGACAATCTTGCTAACCATTACACCACATCAAGGTGCCCTAAATGTATGCTGATTGTTGGTACAACTGTTTATATATATATATATATATATATATATATATATATATATATATATATATATATATATATATATATATATATATATCATTTCTCCCCAAGCAAGGCAAGACCACCACTGGTGCGCAGGCGTTTACAGTGAGAGATAAAACAAGATATAGGAGACGTTGAAGAAAGGATAAGAGATGAACGGGATTCAAGATGATAAAAGATGGCAGTTGATGTAGCATCTAAACTTTTGGAGATTGTGGCTATCTAGAAAAACAAATAAACGGAAGGGAGTTCTAGCGGCGGAAAGTGCGAGAAAAGAAACTATTAGAGTAGAAGAGTTGGTTATATTTGACTGTTTCCATGGCAAAACCCTGGGAACTATATGTTGACCCAGTAGCGCGCTTAAATTCATTTGGTTTGGGTACCAGGACGAAAAGCTCGTTAGAGCAACACCCATGAAAATATTTTTAGAAAAACTAAAGGAAGACACAACACGTCGGTGAGAAAGTGACTGAAGTCGAGATCACAAATCAGGATCGATTACATTGAAGATCTTTGCGTGTATACACTACTTATATACAACACGTTAAAATTTCCTTTCTCCGATTCCATGTGCTTATGGCTTAGGGGTTAGCGACTCCGACTGACACCAAATTGGTCGACTTTCAATCCCGGCCAGAAGGAAATGGATGTGTCTAGCCACCCTGATGAGCTGCGAAACAGGCTTATATGTGGATGACTAATATTTTATGCTCTCATTACGACTGAGTTCTCTAGAGAAGACAATTTTAAAACAGTTTCCACTTCTGCGATATATGTGCTACTCTCCAGAAATGAACTGAGTTCTTTCGGTAACTGGTATGTGTATACACTACTTATATACAACACGTTAAAATTTCCCTTGTATGTTGATGACATATATATATATTTCCAAGTGAAATTTTTTTTTTATTATTTTGAGTACTCTGGCATTTATTCTATTATAAACAGTGCTCAATATAATGAGTATTATAGAGCTTAATATAAAATAATTATATAGTTATGTATCAATTTTACATTGCGACATGGACATTTCTATGTTTCGAGATAAAATCATCTGCACGACCACATCAACACTGCCTGATGATGAGAACCTATCTCGAAACATAGAAATTTCCATGTCGCAATGTAAAATTGATACATAACTATATAATTATATTATGATATATATATATATATATATATATATATATATATATATATATATATACTCGATCACCGAAGTTGAGCAACATTGAGCCTGGTCAGTACTTAGATGGGTGACCGCTTGGGAATACCAGGTGCTGTAAGCGTTATTGACGGATGTGCGTTGTGGTGCGGTGGATGTCGGCTTGAAAGGGGAAATCGGTGAGCCGAGTTCGAATTCCAGTCAAACACTCTGCATTCATTTACGCACTGGTACCCTTGGGAAAGGTATTAATCCCTTTCCTACAGTTATGGATTAAATAACTGAGGTCTGCTGTTCATGCGATCTGTGGCGAACTTCGGCACCGATCGTTTGTTATCAGCAGTTCCAAAAAGTGTGGATGGTGCTACACAAGATTTCACCACTCTAAACAATTTTTTGTGTGGCAGTCTAACTGAGTTAGACACTCATACGTCGAAATCGACGGGAGATTCCATAAATATATATATATATATATATATATATATATATATATATATATATATATATATATATTTAAAAATGACAGACAAGGTGCCGTAGTTAAGTTTTTATATAACTTTTTTTTTGTGATTCTATAATTTTTCCTCTTCAGTACATCAATTATACAAAAAATTGTTCGAATGTTTTATTTATCCAAGCGCTTTCGGCTATATTTTTAGCCATTATTAAAGATGAATTTTATTTCACTTTTAACTGATTATATAGATTGTTTTATGCATTATATAGAGTTATAGGATCATAGTTGATATTGTTGAATGTTGACATTTTCCTTCTATTAAGAATGCAGCCATTATTTTTATAATTTTCTTTTACATTTGAATTATACTGTTTGTATTATTAACGACTATGTTACGGAGAGAGTTTAGTCGGTCTCCATGTGTATTTAAATGAGACCTAATAGAGCTGTGGTCAGAGAGTTGTAATATGAGTCTTCTCGTCAAACATGTTGTAGTATATCCAATGTAATTATTTACGAATTTGGATTAATAAGGAACATAGTTCCTTAAAGGACATGTAAATTAGTAAATATTGGTTCTCTGTAATTTAAATCTTGCAAGTGGATTATTATTTTTGACAATGAAGTTAGCAGTTGTAGATTTTTCTGTAACAGAAAATTTAAATTTGGTGTTTGGTTTCTGCTCCGATGAACTTAGCTCACTAGTGCCCCCTATATATTAATTTACTCGAGCCACAAGATTAGCAACTGGGTCCCACCCTTTTACTGTGAAACCAATAAAATGTAAATGCAAATTCTACTCCATCAGGTTCTTTTCTCGCACTTCCTGCCTGTGGAATTCCCTTCCATTTGCTTGCTTTCCCGACAGCTACAATCTCCAAGAATTTAAATGTAAAGTCAATAGTCATCTCCTATCTCACTAACATGCATCCTCTCTCTCATGCTCCTTTCTCCATCCACTCCACTCTCATCAGTATTCTCATCCTTCTCTTACCAACTTCCTGACACCCCTATAACCTGTCACTATTTCTCATAACTTTCCTCCTATGTAAACCCTGCAAAACAGTGGCAGTAAAATGCCTTGCTTGAGGCGATATGATTATTTTAAAAAATTCTATGCTATTATAATATGGGTATAAAATGGGGGATCAATTCTACATTACAATCAATGTATAAACTGATCCCTCACATTATGGCCACAGTCATCCTTCTCCTATGCTCCTTTCTCCGTCCACTCCACTCTTATCCGTATTCTCATCCTTCTCTTACCCACTTCCTGACACCTCTATAACCTATCACTCTTTCTCATCACGTTGCTCCTATGTAACCCCCTGCAAAACAGTGGCAGTAAAATTCCTTGCTTGGGGCGATATGATTATAAAAAAAATTCAATACTATTATAATGTGGATATAAAGTGGGGGATCAATTCTACATTTTATAATATATAAGTTTTGTCTAGTCCTTTCCGAATAACTCCGAATTCGCGGAGATCGATAAAAAGACAAACTGTTCCCCTGGCATTTATCTAGACCAGAGTCTCCTCCAAAGTTGACCCCACGGTGTCCTTAGATCTTTAGGAGAGGCCCAGTGGCTCCCCAAGCATTTCTCTTTCCTTTTTATGCCAAAATGAAAATAGTCCCAAAAAGGAAGAAAGGGAGCTTCTTTTTTTTTTAACAGAAAATAAAAACGCTTATTAAAGTTAAATAAAAATTAAAAAATTAAATAAAAATTAAAAAATAAAAATTAAAGTTAAATACAAATTAAAAAAATAAATAAAAATTAAAAAATAAAAATTAAAGTTAAATAAAAATTAAAAAATTAAATAAAAATAAAAAAATAAAAATTAAAGTTAAATAAAAATTAAAAACTTAAATAAAAATTAAAAAATAAAAATTAAAGAAAAATAAAAATTAAAGTTAAATACAAATTTAAAAAATGAATAAAAATTAAAAAATAAAAATTAAAGTTAAATAAAAATTAAAAAATTAAATAAAAATTAAAAAATAAAATTAAAGTTAAATAAAAATTAAAAAATTAAATAAAAATTAAAAAATAAAAATTAAAGTTAAATAAAAATTAAGAAATTGAATAAAAATTAAAAAATAAAAATTAAAGTTAAATAAAAATTAAAAAATTAAATAAAAATAAAAAAATAAAAATTAAAGTTAAATAAAAATTAAAAACTTAAATAAAAATTAAAAAATAAAATTAAAGTTAAATAAAAATTAAAAACTTAAATAAAAATTAAAAAATAAGAATTAAAGTTAAATAAAAATTAAAAACTTAAATAAAAATTAAAAAATAAAAATTAAAGTTAAATAAAAATTAAAAAATTAAATAAAAATTAAAAAATAAAAATTAAAGTTAAATAAAAATTAAAAGCTTAAATAAAAGTTATAAAATAAAAATTAAAGTTAAATAAAAATTAAAAAATTAAATAAAAATTAAAGTTAAATAAAAATTAAAAAATTAAATTAAATAAAAAAATAAAAATTAAAGTTAAATAAAAATTAAAAAATTAAATAAAAATTAAAAAGTAAAAATCAAAGTTAAATAAAAATGTAACACATTATCATGAAAAAATATTAATAAATGCATTTGTAAGATATTTTATGTATGATATTTCGTGTTAAGGATGTACTTTTGGTGTATTGGAAAGCAACTAGGAAAGAACAGAATCCGAAATCCAATTGAATTTTTTCACATTCGCTGACGCAAGAAAGAAAGGGAAGAAGAGAGAAAAGTGGAAGAGAATGAGGAAGAGAAAGAAGAAGAGAAAGAAGAGGAAAAGAAAAAAGAGTAGGGAAAGAAGGGAGAGAAGAGGAAGTGAAGGAAGAAGAGAGAGAATAGAAGAAGGAACAAGAGAGAGAAGAGGAAGTGAATGAGGAAGAGAAGGAAGGAGAGAGGAGGAAGAGAAAGAAGACTAGGGAAAGAAGGAAGAAGAGAGAGAAGAGGAAAGGAAGGGTAAGAAGGAAGCAGAGAGAGAAGAAGAAGAGAACGGGAAAGAAAAGGAAAAAACAGAGAAGAGAAAGAGAAGGAAGAGTAGGGAAAGAAGGGAGAGAAGAGGAAGAGAAGGAAGAAAAGAGAGAATAGAAGAAGGAACAAGAGAGAGAAGAGGAAGTGAATGAGGAAGAGAAAGAAAGAGAGAGGAGGAACAGAAGGAAGAGTAGGGAAAGAAGGAAGAAGAGAGAGAAGACGAAGGGAAGGGTAAGAAGGAAGAAGAGAGAGAAGAAGAAGATAACAGGAAAGAAAAGGAAGAAAACATAGAAGAGAAAGAGAAGGAAGAGTAGGAAAAGAAGGGAGAGAAGAGGAAGAGAAGGGAGAGAAGGAAGAAGAGAGAGAAGAGACTGAGAATAAGAAAGAGAAAGAAGAAGACAGAGAAGAGGCTGAGAATAAGAAAGAGAAAGAAGAAGAGAGAGAAGAAGAAGAAGAAGAACGGGAAAGAAAAGGAAGAAGACAGAGAAGAGAAAGAGAAGGAAGAGTAGAGAAAGAAGACAGAGAAGAGGAAGAGTAGGAAGAGAAGGGTGAGAAGGAAGAAGAGAGAGAAGAGGCTGAGAATAAGAAACAGAAAGAAGAAGAGAGATAAGAAGAAGAGAACGGGAAAGAAAAGGTAGAAGACAGAGAAGAGAAAGAGAAGGAAGAGTAGAGAAAGAAGAGAGAGAAGAGGAAGAGTAGGAAGAGAAGGGTGAGAAGGAAGAAGAGAGAGAAGAGGCTGAGAATAAGAAAGAGAAAGAAGAAGAGAGAGAAGAAGAAGAGAACGGGAAAGAAAAGGAAGAAGACAGAGAAGAGAAAGAGAAGGAAGAGTAGAGAAAGAAGACAGAGAAGAGGAAGAGTAGGAAGAGAAGGGTGAGAAGGAAGAAGAGAGAGAAGAGGCTGAGAATAAGAAACAGAAAGAAGAAGAGAGAGAAGAAGAAGAGAACGGGAAAGAAAAGGAAGAAGACAGAGAAGAGAAAGAGAAGGAAGAGTAGAGAAAGAAGCAGAGAAGAGGAAGAGTAGGAAGAGGAAGGGAGAAGAAGGAAGAAGAGAAGAGAGAGCTGAGGAATGAAAGAAGAAGAAAGAAGAAAGAAGAAGAGAGAAGAAGAGAACGGGAAAGAAAAGGAAGAAGACAGAGAAGAGAAAGAGAAGGAAGAGTAGAGAAAGAAGACAGAGAAGAGGAAGAGTAGGAAGAGAAGGGAGAGAAGGAAGAACAGAGAGAAGAGGCTGAGAATAAGAAAGAGAAAGAAGAAGATAGAGAAGAGGAAGAGTAGGGAAAGAAAGAAGAAGATAGAGAAGAGGAAGAGAAGGAAGAGAAGAGAGAGAAGGAAGAAGAGAGAGAATGAGGAAGTGAAAGAAGAAGAGAGGGAAGAGTAAGAGAAGTGAGAGAATGGAGAAGATGAAGAGAATGAGGAAGAAGAGAGAGAATGAGAAACTGAAGGAAGAGAAGGAAGAAGAGCGAGAAGACGAAAAGAAGGAAGAAGAGAGAGAAGAGAAAGAGAAAGAGAAAGAAGGGAATGAAGAACACGTTGAAAATACATGAATTCAATTCTCCTCCCCACTCCCAGCTTTAAGGAAAAATAGCAGAGGAGACGTGATTCTCCAGCCTTGGTTCGCAATAAAGACTCGAAAAAGACAACTCTGAATTCAAACCGTACTTGGCCCTGACTCTGCGACAGAGGCACCGTGTTAGATCATCATTATGTTTCCATCCAAGTATTTTATCGAAAACACCTCATTGAACAAGAATTGTGAAAGAATTCATGCAATTTTCCTTTTCTTTTGATATTCCACAGATATTACCAACATCTGTATTGTCACGTATTTTATTGTATCGATGAGAACCAATAAAATAATTGACAATATATTACGATTCGTTTTGATTTTACTTTTTTACATAGGAAGACGCAAACACAGAGAAATACTGAAATCTTGTTGACTGTATGTAAAGACAACAATACTTTCATATCAGACCAAATCTTTTCTTTAAGAAAATATAGCGCCTTTCACAGTGGGTAAAATAATTATTATACTAGCAGTATAGCCCGGCGTTGCTCGGGTGTAATGAAAGCTTTAAAACTAATCCATGGTCCTGGAGCTCAGACTCTTTGAACGTTGGCACGAAAGACTAAAAAGCAATAGTTGTTTCCAGTTAAAGCGAAACCGTAGACAGAAAGAAAAATGAATGGATGTAAGTCAAATTTTGATTTCCTGTTATCGATATCAAATAAGTTTTTTCATCGTAAACTGAATTTTGAAGGCTAAGTCCTTTGAGTAAATGGTATCATGGCTGAAACTAAGAACTACAATTATACCTACTTAGAGCCAAACCCAAAGCAAAAAGTAAAATAAAAGGGCTTTAAAAAATACAGACATACAGGCAGATAAACAGACACACACACAAACATCTTGCCTTTTATATATATATTATCGATTTTCTGCACGATTGTAAGAACTGCAACCTTGAAACTTCTGAACCTTGTTTCTTATGTCTTTGTCTATGAGTGTATCAAATTTGATTAAAATCGGACCACTCCTTCTATAACACGATTTTTTCGATTATCGATTTTCGATATTTATTGGGAGTACCTCGACACAAAACCTAGCTAAGAACACTCACCATCGCTTATAGTACAAATGTGTAAAATTTCAAGAAAATCGGTTCAGCCGTTTCGGAGTTTGTAGGTAACGGACACATACACACACATACACACACAGAGACAAAGTTCCATTTATAAATAAGTTTAGATAGATTATAATTTCTTGTCTTTTGGTCCGCTGCTATGAAAGTCGGTTCTCTGTGCAGGGCCCGGAAGTTTTTCCCGCCTGAATCTATCCTGCACATCTATAAATCTACCATCCGCCCGTGTATTGAATACTGCTGCCATATCTGGTCGGGTGCCCCTGCTATTCTCCTCGTGTTTCTTGGCAATATACAACGGAGAATCTGTAATGTGATCGATACCGACTTGGCAGACCGGCTATAGTCACTCTCTCACCGGCGTGACGTGGCTTCCCTGTGCCTCTACTATAAATACTTTCACGGCTTCTGCTCCGATGAACTTAAATCACTGGTGCCCTCTAGGTATGAATTTGAACGAGATACTAGATTAGCAACTAGGTCCCACACTTTTACAGTAAAACAGATAAGATGCAACCGCAATTGCTACTCCAACAGCTTCTTTTCTCGCACTTCCCGCCTGTGGAATTCCCTTCCGTATACTTGCTTCCCCGACAGCTACAATCTCCAGGAGTTTAAATGTAAGGTCAATAGACACCTCCTAACACACTAACTCGCACCCATTATCTCAAACACTCTTCCCATCCACGCAACCCTCATTCTCGGTATCCTTACCCGTCTATCACCCTCCTCCTGACATTTCCTATCACTTTACCCTATGTAACCCCCTAACCACTCTTTCTAATCACTTTCCCCTATGTAACCCCCTGCGCCACAGTGGCAGTGAAATGCCTTGCTTGGGGTAAAATGATTTTTTTAAAAAAGCCGTAAAAAAATGAAACATTCAATTAATGGAATACCGATTAGCTACACAGGTATGTCTTTTAGGTTTATTTACATTCTCTGGAATATAAAGGTATAGAAACTACCGTGGCCACAAAGTGAGGGATCAGTTTCCGTATTGATTGTAAGATGGAATTGGTCTCTCATTTTATATTCACATTATAATTTCTTGATTGTTTGTCAAATTCTGATTAGGTATGAATCTCTCCGGCGATAGATTAATTAGTAAGACCTGTATGCTGGCTTTAAATGACACACAAAAGACTGATAAACCGTAAATAACAAATCAATCGATCAATCTTCTTTTATCTCTTTCTCTTCTCTCTTTTCTTCGTTCGCTTCCACTTCCTTCTGTTTTTTCATCTCCTCACTTCTCCTTCTCTTCTTCCTAACTCTTCTCCTCCTCTTCAATATTTGCTTCCTCTTTCTCTTCATCCTCCTAGCCCTCCTCTTCTGCTTCTCTATTTTCCTCATCCTCTTCTTCTTCCTATTCTTTTCTCTTTCCTTTTCTTTTCTTCTTCCTACATTTCATTCTTCTCATCTTCTTCCTTTTCTTCTACTTCCTCTTCTTCATTCTCCGCTTTTTCTTTCATTTTTTTCTTCCTCATCTTCATTCTTCTTTTATTTTTCCTTTCTCTTTTCTTCATTTGCTTCTTCATTTTTCTTTTTCTTCCTTCTTTGTTTTTTCTTTCTCTTCTGAATTCTCAACTCCTTTTTCATTCTTCTTTTATTCATTCTCCCCTTCTTCTTCTTCTTCTTCTTCTTCTTCTTCTTTACTTCTTTCTACATTTCATTCTTCTCATCTTCTTCCATTTCTTCTTCTTCCTCTTCTTCTTTCTCTGTTTTTTCGTTCATATTTTTCTTCCTCATTTTCATTCTCTTAATTTTGCTCTTTTTCTTCCGTCTTTGTTTTTTCTTTCTCTTCTGAATTCGTCCCTCCTTTTTCATTCTTCTTTTCTTCATTCTCCTTATCTTCTTCCTTTTCTTTTCACCTTCCTTTTCTTTTCTTCTTCCTTTTCTTCTTCTTCCTCTTCTTCATTCTCTGCTTTTTCTTTCATTTTTCTTCTTCCTCATCTTCATTCTTCTTTTATTTTTCTTTCTCTTTTCTTCATTTGCTTCTTTATTTTTTCTTTTTCTTCCTTCTTTGTTTTTCTTTCTCTTCTGAATTCTCGCCACTTTTTCATTCTTCTTTTCTACATTCTCCTTATCTTCGTCCTTTTCTTTTCTCCTTCCTTTTCTTTTCTTCTTCCTATATTTCATTCTTCTCTTCTTCTTCTTTCTTTTCTTCTTCCTCTTCTTCATTCTTCGCTTTTTCTTTCATTTTTCTTCTTCCTCATCTTCATTCTTCTTTTATTTTCCCTTTCTCTTTTCTTCATTTGCTTCTTCATTTTTATTTTTCTTCCTTCTTTGTTTTTTCTTTATCTTCTGAATTCTTCCCTCCTTTTTCATTCTTCTTTTATTCATTCTCTTCTTCTTCTTCTTCCTTTTCTTCTTCCTTTTCTTTACTTCTTTCTACATTTCATTCTTCTCATCTTCTTCCATTTCTTCTTCTTCCTCTTCTTCTTTCTCTGTTTTTTCGTTCATATTTTTTCTTCCTCGTCTTCATTCTTCTTATATTTTCCACTTTTTTCTTCATCTCCTTAATTTTGCTCTTTTTCTTCCGTCTTTGTTTTTTTCTTTCTCTTCTGAATTCTTCCCTCCTTTTTCATTCTTCTTTTCTTCATTCTCCTTATCTTCTTCCTTTTCTTTTCTCCTTCCTTTTCTTTTCTTCTTCTTCCTTTTCTTCTTCTTCCTCTTCTTCATTCTCCGCTTTTTCTTTCATTTTTCTTCTTCCTCATCTTCATTCTTCTTTTATTTTTATTTCTCTTTTCTTCATTTGCTTCTTCATTTTTTCTTTTTCTTCCTTCTTTGTTTTTCTTTCTCTTCTGAATTCTCCCCTCTTTTTCATTCTTCTTTTCTACATTCTCCTCCTCCTCTTCTTCTTCTTCTTCTTCCCTTTCTTTTCTTCTTCCTTTTCTTTACTTCTTTCTACATTTCATTCTTCTCATCTTCTTCCATTTCTTCTTCTTCCTCTTCTTCTTTCTCTGTTTTTTCGTTCATATTTATTTTTCCTCATCTTCATTCTCTTAATTTTGCTCTTTTTCTTCCTTCTTTGTTTTTTCTTTCTCTTTTGAATTTCCTCTCCTTTTTCATTCTTCTTTTATTCATTCTCCTCTTCTTCTTCCTTATCTTTTCTCCTTCCTTTTCTTTTCTTCTTCCTTTTCTTTACTTCTTCCTACATTTCATTCTTCTATTCTTCCTTTTCTTCTTCTACCTCTTCTTCTTTCTCTGCTTTTTCGTTCATATTTTTTCTTCCTCGTCTTCATTCTTCTTATATTTTCCTCTTTATCTTCATCTGCTTCTTAATTTTGCTCTTTTTCTTCTGTCTTTGTTTTTTTCTTTCTCTTCTGAATTCTTCCCTCCTTTTTCATTCTTTTTTTCTTCATTCTTCTCTTCTTCTTTCTCCTTCTTTTCTTCTTCCTCTTCTTCATTCTTCTATTTTTCTTCCTTCGTTCTTCCACTTCTTCATACTCATCTCCTTTTTCATTCTTCTTCCTCTTCTTCATTCTTCTCTTCTTCTTCTTTCTTCATTTTTTCTTCCTCTTCTTCATTCTTCTTCCTCTCTTCATTTCATTCTTCTCCTCCTCTTCTTCTTCATCTTCTTTTCTTTCTTCTTCTTTCTTCATTTTCCTTCTTCTCCTCTTCTTATTCTTTCTAATTTTCTTCATCCTCTTCTCCTCTTTGTCATCAAATATATTAGTAACCGGATATTTTTTACAACTTTCTCAACAAATTAGTATACATGTCGTAATGATCTCATACTCTAGTGAAGTTAGTTTGGTTTTAATGTGATGTGTCTATTTTGATGGCCCTGTGCCAAACTAAGAGAACTTCCAAACTGTTATACGGTCTAAATGTACGTAGGAGAAGTGTTTCGTGTTAATTCTTCAACTGGGTAGCGTGTGCCTTGCAAATCAGCATTCCAGTATTGAAGTTTTTATCCGGGTATGAACATTGATTATTGGTTCCAGCCATAAATATGCAACTATCTTAGCCACTGAACAGGCCTGTCTTTTTTTAGTGAAACAGTGAAATGAGTCATTTCTGTCTAGCAAATAGGTGAGAGGGGAGCTTAAAATTTATTTCAAAATGGACAATGTTGCCTGTTCGTGTCAGTGATGTGTTTGTGAATGTGTGCGTGCGTGCGAGAGTTACAGCGGCAAAGAATGAGAGTGCCTGCGTGTACGTGTGTGCGCATGATTGCAGACGTGCGTGTATGTGTATGTAAATGACATGAAATCGTATGTTGCAATTCTCAACACTGTCTATTCGATAGATAGATAGATAGATAGATAGATAGATAGATAGATAGATAGATATGACTAGACTGCGATAGATAGATAGATAGATAGATAGATAGATAGATAGATAGATAGATAGATATGTGTTAGAGATTTATTTCATGTTCTTTGAGAAAGGTGTCTCTTTTAACCGATTCTCAATGAACAGCATATTTTTTCTATATTAATATTTAATAACCACAGATTCCAATGAACAATTTTATATCTCAAATCTTTTTTTCAATTTGCTATTATTGCAATTTAAATACATTTTTTTCAATAATTATTCTTTAAACATTTTATTTGGAAATCAAATGACATCACATTTTATTCAATTTTAAATTAAATTTTAAAACATAAAAAACATTGTAGCAATTTTAATCAGTGGATATCTGAATTTGCTAACAAGTCGACTTTTAAGTGCAAGATCTATTGAACAGCTTCCCTTTCATACATCAGACGAAAGGAAGCTTCCCGACAAAACCAGGGCCTCAGCCGGTTGTTAAAGGGGGCAAGGAGAACTTGCCTCTCACATTTAGACCTTAATATCCAACTGAAAGCCTGTATCAGACGAGGAAAACTTCGTTTATTAAGTTAAGAGGATAAGGGGGTAACATACATACTTACTATATATATATATATATATATATATATATATATATATAAAGTCAATAACTATTTGGTGAAACCTTGGTAGATTCGTTGGATCTCTAGGTTAGTTATTGACTTTGTTTGCTCTACTTGCGTATTGAGCGCTTTTTGTTTTAGGTTACTCGTCTTTTTCTGGGCTGTGTACTTTGACTGATGTTTAAGTGCTTAGCTCATTCTTTTTTTATCAACATTTTTTCGTTCCGCGTATTTGCTCGGAGGGTTTTTCGAAATGAGTTTAACGATAATTTTACATTTATATATATATATATATATATATATATATATAAACAAGGACTTGTACCCACTGAAACAACAAATACACTTAAACAAAACTGACGTCATCGTGTAGATCTTAGGATCTTTTCAGCTAAGGCATTATCAAAGGTGCGCGTTGGCGTTACTGTTAATAATAGACAGGGCACCAGAAAACAAAGAATTACTTACGAAATGGAAAGTTGGAAATCGTTTAAAACTAAATTTTAATCAAAATATAATCAAAATATGTGGGGGTGTAAACACACAGTTCCATAAGAGTGATAAAATTGAAAAAGAAAACTCACACTACTTCCAACAATCGCAAGGAGCCAGTGAAATGCTCTTTCTCCCTGCACAGACTAGGCTGATGGATCTTCAAATAAACAGCCTCCAAAACACGTAAATGATGGGCCTAGCAGACGCTGTGCAAGATAGAAAAACATATGTCCTCATACCTAGAGGCACAGTCTTGACTATCAAGCAAATATTGACCTATGGCTGATTCTTGAACAGCCTGAGTTGTTCTTATAAACTGTCTAGGACTAGCCGAACGTATATTTGCGGGGGCGTGCTGAGAAACTCGTGTTTCTAATCTCAAATTGGTACGTCCTATGTAAACCGCTTCACAACGGCATTTAAATTTATAAACAACAGAAGTTTTGCGAAAATAGGACAACCTATCTTTTGTGAAAGAAGGAAACACAGTTCGAGTCTGAAACACAGTACGTAACTTCACTGAAAGTAACAGGACGAAGCACACGCCTAAAGCTTGTCAGTTATGAACTGACACTTCCTACCATATATATATATATATATATATATATATATTGGGCGCGTATAATGATAATATATGCGCTAAAAAGTTTGCCTTATTCCACCGAACGCCCATAGCCCAGAGGTAGAATCGCTGACTGATGCCAATTCGGTTGGGTTTCAATCCTGGGTTAAAAAGCAGCCTGAGTCTAATCGTACTGATGAGCTGTGATACAGCGAAACAGATCTGTCTGCGGATGACAATATATATATATAGAAAAAACTATTAAAAAGTTGTAAGTTTAAAAATGTATTTTTTGACAGTATTTGTTTATTTCTATTATAATATTGATATTTCAGACCGTCCTCGGTCCTTCAGAAACAAATGATTTTAAAATTAACAAAATTTATAAGTATTATTAAAGATAGGTTTACGTTTACAAATATTTTTTTAAAAATCTGTCGCTTTCTCCGTCACGTGATGTAAACAATCTCTCCACGAACGCTCTCGCGAAATACGTTTCTAATTTAAATTTTAAAATCATTTGTTTCTGATGAAGGACCGAGGACGGTCTGAAATATAAAATATAATAATAGAAATAAACAAATACTGTCAAAAAAATACATTTTTAAACTTACAACTTTTTAATAGTTTTTCCTATATATATTAAGACAGTATACGTGGATCATCACTATGTTATATATATATATATTAATGCATGTTTCATTCAATAATATAGAGAAGTTTTGTCTATTTATTTTATGCAAACTTTTTTCATATTCTCTGATAAGCATTATCATTAAATGAAGAAAGAAAATTACAATATTGATACATAATTTTTAATAATCCAGTCTAAGCTTTCGGCTTACATAAGCCATTTTCAAAGATGTCAAATTACATTATATATTATAACAATTCACGGACAAACGGTAATGAAAAACTGTTGTTTTTTTTTTGTTGTTGTTTTTTTTTTTGTTTACATGGAAGATTTCCAAGCAACAAACTCGTGCATATAAGACGCTGGAAGCAAATGTCGCCTCACAGTTTATGACGTCACACATGACCAAACGAGAGTGAAAACAAGAAATATTAAGTATGGGAAGCCATTGGAATAAACCAATGGCTTCTATTATTAATTATTGGCATTTAAGGATATTTTAAGCTAGATACATAAAACAGTTGAAACCTAAGCCGAACAATATAAACTATGAAATTTCCACAAATATCCTTAAATGCCTATAATTTAATATTGATAAAATTATGTATCAAAATTGTAATTTTCTTTCTTCATTTAATGATAATGCTATTAAACTTATCAGAGAATATGAAAAAATTTCTAAAAAATAAATAGACAAAACTTGTCTATATTATTTAATGAAACATACATTAATAGAAAAATGCTACCTAAATACACACACACACAATATATATATATATATATATATATATATATATATATATATATATATATAAATTAAAACAGGATGAGCAAATAAGTAAAATCCCAAAACCTCGATCCTATTAATATTAATTTTATTAATATTAAAATTGATCAAAGGGGACGGCTCGATGTAAATAGTATTATCTATTTACAGAGACAAATATAAAAGTATTTCAAAAATTTCGTAATTTAATTTCGCTGGATGGCCATTTGAGCGAAAATGTTTTCGCAGACAAATTAATTGCAGAAAAATTATTTCTTTTTAATTCCATCTTTTTTTAACTTCCTGTGTATGGATATGTTTTTGGGCTTCTTCCGGTATAGAAATTTTGTAACATATTTAAATTAATAAAGTTCTTCTTTTCGACCGTTGCTGATGAAGCGATAATTTTGTCGCTGAAATGGCCATCCAACGAAATTAAATTTCGAAATTTTTTAATTACTTTATGTATATATATATATATATATTTGAAATTATTTGTTTAAACATTATTTTTGATCGATACTTGTATTTAAGTAGATATTCTGCTTATAATCAAATGGTATATATATTTATTTCTATTGACCTGATTATTTACGATAAATATATGTTCCGAAAATGTGTCATTCGGCAGGATTCGAACCTGCTAGACCTAACCACATATATGTACTGTTTGATTATAAACAGAATATCTACTTAAATACGAGTATCGATCAAAAATAATATTCAAACAAATCATTTCAAATTGTCGGTTGTTTATAACCAATTTCGTTAATCTTCGTTTATTTCCGTAACATGATGATTATCGTAAATAATCAGACCAATAGAAAAATAAATAATACTGTTTGATTATAAACAGAATATCTATTTAAATACGAGTATCGATAAAAAATAATTTCGAATTGTCGGTTGTTTATAACCATTTTGTTAATCTTCGATATATATATATATATATATATATATATATATATATATATCCAAGTATGGGTGGAATAATATTCCCCATCCAAAGAAACACTATTTTTAAAAAAGTGCTCAATACAAAGTAGAGCTAATAATAATAATAATATTTATTAATAAATTATAACATTGATATGTTATAATATCACTACAAAAGTAGCTATTTTGTTTCGACACTTTTTGTGTCTTTTCAAGTGATGTTGTGATTTCGAAATAACAACATCACTTGAAAAGACTCGTTCCGAGCCGATATCCACTGTACCACAAAGCACGTCCGATATTTGGGACGTCACTAGACTTAAAAAAGCTGAAAATCTCTTGGCGTAAGTCATTTGGCAAAATATGACTAAGTGAACAGAATTTTCTAGGCGGCCAGTAATTTTTCAGTGCCCTATCATTTAAATATTTGTGAGGGTTGATAACTTCAGATGCTAATAGCATTTGCGACATTTTATATCCGTTTAATTGTTGCTGTTTGGGGGGGGGTTGTTTTTTTTTTTTTTTTTGTTTAATTAAACAATTATACAATCTTAATATAACATTTATTTTCAAATATTAGTTGTAAAACAAATCTTTTCTATTTTGGCTCTTAGATAATAAAATTCGTCCAAATAGTAAAATTTTAATTTAATAATTTAAATACATCATTTGATAAGAAATGATCATTTAATATTAAATATCTAACATATATATGAAATACAAAATCAAATATTCAATAATATGTTTTTTTCTTTCAAAATTAAAAAAATGTAGTTAAAATTTAATTTTACGTTAAAAATGATATAACTTTGTTTTTTAAACGCATTATTAAACCTTTGAACCTTGAAGCGGGAATTTCTAGAAAACAAAATCCGCGCGCGCGCGCACACACACACACACACACACACACACACACACACACTCACACACACACTCACACACACACACATACACACAGAAGCAGACGTAAAATGATGCGTTAAGACAAGGAGTTAATAGCAGGATTTTGATCTGAAATTTTCACGGTGTGACGTTCGATTTAAGTGAAGACGTAATATGCCTGACTGAACTAAGTGCATTGACAGACAAGGGGAGTACGTAAGAAAAAATATATATTTATTGAAATATTCATGGTACCATATCTTTTTACACCTTCTAAGACAAAAACAAACTTATTGTCTCTTGATGTCTCAGGATGGGACATGGGGGTAACGTGTGTTACACGAAATAAAGACGGAATACAATAATAATAATAATAAGAAGAAGAAGAAGAAGAAGAAGAAGAAGAAGAAGAAGAAGAGTAATCATAAATAAATTTGAAAAACTATCAAACTATAAAGACCTGGAAGTTGAAGTAGAGAAAAATGTAGAAATTGAAACAACAATAGTACCAGTGATAGTAGGTGCACTCGGAATGATAAAAAATGGAACAAAACGACACATTGAAAGAATCCCTGGAAATCTCAGCTTAAGATATATGCAAAAAAATTGTCTTGTTAAGTACAGCCCACACACCAAGAAGAATTTTGTTTTCATAGTTTATCATTATCATTATTATGTCATTTTTCATCATATTTCGATTTCTGCTTTGGTCTCACTACCAACCTAGTCTGCGGGGAGACCTAAGGCAGGTAGTGGCGTGTTGTTATGGCTTCATTTCATGTTTTTCTATCTTCCCTATCATCCCTAGCATTACATAGATAAAGTTTTCCTTAGTGCTTTAAAATTAATCCATAGTCCTGGAGCTCAGACTCTTTGGACGTTGGCACGAAAGACTAAAAAGCAATAGATGTTTACAGTTAAGGCGAAACCGTAGACTGAAAGAAAAATGAACGGATGTAAGTTAAATTTTGATTTACTAGTATCGATATCAAATAAGCTTTTACGTCGTAAACTGAATTTTGAAGGCTAAATAAGTCCTCTGAGTAAATAGTATCATGGCTGAGACTAAGAACTACAATTATACCTACTTAGAGCCAATCCCGAAGTAAAAACTAAAATAAAAGGGCTGAAAAAATCTACAGACATACAGGCATATAAACAGACACACACACAAACATCTTGCCGTTTATATATATTATCGATTTTCTGCACTATTGTAAGAACTGCAACCTTGAAACTTCTGAACATCGTTTCTTATGTCTTTGTCTATGAGTGTATCAAATTTGATTAAAATCGGATCACTCCTTCTATAACCCGATTTTTTCGATTATCGATTTTCGATATTTATCGGGGGTACCTCGACACAAAACTTAGCTAAGAACACTCGCAGACGCTTATAGTATAACTGTGTAAATTTTCAAGAACATTGGTTCAACCGTTTCGGAGTCTATAAGTAATGGACACACCCAGACACACACACAAAGTTTCATTTATAAATAAGTTTAGATAGAGTTAATATAAAAAAAATAATAAAGCTAATATTAACGATAATATGAAACCTAACAATTTAACAAATAATAGAATTAATACAAATTTTAATATCAGCATTTATGTTGTTGATATCAGTCGGTTAATAAAGAATTTAATAAAAAAACAATGACTACTTAACGTCTTCATGATAATCATTAACATTTTTGTAATAGGAAATATATTAACTATATATATTCGTCATCCACATACAAGCCTGCTTCAGCGTATTACAGCTCATCAGTGTAATTAGACAACCATTTGCTCCTGGCTGGGATCAAAACTCGACCGATTTGGTGCCAAGCGGAGGCGTTAACCCCTAAGCTATAGACGTATGAAATCAGAGAAGGGAAATTTTAGCGCGTTATATATGAGCGGACTATACACGCGCCAGTCACCGAAAGAACCATCCGTCCGTGCATGGAGTACTGCTGCCATTTATGGTCAGGTGCCCCTGCCGTTCTCCTCAGTGTTCTTGACAGGCTCCAAAGGAGAGTCTGTAATGTGATAGGTACTGATCTGGCGGCTCGACTGCAGCCACTTCCCCATCGTCGAAATGTGGCCTCCCTTTGTCTGTTCTATAAATACTTACATGGCTTCTGCTCAGACGAACTTAAGTCACTGATGCCTCTTCAACAGGTGTTTACTCGTGCAAGCAGACTAGCAACTGGGTCCCACCCATTCACAGTTAGGTTAGCCAAATGCAGACGAGAATTCTACTCCTGCAGCTTCTTCTCTCGCACTTCCCACCTGTGGAACTCGCTCCCGTATTCTTGCTTTCCTGACGGCTACAACCTCCAGAAATTTAAATGCAATGTCAATACTCATCTACTAACCACTGGACTCTAGCTCTCTCCCCTCCTCTGTATAACCTTCCCTTTCTCTCCACCTATGTATCTGTCATCGCACCTGCTTTCTCAGCTTTCTATTGTTCCTTTCTAAATAGTTTGTACTCCTCACTCTTTTCAAGTTAATCTTTTTACATTTATGTAGCCCCCTGCACATCAGTGGCGTTTCCGCCTTGCTCGGGGTGAAATGATTAAAAAAAAAAAACTCAATTCACTGCTAAAGAGTAATGCATATAGTGGTAACTGTTCTTTTTTAATTTTTCTCTCTAAAGAGATCAATCGTAATGAGAGCATATATATATATATTATTATTATGTCATTTTTCATCACATTTCGATTTCTGCTTTGGTCTCACTACCAACCAAGTCTGCGGGGAGACCTAAGGCAGGTAGTGGCGTGTTGTTATGGCTCCATTTCATGTTTTTCTATCTTCCCTATCATCCCCAGCATTACATAGATAAAGTTTTCCTTAGTGTGTGGGCTGTACTTAATAAGACAATTTTTTGTATATCTCTTAAGCTGGGGTTTCCAGGGATTCTTTCAATGTGTTGTTTTGTTCCATTTTTTATCATTCCAAGTGCACCTACTATCACTGGCACAACTCTTGTTTTCAATTTCCACATTTTTTCTATTTCAATTTCCAGGTCTTTATATTTTGACAGTTTTTCAAATTCCTTGATTGCTATGTTACAATCCGCTGGACAAGCCATATCAATTAATAGACAAGTTTTCTCCTTCTGGTTTTTAACAATAATGTCTGGCCTGTTTGCTTTAAATTTTCTGTCTGTGTAGATGGTGTAATCCCATAGAATGGTTTCATCTTCTATTTCTGTAACCGGTGCTGGGTGATGTTCATACCAGTGTTTGTTTACAGCTTTTCCATAATGTTTGCACATTGCCCAATGTAAATATTGCCCAACTCTATCGTGGCGATTTTTATATTCATTTGGGGCAAGCACAGAACAGCCTGAGATTAGGTGGTCTATTGTTTCTTGGTGTTTATCACAAAACCTGCATTTTGGATCCATATTATTATGCATAATATTTGCCTGAAAGTTTCTAGTGAAAAGACTTTGGTCTTGTGCTGCAAGAATAAAGCCTTCAGTTTCAGACTTTAATCCAGATGCACGTAACCATCGATGAGTATTAACTTTGTCAACATTGGATTTATTGGCACGTCTGGATATTGGCCATGCAGAGGTTTGTCTTGCCTGCGCTGTTTCATCTTTTCAAGAGCTTTATCTTTGGCTTTCATTTTCATATTTTTTGCCGCAATAGTTGGTTCTTGGCTTCTGTTTTGCTTTTCTACAGAATCTACTAACTGTAAATCTTGTTTGCATTTACTGCCTTCTTTTATTATTGAATATTTTTTCTTTCTTTCTTCATGTTGTCTTACTAATTGTATCATCCAATCCTTTGTTGTTTCTATGTATGTTAGTAAGCCAATAGTTGTTGTCTTGTATGACAATTCCAGCTGAATAAGACCTCTTCCACCTTCTTTACGGGGTATGTATAGACGGTCTACATCAGCCTTTGGATGATGCATCTTATGCTTAGAAAGAAGCTTTCTTGTTTTAGCATCCATTCGCCTGATGTCATTTAGAGTCCAGTTTAAGATGTTAAAGCTATATTGGACAACTGGGATTGCAAGGCTATTAATGGCCATAACTCTGTTCTGTGAATTTAATTCAGTTTTTAATATCATTCGTAGCCTTCTATAGTACTCTTTACGCACTATTTCTTTCATTTTTTTTATGGTGAATGTTTTCGCTCTCATTTACACCTAGGTATTTATAAGCTTCTTCTGGTTTCAATTCTTTTATTGTTACAGCAGGGTCTAAGCTAATTGAGGACGTTTCTTGTATTGATCCACGTAAAACTGTAGCTTTAGCACATTTATTCAAATTAAATTTCATTCCAATGTCTTCGCTGAAGCATTTTACAGTTTGCAGAAGACCTTCCAGCTCATTATCATTCTTAGCATATAACTTTAAGTCATCCATGTAAAATAGATGGCTTATTTTCTTTTGGCCTATTTTATAACCACATTCTGTCTTATTAAGTTGACTGGTCAGTGCTATTAATGATATGCAGAATAGTAAGGGAGATAAAGAATCACCTTGAAATATACCTCTTTTGATGTTTATTTCATCAGACTTATAGGTTCCATTTATATGATTGAGGTAAAGGGTTGTTTTCCATATAGACATGCACTGTTTGATGAAATTGATGATGACGGGCGATATCTTGTATATATTTAAAGTCTTTAAAATCCAGGAATGTGGCACACTATCGAATGCCTTTCGATAATCTATCCAGGTAGTACTAAGATTTTTCTTTGTACTGTAGCAGTTTTCCAGGATCACTTTGTTAATTAGCAATTGGTCTTTACAACCATAACAGCCACGTTTGCACCCTTTTTGTTCAAGCGATATCATGTTATTTCTTTCTAAGAATAAATATGTCTGTTTTGTTAAAATAGATGTTAATAGTTTATATGTTGTCGGAAGACATGTAATTGGTCTGTAGTTTTTCGGGTTGTTTGTGTCACCATTCTTGGGTAGAAGAAATGTAATTCCTTTGGTCATCCATGCAGGAATTTTAGTGGGATCGTCAACCATTTCTTGAAGTTCTTTGGCTAGTTTTTTATGTGCTGCATTTAAATAATATAGCCAAAAGTTAGGAATTTTATCTATAGCACTGCAACTCAATAGCTATGAAGTTTCGGTGTTTATTCCACCATCATCAACCAATTAAAAAATTAGTGTTAACCACTTAAATTCAAAATTTTTAAAAATCCTACCTACTTTTAAAAATTATTATTTACCTATTTAAGTAATGTTTAGTCCCACTATGTACTTTACTCAGACAAAATAATTTTCTTGAAAATCTAATTAATTACAATCTTTCATTTATAACTTATATCCCAACATAACTTAAAAATAAAAATAAAATTTGGATAATTATTTATTGATTTGCTTCTAAGCTTTCGGCTCACATGAGCCATCTTCAGAGAGGTTATTTAGACTGAAATATAATAACATCCACCATCACCGAAGCAAATCAATAAATAATTATCCAAATGTTGGAGAATTTTTGTCTTTATTTTCAACTGAAATTAAAGCCAAAATACGACGTTTAGAACGGCTTATGATTAAACATAATAGACATTCATTGTCTCTTATATTTAACAGCATATGTTTAGAAAATTAATTGCTGCCTCGATATACTATATATATATATATATATATATATATATATATATATATATATATATATACTAAAAGTCTGCCTCCTACCGAGCGCCCATAACTCAGAGGTAGAATCGCCGACTGACGCCAATTCGGTCGGGTTTCTAATCCTCTAATCCTGGGTTAAAAGCAATCGGATGTCTAACCGTACTGATGAGCTGTGATACAGCGAAACAGATCTATCTGCGGATGACTATATATATATATATTGATGCATGTTTCGTTAAATATTATAGACAACATTATTCTATTTATTTTGTGTAAATTCTTTTCATATCGTCTGATAAACTTGATAGCATAATCGTTGAAAAAGAAAGAAAATCACAATATTGATACATATTTTTTAATCCTTACATTAAACCATTATCAAGGAGGACAATTATATTACAGAAAATTAAACAATTCACTGACAACTAATAAGAAGAGTCTATTTTTGTCTCCATAGAAGATTTCAACGACAAGCTCTTCCATGTAAACAAAAACAGACTATCCTTATTGTTTGTCCGTGAATTGTTTAATATACTGTAATGTAATTGGCATCTTTGATAATGGCTTATGTCAGCTGAAAGCATAGATAAGATTAAAAATATGTATCAATATTGTGATTTTTATTCTTTTTCCAACGATAATGCTATTAGGCTTATCAGAGAATATGAAAACAATTTACACAAAATAGACAAAATTTGTCTATATTATTTAAGGAAACATGCATCAATGAAAAAATGCTGCTTAAAAACACACAGTATATATATATATATATATATATATATATATATATATATATATATATATATATATATTTTTTTAATTCAGATACTTTAATCCAAGCGAAAAAAGCAGGAAGGTAAATTCCAAAAACCCGATCCTAATTAATATTAAAAAAATTTATTTTAATATTAAAAAATGATACAGGAAGAGAGCTCCATGTAATAAAATATTACAGAGCAAATATATATATATATATATATATATATATATATATTTATAAATGTAAAACACAATAGGAAAACTCTAATAGTTGCCAACGCGTTTTTTCAAGGCAGTATATATATATATATATATATATATATATATATATACTGCCTTGAAAAAACGCGTTGCCATCACAGCTCGTCAGATCCAAATGATACAACAGTTAATCTTCAAAATATTCCCGAAAACCATTGCACACAGACGCTCACGTGTCCATATTGAGAATAGACATTTGTAACGGTAATCTACAAAAAACAATTCCTCGCTCATTCAGATAAACCCCAAAGAGAGAAAAAAATTAAAAGATAAAAATATAGACTTTCAGAAATATAGAATTTTTTCTCTCCTTTTTCTTCTCTCTTGTTTTTTTTTTTTTTTTTTTTTAATGAGCGAGAAATTGTTTTTGTGTATAATGATTTTCGGGAATATTTGGAAAATTAACTGTTGTATCATTTGGGTCTGACGAACTGCAAGGTCAGCGGCGAAATACGTATTACCCATGAAATGGTAGAATATCTAAAAAAATTTCTGAATTATATTACTCTGTTAAATTAAATAAATGAATTTAATATTGAGTTCTTTTGACTTCGTTTATATCGGAATTTAGCTGACTAATATACCAAGTATTCTACGTTATATATATATATATATATATATATATATATATATATATATACATATATATATATATATATATATATATATATACACACACGGAAATTAACGAATTTTAACGAAACTTGGTTATAAGCAACCGACAATTTGTAATGAATTATTTTGAACATTATTTTGTCGGTTGCTTATAACCAAGTTTCGTTAAAATTCGTTAATTTCCGTAACATGTTTACATTTGTTTGACATTACGATACATTACAGAGCAGATATGGTTTGTTTACGATAGATCGAAAATTGTGTTATATAAGCATGATAAAAACCTCGTCTGATCAAGAGGCTATTCATGGTCGAGTGGTTAAGACAGTACCAGATCAAATGGTAGCTTCCCCTATGTAAATAGGGGTCGCAGGTTAGAATCCTGCTGGATGGCACACATTTTCGTAATAAAAATTTATCGTAAATAATCAGGCCGGTAGATATAAATATAAAATACTGTTTAATTAAAAACAGAATATTTACTTAAATACGAGTATCGGTAAAAAATAATGCTCAAAATAATTCATTATATATATATATATATATATATATATATATATATATATATATATATATATATATAGTACAATGTAATGGTGTAATGAATAATCCTTGTGAATTGTTAAGCAGATAGCCAAGTTCCAATTTCTGTTGGGTTTGTTATGTTCAG
Organism: Ascarosepion bandense; assembly: GCA_037127315.1. Taxonomy (NCBI): domain Eukaryota; kingdom Metazoa; phylum Mollusca; class Cephalopoda; order Sepiida; family Sepiidae; genus Ascarosepion; species Ascarosepion bandense. Next base: position 692,976 of record JBBBDQ010002164.1, on the reverse strand, counting down.
TTACACACAAATACTCTTGGGAAAGGTATGAATCCTCCTTTTTTTCGCCACCGTTATGGATTAATTTGTAACACTTGTATCATTAAACTGCTATCTCCAAAAACAAAAATTCTTATAGCTACACTGGCATGTCTTTTAGATTTATTTGCATTCTCAACTATATATATATATATATATATATATATAGAAACAACCGTGGCCACAAATTGAGATATCAGTTCATTTATTGATTGTAATAAAGAACTGATCCCCAATTTATATCTACATTATAATTTCTTTTTATTTTCTTCTTTTTTTTTAATCATATCACCCCGGGCAAGGCGGTAACGCCACTGATGTGCAGGGAGCTACGTGAAAGTGAAAAGATTGGAAAAGAGAAAGCCGGAAACCACAACCTAAACAGGGAACAAGGGATGAGCCTCTTCACCTGTTCAATAGACGTGGGTGGAGTGTGAAACGGGCGATAGTTTAGTCTATCTACTCCAATTGAAAAATAAAGGAGTGAAAATATTGGAAAAGAGAAAGCCGGAAACCACATTCTAAACAGGGAACAAGGGATGAGCCTTTTCACCTGTTCAATAGACGTGGGTGGAGTGTGAACCGGGCGATAGTTTAGTCGATCTACTCCAATTGAAAATAAAATAAAATAAAATAAAAGAGTGAAAAGATTGGAAAAGAGAAAAACCGGAAACCACATCCTAAACAGGAAACAAGGGATGAGCCTCTTCACCTGTTCAATAAACGTGGGTGGAGTCTAAACCGGGCGATAGTTTAGTCTATCTACTCCAATTGAAAAAAAAAAGGAGTGAAAAGGTTGGAAAAGAGAAAGCCGGAAACCACATTCTAAACAGGGAACAAGGGATGAGCCTCTTCACCTGTTCAATAGACGTGGGTGGAGTGTGAAACGGGCGATAGTTTAGTCGATCTACTCCAATTCTTGTTTGATTATCAAATTCTGATTAGTTGTGAATTCACTTCTGCCCCAGTTATGGGTTAAATTGGTGTAGCGGAGAGAGCAACAAGAGAAAGAAAGACACTAGAATAATAGAACATGTATACAAAATAAGAGTGTTATTAATCAGCAGATAGAAGTGTAGGTCCGAACTATCAAGTTACACTGCGTTTCGGTTTTTTCTTGACGACCTCCCAGAAAGTCTCGCAGGCTAATATTTATTGAAGGTGGAAGAGTTCATTCCAATATAGATAGGGCACTATAAAATTAGTAAAGACTTGTATCGACATTATTATGTCCAAAAATGAAATTTTTGCAATCTTGAAATATTTTCTGGCTTTAAATAACCTGCAAAGGGTTGATAAGCCGTAAAAAACAGTTTGTCAAATGATTGTTTTAAAACCGTTCTCATCAAACCCCGTTTAATGCGTTTTTGCTTTTAAGCAATTCTAAAGCGCATTTGGCGTCGTCGTGCCTGTGTGCGTTTGCACGTCATTGGAAAGTGGGACCGTGGCATGGGTGGTATGGTTTCCGTCTCATCGGCTGAATCCTTCATATAGTTGCCACTTCATTCTGCTTCAAGCCACACATTTCCCACTCTGACTGATCACGTGTCCAACATGACGTCACGCATTTTGTAGAGTCAATTCTCCAGTGATTTTTTTTCTCGGGCTGCTTTACTTTACTTTCGAATTATCCGTTTATTTATTTTTTACACTCCCTTTCTCAAAATTCTAATTCTTCTTACCCGTCCTCCTATGCAGACTGGTGCATATGACCCAGGAACCTACAAACGATAACGTTAGCACAAAGGTAAGAGAACGCGTGACTCCTATAGCAGCAGAGGCTCTTTCAAAATAGAACTTAAAATTTGTACAGTGAAAAAAAAAAAATACGGATAAAATTAAAATCGAGAAATTTCGGAAAACAAAAAGGATTCCTACTTGAATTCTTTATTTAATTTATTTATACTGGGTCTCATACTTCTGTCCCATAATAATTGTTCCATTTGCCTACACATTCAATACACTAAATGTATCAATCATTATGGGACAGAGCTAGTCTATTATTATTTATAAAACACTACTTCTGTCCCATAATAATTGTTCCATTTGCCTACACATTCCATACAATAAATGTATCAATCATTATGGGACAGAGCTAGTCTGTTATTATTTATAAAACAGTACTTCTGTCCCATAATAATTGTTCCATTTGCCTACACATTCCATACACTAAATATACCAATCATTATGGGACAAATGTAGTCTGTTATTATTTATATAATACTACTTCTGTCCCATAATAATTCTTCCGTTTGCCTACACATTTCATACACTAAATGTATCAATCATTATGGGCAGAGCTAGTCTGTTTTTATTTATATAACACTACTTCTGTCCCATAATAATTGTTCCATTTGCCTACACATTCCATACACTAAATATACCAATCATTATGGGACAAAGGTAATCTGTTATTATTTATATAATACTACTTCTGTCCCATAATAATTGTTCTATTTGCCTACACATTCCATACACTAAATATACCAATCATTATGGGACAAATGTAATCTGTTATTATTTATATAATACTACTTCTGTCCCATAATAATTGTTCTATTTGCCTACACATTCCATACACTAAATGTACCAATCATTATGGGACAGAGGTAGTCTATTATTATTTATATAATACTATTTTTGTCCCATAATAATTGTTCCATTTGCCTGCACATTTCACACACTAAATGTACCAAACATTACGGGACAGAGGTAGCATATTAATATATATATAATGTTACTTCTGTCCCGTAATGATTGTACAATTTTCAGAATTCGCTTTACTTACTCAAAACCATAGAATTACTCAATAAAACTTTCTATAGAAAGAAATTGAAATTAAAATGTAAGAAATATGAATCGACAAATTAAAAACAATTCATAATGTTTTCCCAAAGGTATTCAAATGTTACTGCTACTTTTAACAAGTTTTGGTCTGTAATGTGAAATTTGCGATAAAAAGCAACTGAAATTATAATGGAAACTTTTAAAAATTCTGCATTTATTTTGCAAAATAGTTAACTTCAAAATTATCATTTTATATGTTATATCCTATAGAGTGTGCTTGGTCGTAGATATCTAAAACCTCCTGCATGTTTATTCTTTGTCGTCCTCTGATTTACTGTCCATTCATTCAAACTTGCGATAGTTCTTTTCTTAAGATCAAAGCGTTACTTCCTGATCTTCTAACTAGGATCAAAGGGTTTCTCTTTGGTCCTCTTCCTATGATCAAAATATTGCTCCATGATCTTCTTAAGATCAAAGCGTTACTTCCTCATCCTCTAACTAGGATCAAAGGGTTTCTCTTTGGTCCTCTTCCTATGATCAAAATATTGCTCCATGATCTTCTTAAGATCAAAGTGTTACTTCCTGATCCTCTAACTAGGATCAAAGGGTTTCTCTTTGGTCCTCTTCCTATGATCAAAATGTTGCTCCATGATCTTCTTAGGATCAAAGTGTTACTTCCTGATCCTCTAACTAGGATCAAAGTTTTTTTCTCTGGTCCTCTTCCTATGATCAAAATGTTGCCCTATGGTCGTCTATTTAGGATCAAAGTCTTCTATCCTGATATTCTACTTAGGATCAAAGGGTTTCTCCCTGGTCCTCTTATGGTCAAAATTTTGCCCCATGGCCATCTTCTTAGGATCAAAGTGGTCTTTTCTGATCCTCTACTTAGGATCAAAGGGTTTCTCTCTGGTCCTTTTCCTATGATCAAAATGTTTCCCCATCGTTTTCTTCTTAGGATCAATGTGTTCTTTCCTGATCCTCTACTTTGGATCAAAATGATTCTCCCTGGTCCTCTTCTTATATCAAAATGTTGCACCATGGTTTTCTTCTTAGAACGAAAGTGTTCTTTCCTGATATTCTACCTAAGATCAAAGTATTTCCCTCTATGGTCCTCTTTCTATAAACAAATTGATGCCCCATCCATCTTCTACCGAGGATGAAAATGTTCCTTTCTGATACTCTGCCTAGGATCAAAAGATTGGTTCCTAGTCCTCTTCCTTTTATGTTCTGTCTATTCTCAGCATTTATCTGGTGTTTCTTTGGGCACAAAGGCCTGACGGGGCCCAATCCAGTCCCGGTTGGGTTTTACTTCAGAGTTTTCCTTCTCCTAGATCGGTTGCTATCCAAGGATTTATATCTTCGCCAAGGGTATTAGCACGTAAGCGAATGCAATGTTGCTATCGAATGCAGTTTACCGTCATGCTCATGACCGGAAATGTATTAATCTGTTGCTTATCGATTCAGCTATGGATTAAATAGCCGGACAGATTGGGTTCCATATGCTTGGTTGACAATCAGAGAATATCTTCTATCCAAGCGTGTATCACGTATGGCACTTAACTAACTGATTCATTATTTCTTTAAGGTCGATTAGTTGTCACCCTCAGTTCAGTGCTCTTTTCTTTTTGTCTAGAGACATTCTCTTTTCCCTCAAAACTTTGCTTAGTTTCTGAAAGGCATAAACACTTAAGACCGAGATAAAATCACTCTCTAACCCAGCGATTCTCAAACTGGGGCAAATTTCACCCTGGGAAGAAATTTGAAGCTACCAGGGGGAAAATAATTGCACTACCTATTAAATAAAAAAATCTCATACGTTGCGCGCTTGCCAAAACTAACCCTGATATTGATACACGGATGCACAAGAAGCAGCATCACCCTTCTCACTAATTTAATTCTGAAGTAGAAGAGCAAACAAAAGTTCTTTTATTTGTTACTAACTGCTCTCTATGGCTATGCTTAGTTGTTACTAACTGCTCTCTATCCACTTTACTCTGTAACTATAAGTTTATCAGTATATTTGTACATTTGAAAAATAAATTAGTAAATAGTCTCAGTGTGTTTTAACTGCTCTTTCTCTCATACACATGAAGAGGGAAACCTGGATGGTTGAACTGGGTGTAGGAAGAAATGACAGAAAAAAGTTTGGGAACCACTGCTCTAACCCCTTTTATATAGGTGTGTCCCAATTATAATTGTAGAGTTGAACGGCATTTAATGCACCAGTATTGCAGACAGGTGGCCGAATTTACACCGACGAGATTTGTATAAGAAATAGTTGTCAATAAAAGTGAACTAGTCAATCATTCGTCTTAAAAACTGATAAATACAGTTGATGGGTTCCCATTGTTATTTGTTTTATCTTAAAATAAAGTTATAAAATTTAAAACGTTTGGAGGTTTGAATTTTTTTTTCTTTTCCTTTCTTTCTTTTTTTTTTCTTTTTTTGTTCTCATAATCCTTCAAAAAATTCACCGTAAATGTTTAAAATTTTTAGATCAATTTTTGTTCGTAATAAAATCTAGAATTAGAATTTTAATGCCAGAATTGGATTTTCGGAAATTTTAAACGAATCGATATCTTTAAAAACAGAAATAATTCAAAAACAAAAGAATCTAATTAAAATGTTTGTTTTGGCATTGCAATAAAAGAATTTTAAGATACTTCAGAGCTCTTTTCACTAATTTTAATTTTAAATGAAAATATTTTCTGGTGTTTTTCTAGGTTTTTAAACTGAAAAAAAAATAGTTGATTTAATTTATTTCTTCCTATTTTTAGGTTTTTATAAAAAGAAAAACGCCCAAAATATTAGTCTAATTAAGTTCGTCCTGGGTATGATGATAAACAGCATCTGGCAGCAAAGCTTCTGATCGGGAGATTAGGGGTTGTGAGGAACGTGGAACCACTCCAAAACTTCTCTTGTTCCCAGGTCCAACTTGACCCTGGTTAGTAGCCTCTGTTAGGGTCCCAACATAAAGTTCTTACTATTTTACTCTATACAGATTACTGGTGCACATAGTGTGCCTCGGAGTCCCCAAACATGCTTACTTAGATGTCTAAAATCATAGTTTTCAGGTATCACCGCCTCTAATAATCATGTTCAAAAAACTTGTAAATGCACAAAACCAGGGTATTGTCTACCATGTATTCAATTGTGAAAGCAGAATAATGTATATCATATTTTTATTACTTAAAACACACGTATCACCGACTCTAGTAATCATGTCCAAACTTGTATATACACAAAAGCTGAGTATCGTCTACCATGTATTCAATTGTGAAAGCAGAATAACGTATATCATATTTTTATTACTTAAAACACACGTATCACCGACTCTAGTAATCATGTCCAAACAAACTTGTATATACACAAAAGCTGAGTATCGTCTACCATGTATTCAATTGTGAAAGCAGAATAACGTATATCATATTTTTATTACTTAAAACACACGTATCACCGACTCTAGTAATCATGTCCAAACAAACTTGATATACACAAAAGCTGAGTATCGTCTACCATGTATTCAATTGTGAAAGCAGAATAACGTATATCATATTTTTATTACTTAAAACACACGTATCACCGACTCTAGTAATCATGTCCAAACAAACTTGTATATACACAAAAGCTGAGTATCGTCTACCATGTATTCAATTGTGAAAGCAGAATAACGTATATCATATTTTTATTACTTAGTAATCATGTCCAAACAAGCCTACCACACTTCGTAGACGCATTGTTATCCAAATAGTTGACGTTGATATGCTTCAGCACGTATGGAGGTAGAATATCGTCTTGACATTGTGAGGTCAACTAGAGGTGCACATGTGAAATGTAGTCAATGAAAGCTGTAAATGCAAGCAGAAGAGAGGGTGCACAACATTTTACGAAAACTTCAATACTCTATATCACATGGCATCTAAGCAAAAAATGCTTTTAATGGGACTGGAACTTTATAGACACCCTGTATATCTCTATAGTATAATACCTGTAAAAAATGACTGAATTATTTACATTGTTCTGACTGCTGTTCTTATCTTTACTGTCACATTCACGACGTTTCGGTCATTGCACACTCCGGCCTTCTTCAGGTGATACTGGTGGAATTTCGGACATTAGTAAGACTTGTATGACTAAATTAATATTATCTCAAAAAATAATTATTACAATGTAAAAAATATTTTATGTAACTTGCAAAGGGTTGATTTCACGACGTTTCGATCATTGCACACTCCGGCCTTCTTCAGGTGATATTGGTGAAATTTCGGACATTAGCGAGACATGTATGACTAAATCAATATTATCTCCCAAAATAATTACTACAATGTAAAAAATATTCTATGTAACTTGCAAAGGGTTGATTTCACGACGTTTCGGTCATTGCACACTCCGGCCTTCTTCAGGTGATATTGGTGAAATTTCGGACATTAGCGAGACTTGTATGACTAAATCAATATTATCTCCAAAAATAATTACTACAATGTAAAAAATATTCTATGTAACTTGCAAAGGGTTGATTTCACGACGTTTCGGTCATTGCACACTCCGGCCTTCTTCAGGTGATATTGGTGAAATTTCGGACATTAGCGAGACTTGTATGACTAAATCAATATTATCTCCCAAAATAATTACTACAATGTAAAAAATATTCTATGTAACTTGCAAAGGGTTGATTTCACGACGTTTCGGTCATTGCACACTCCGGCCTTCTTCAGGTGATATTGGTGAAATTTCGGACATTAGCGAGACTTGTATGAGTAAAGTAATACTATGTCCAAAAATAATTATTACAATGTAAAAAATATTTTATGTAACTTGCAAAGGGTTGATTTCACGACGTTTCGGTCATTGCACACTCCGGCCTTCTTCAGGTGATACTGGTGAAATTTGATATGTTAAAAATGAATCAACCAATCTAATTGTGACCATGTGCAAAAGCCAGCTCATAAACTAATATTAGTCTAGTAACATGCAAGACTACAGGAGAGGTGCATCCAGGGAGAATTGAACTTGCTATCAATGATTGGAAAGATATTCCTACCTATCAACAATCTGGCGCCCTTAAATGTTTCATGTTACAAGTATGACGACAAGCTGCGATGGGAAGATTATCGCCATTTTATATTCTTAATTTCGCTCATGCGTGTTGTTTGTTTTCGTTTTCTTTTTTTTTTTTTTTTTCATGGACTTCCATTTGACCTTCTCAATTGTCTCTCTCAATATTTTTCCTCTTTCTATCTCTCCCAAACCGCGCTCTGGCCTCCATTTGCTGAAACCTACCGAATATGTTTCTCGCTGCTTTTCCCTGTCTCTCTTTCCCTCTATCCATTCTGGGAGTATTTGATTCTCTAGGCCCTCTTTCCTCATTACGTGTCCAAAGAACCTCAGTTGTCTTATCCTGATGTAAGGCACCCATTAATAATAAAAACTTAACTATTAAAAACAGTCTATTTTTATTAATGTGGTTTACATATTATTGTGTATATTATTATATCCATATATATAAAAGGCAATCTGTGAATCTGTGTGCACGCCTACATTTTTTAAGCTACGCCATTCAAACTTTGTAGGAACACATATCTACAGCGAAGCCAGGTCAACACATACTTTTTTGAGTTTAAGTTCAGAAATTTTCCCTTTCGCACTTTTTGGTCAATGGAGCCGATTGTTTACATTTGCTCCGTAAAACATCTAAGATCTAAGATCTAAGATGCTTGCTAAATTACGTCACAGAAATCAAATCACACGTGTCAAACGCGACTAAAATATTTTTCATTAAAAAAAATGAGCCTTTATATTTCATTTTTATTCCAACGTTATAAAAATTCATTTGCTCAACAAAAAAACATGTGAATATTTTCCCCGTAATTTTGAAACAAAAGAAATATTTTTTAAAAAATGATTTTTTTTCAAACAAAAACAAAATATGTAAAAAAATAAAAGGGCCAATGGTTAATTTAATTATTTAAGCCTTTTTGTTTAGATTTAATATTTCATACTTCAGAAAATAAAATTAAAAAAAAAAATAAAGCTTTTTTTTGTTAAATATTTCATGCAGGAAATCAACTGTCTGTAATTCGTGTAGCATTAATGTAACTTTTTCCTATAAAATTAAATGTCTATATTTTTAAATATTCTTCGAAAATTTATGAACTGAGAGCGTAATAGTTTTTATATTTCTAATTTCAGTAAAACAAAATAAATAATTTTTATTTTCATATGAAATTCATTTAGTCAACAAAAAAATGTAAATATTTTCCCCCGTAATTTTGAAAGAAAAACAAACGCAATATTGTTTACAATGTCACACAAAACATCAAATCACGTTTACGCAAAACAAAAGAAAATAGATTTTTTTAATGGAATTTTTGAACAATTTTGAAGCAACAATTTTTATATAATTATTTTTTTCCTATAACCGATTTTTAAAAGAAATTTATCCATTTGATATTATAAACATTATTGCAACACGAGATTTGATGTGTGTGTGAGTATTGTAAACATTGCACGGGCAACGCCGGGCTATGATGCTAGTAAAATATATTGTAGAACAGGTATATTGACTTTGAGTTATATAAAATTACATATGCTGTTGGCACACTGAACGATTTTAAAATCGTAAGTTGGCACGTAGTTAGCAAAAGGTTGCCACCCCCTGATTTAGAGTTTTAGAAATACGCGTATATACCGTTACATTATCAGTACAGATATTCATAAATGATCGGCGTATACTCTTATACATATAATTTATGTAATACTTTACATAAAAAAGAAAGAGAGTTGAATCGAGAAGGATACCTTGGGGGACGTCTGCTCTGATAACTCGGATCAAAGGGGACTGTCTGTTATCAACTACTTTCAAGAACCTACTCATTAGGAAGGACTTGATAATATTCTTTCAACAATTTCATAGATTGTATACTAACACTCTGTAACACACCTGGTCAAAAGTCTTTGAAATATCTAATGCGATTGCCTTGGAGATACATCTATGTGAGTAATGACGGTTAGGACATCAGCAATGGACTGAGCAGATCGAAATCCATACTACCTGTCGCCCAAGCTGCTGTCACTTTTGAGGTCATCCACAAACTTTTTTGTTGATTATAGCTTCAAACAATTTGTCAATAGTACTGAGGAAATTGATGGGTTTATACTGAGACAAGGATGAGTGTTTATTTACATTCTTGAATGAAGAAATGTGCGTTGTGATGCAGTAAGTATCGACTCGGAACTACAAATTGGAGAACGCCGTTCGAATTCCAGTTGAATTCCTTGTCCTTGTATTCACTTGCGCGCTAATATCCTTGGAAAAAGGTATTAATCCGTCTCTTCCCTCCAGTTATGGGTTAAATAATAGGACAGATTAAGTTCTATAGCCTTGGCTGGAAACCAGTCTACAGCAGAAAGCAATGGTAACTTACTGCGGGATAATCTTCTGCCCAGTCATGTCTCTTTCGAAACATGATCGCCCAAAGAGTCTATCACGTATGGCCCTTAACTGACTGACAATATAAAATTGGAAAAAAGATTAAGGCTTTTATTTTGGCATAAAGTGGGGATCAGTTTTATATTGTTTTGAAGTAATAAACTGATCCCCCACTAATTGCAACTTAATAATATAATACTTCTCTTCCCCATCTTGCTATGAATCAAATAACAGGACAGATTGGGTTCTATAGCCTTGGATGGCAACCAATCTACCGCAGAAAGTAATGGCAACCTACTGCAGGATAATCTTCTGCCAAGTCAGTTATGTCTCTTTCGAGACATGATCGCCCAAAGCGTGTATCACGTATGGCACTTAAATGAGTGACTGAATATAATAGTTGAATACATGATTAAGGATTCTACTGGGCATAAAGTGGGGAACAGTTTTATGGTGTTATGAAGTAATAAACTGATCCCCCACTAATTCCTACTTAATAATATAATGCATCACTTTCCCCCTCCAGCTATGAGTCAAATAACAGGACAGATTGGGTTCTATAGCCTTGGATGGCAACCAATCTACCGCAGTTTCTTTCCAAGAACTATTGCTTTGTTAAGCAGACTCCCGAAATTATGCTTTCCCTGTCGCTAAGTCTAGCTTTATGGTTTAACCTTCTCACATATCCGCATAAACTGCACCCTTTACTCTTGCCGCTCACATAAGAAACTCTTTCAGAAACCCTACCCTAAGTGGCTCTTTGGCCTTGTAAGCGATCAATCTAAAGACTGATAGATTTCCTGTTATTTTGTTTTGTGTTAAGGTATCGTTTCCATCTTTTTGTTTTTCGACCTTCTTTATCTTGTTAATGGTCCAGTTTTTAATATACTCCGAGTGTATTTTACGAGAATCGTATTACATCGAATGGTCTATCATGGCGCGCAAGATTTTTTTTCTTCTCCTTTTTTTATCATTCATTTATTCTCGGGTCTTTACAAGATTTTACATTTCTCCTTCTTTCGTCGCTTTATTTATTTATTTCAAACCCCGCCAGCTCTTATACGCAATTTCTGTTCTTATTATTTTCCAGCGACGCTTCCAAATATTTGCTAACATAAAAACCGACAAACATTCCACTAAGTAAATTTATAGACTGGCTTGAAAACTTCCTAAGTGTGATAAATAACATATTATATTGTTACGGAATTTCTTTTTTATTTTCACTTGTCACTGAGGAGACTAATAACAGGCTCAACGTTTTATGAGTTATTGTCAGTTACAAACCACGGTGGTTTGTACAATCCTATTGCTACGAATTGAAAGGAAAGGAAAAGCAGAAGATATATATATATATATATATATATATATATATATATATATATATATATATACTAGCAGTATAGCCCAGCGTTGCTCGGGTATAATGAAAGCTTTAAAACTAATCCATGGTCATGGAGCTCAGACTTAGCCTAAAGAATATTTGAAATAATAAATAATTGCGACAATTTACCAATCGCACCTAGTATATATATATATATATATATATATATATATATATATATATATATATATATATATACTAGCAGTATATCCCGGCGTTGCTCGGGTGTAATGAAAGCTTTAAAACTAATCCAATGGTCCTGGAATTCGGACTCAGTCTAAAGAATATTTGAAATAATAAAATAATTGCGACAATTTACCAATCGCACCAAATATATATATACTAGCAGTATAGCCCGGCGTTGCTCGCGTGTAATGAAAGCTTTAAAGCTAATCCATGGTCCTGGAGTTCAGACTCAGCCTAAAGGGTATTTGAAATAATAAAATAATTGCGACAATTTACCAATCGCACCTAAAATATATATATATATATATGTGTGTGTGTGTGTGTGTGTGTGTGTGTGTGTGTGTGTGTGTGTACTAGCAGTATAGCCCGGCGTTGCTCGGGTGTAACGAAAGCTTTAAAACTAATCCATGGTCCTGGAGCTCAGACTCTTTGGACGTTGGCACGAAAGACTAAAAAGCAATAGTTGTTTCCAGTTAAAGCAAAACCGTAGACTGAAAGAAAAATGAATGGATGTAAGTCAAATTTTGATTTCCTGCTATCGATATCAATAAGTTTTTTTTCGTCGTAAACTGAATTTTGAAGGCTAAATAAGTCCTCTGAGTAAATGGTATCATTGCTGAGACTAAGAACTACAATTATACCTACTTAGAGCCAAACCCAAAGCTAATAAAAGGGCTGAAAAATTGATTTTGATCAGACCCGGTAGGATATCGGGGTATCGATATCCAGTAAATCAAATAAGTCATCCAAGGATAAACTAGCCTAAGTAAGTTCATGAAAACCTATCGTGTCCATCAGGAGTAAAATTAGAGAAAATGAGCCATATTGATGGCTGAATATCGGTTTTTGATCAGATTCGATAGAATATCGGGGGTATAGATTTCCGATATGGGGATATTATCAATTTTCTTTTTATTGTAAGAACTGCAACCTTGAAACTTCTGAATATCGTTTCTTATGTCTTTGTCTATGAGTGTATCGATTTTCGATATTTATCGGGGTACCTCGACACAAAACCTAGCTAAGCACACTCGCAGACGCTTATAGTACAACTGTGTAAATATTCAAGAAAATCGGTTCAGCCTTTTCGGAGTCTATAGGTAACGGACACACACTGACACACACACACACACACACACACACACACACAGAGAGAGAGAGAGAGAGAGAGACAAAGTTCCATTTATTAATAAATTTAGATAATTGTGATCTTAGGGTGGGGTTAATACAAGAAATGATCGGTAGAAAATGTCGTGAATATTTTTCTGAACTTAGGTCTCTGGCTGGAAGCCAGAAGGAAATATTTATGCAACAGAAAACCTACAATAATAATAATAATAATAATAATAATAATAATAATAAATGGAACAAAACAACACATTGAAAGAATCCCTGGAAACCCCAGCTTAAGAGATATACAAAAAATTGTCTTATTAAGTACAGCCCACACACTAAGGAGAACTTTGTCTATGTAACGCTAGGGATGATGGGGGAGATAGAAAAAACATGAAATGGAGCCATAACAACACGCCACGACCTGCCTTAGGTCTTCCCGCAGACTTGGTTGGTAGTGCGACCATAGCAGAAATCGAAATATGATGAAAAATGACATAATAATAATATATAATGTATCTTTAAAGATCTTCAAAAAATATAAAAAAACACGGATCTTGAAGTGGAAATCTAAAAACATGTGGCACGTGATGACATCAATAGTTCCAGTTGCAGTTGGAGCACTCGGGTTGGTTGGAAAAGATCTGATAGTGTCATTGAAGAGATATTACAATCATAGATTAACTTTAAGTAATAGTAAATACAGTAAAAGCACTGCTCTCACAAAATATTTCTGGAAATTAAAAAACAACTAAGACCCAGTCAATACCTATGATATCATCGCAAAAAGAAAACTTATAATGGGATAGGAAATAGATGTAATTTATGACCTGTAGAAAAACAATTCTTATCTTAAAACACTTAAATAACCCTAATTAACTAAATAAAAAAAGTTAAATGCAAATATAGATTCTGCTCAAATAAGTTGACCCGGATTAACATAGCTTATCCAATATATTTTTCTTCTATCATATTTTTCTGTTTTTTCCATTAATACCTTTCGTTTTCTCATTTTTCTTTATTTTCAGTTAATTCCTTTCGTCTTCTCCGAAAATAAAAACAAGTAATCCATCTTGACCCAGGGCCCAAAACGAATAACCACTCCCAGGGCCCAAAACGTATAACCGCTACCCTAAGAATATTCTACCTATCAATATTAATCTAACTTTTGGGATTTTACTTGCCAATCTCATGTTTTAGTCCAAATCAAATTAAATTGTACAATTTAAAAAAGCATTCCAGCACCCACTGATTGCAGAGTGCATGAAACTCCGAGTCAAGCTACAGACGTGGGATAATATTTATATTCATTAATATATTTGTCTATACTTCTGAGATGAGGTAATATTTACAGTATTTACATTATTCGGACTATAGACCTTATCTTTGTTGCCATTTGTACAACGTTTAATAATAGATCATTCTATTTGTCTATATTTCTGAGATGAGGTAGTATTTACAGTATTTACATTATTCAGACTATTGTCCTCATCTTTGTTGCCATTTGTATGACGTTTAATAATAGATCATTCTATTTGTCTATATTTCTGAGATGAGGTAGTATTTACAGTATTTACATTATTCGGACTATTGTCCTCATCTATGTTGCCATTTCTATGACGTTTAATAATAGATCATTCTATTTGTCTATATTTCTGAGATGAGGTAGTATTTACAGTATTTATATTATTCAGACTATTGTCCTCATCTATGTTGCCATTTGTATGACGTTTAATAATAGATCATTCTATTTGTCTATATTTCTGAGATAAGGTAGTATTTACAGTATTTACATTATTCAGACTATTGTCCTCATCTATGTTGCCATTTGTATGACGTTTAATAATAGATCATTCTAATTTTCTATATTTCTGTGATGAGGTAGTATTTACAGTATTTACATTATTCGGACTATTGTCCTCATCTATGTTGCCATTTGTACAACGTTTAATAATAGATCATTCTATTTGTCTATATTTCTGAGATAAGGTAGTATTTACAGTATTTACATTATTCGGACTATTGTCCTCATCCTTCTTGCCATTTGTACGACGTTTAAATAATAGATCATTCTATTTGTCTATATTTCTGAGATAAGGTAGTATTTACAGTATTTACATTATACGAACTGTTGTCCTCATCTATGTTGCCATTTGTACAACGTTTAATAATAGATCATTCTATTTGTCTATATTTCTGAGATAAGGTAGTATTTACAGTATTTACATTATTCGGACTATTGTCCTCATCCTTCTTGCCATTTGTACGACGTTTAAATAATAGATCATTCTATTTGTCTATATTTCTGAGATAAGGTAGTATTTACAGTATTTACATTATACGAACTGTTGTCCTCGTCTTTGTTGCCATTTGTACGACATTTCGGCCGTTGTACGCTCCGGCCTTCTTCAGGTGCTAGGAATTTCGAACCGAACCCTTTATTACAATTACTGGTTTATATACTCCATTAATTGCGTAAAGCCTCGATTAGAAATCATGAGTTATCCCTCAGTAACCTTGCAATTTGCTTGTTCACCACTGCTGTAGCCAGGTATTGTCCCTAAAGGCACATGGCCCAGTGGATATAGACGTTGGTTAGTTCCTGACTAGGCTCTTATAGTTGTGAGTTCAGGGTTAGAGGGAGATAACTCTTGACTTCCAATCGAGGCTTTACGCATGGAATGGAGTTTATATACACCAGTGATTGTAATAAGGGGTTCTGTTCGAAATTCCTAGAACCTGAAGAAGGCCGGAGCGTACAACGGCTCAAACGTCGGACAAATAGCAACAAAGATGAGGTCCGAATAATGTAAATACTGTCTTTAATATATACTTAATATATACTTTATAGCTCTGTTATGTTTCATTGAGAACTGTTTTATTAACACTAGAAATGTATTTACGTATGTAGGTATATTTGCGGATATATCCATATGTATATTTATTGATATCATATCATATCACACACACACACACACACGCACACATATATATATAAATATATATATATATATATATATATATTTAGTATATCGAGGCAGCAAGTAATTTTATAAACATATGCTATTAAATATAAGAGACAATGAATGTCTATTATGTTTAATCATGAGCCGTTCTAAACGTCGTATTTATGCTTTAATTTCAGTTGAAAATAAAGACAAAAATTCTCCAACATTTGGATAATTATTTATTGGTTTTCTTCTCAGCTTTCGGCTCACATGAGCCATCTTCAGAGAGGTAGTTTAAACTGAAATATTATAAAATCCACCATCACCGACGATTTTATTTTGTGTTGACATAAAACTCCGCTTGGCAACGGCAATAGTTACCAAAAATAATAAACGCAGTTCTTAAGTTTGCGATGCGGCTTTATTTTGAACTGAAATTAAAGCTAAAATACGACGTTTAGAACGGCTCATGATTAAACATAATAGACATTCATTGTCTCTTATATTTAATAGCATATGTTTAGAATATATATATATATATATATATATATATATATATATATATATATATATATATGTATTGGTAATAAATCCGAAAAAAATGGCTTCTTGGTAAATCCCAAAGGATTTTGTTAACATTAGATATTAACACTAATCCAGCCAAAGGGCTGAATATAATTAAATGTATTTATTTACATAACCAACATGTATTACCTATAAAAATTGAATTTTTTTTATTTAGGATGGCCATTTCGGCAGGTATTTCTGACCATCCATCTCATCAGCGACATCAAAACATTATTAGAAAATGTATTCAACTCATATGTTTGTGTGTGTATAAAAACAGAAGTAAGTGTAGGAAAGAAGAAAGAGACAGATAATTGCTACTGGAAAATGTTAGACCCGGCCCGCGGATGACAGTAACGAAACCCTTGGTCCGATTTCTACCAAAATTGGGTCACTTGTCGATCCTGACATGGACCTTTGATGTGCACAAAAATTGTTCGAATCTATTCACGGGGTACGGCAGAAATCACGGAAACGTTTAGAATTTACAAACGCTTCTTCTCCGAGACGTCTTATGCGAATTCAACCAAAATCGTGTAACTCGTAGATCAAGGTCCGAAACTTTGATGTACACAACATTTTTTTTTTTCGAATCAATGTAGAGAGTCCGTCAAAAACGACGACAAACATAATTTCGGGGGTTTTTGCGCACTTTTATGCATTTCTCTAGGACGCGTCACTCAAACTCAACCCAAATCGTGTCACTGGTAGATCAAGGCCTGATACCTTGATATGTGAACAAAAATTTCAATTGACACCTAGAGAGCGGCAATAATTAATGGAAAATGTTGCAACAAAAATATCTCAAATGAAATAAATAAAAAATAATGAAGAAGAAAAAAGTTAGACGGATTTTCAAGGTCACTGTTAAATGGCCACGAATAATGCTGTTAATGGGCCATATATATAGTGTAAGAAAGTTATGGAACACGTAGGTTTTAAACCCACTGTTCATGCATTTACTTTTATAAAGAGTGTTCGATACAACGTAGAGCGTTACATTGTAATGGTTGTTACAATGCTTTATAAAAGCATAATATCCCTACACAAACATTTTTACGTTTTGGAGCTACGTTAGCTCCTCATCTGGTGATAAGTTTTCAACTTGCGTAGTCATACTATGCTTTTGTAACAACCATTACAACATATATATATATATATATATATATATATATATATATATATATATACTGTAATGGTTGTTACAATGTTTTTAAATTCATAGTATCATTACACAAAAAATTTCTCATGTTTCGAAGCCAGCCCATTATGTTTTGGCTTCATCCTCAGGTGATTTTTTTTGAGAAATGAGAATTATCCAGTTGTTAAGACCGTTTATTTGTGTTGGATTTGTTATTTTTGGGTGTTAGAGGGGTTGGTCTGTATTTTGAGTTCCGTTGACCTTTTTACTGGTCTTAGGGTCAAGTGTTTGTTTTTGGTAGAGTTCATGATAGGTTAATCTATTAATTTTGAAAGGGTTGGTGGTACTGGCGCCTAGCTTGTTTGGTTTAGGGGTTGGTAGGTGTTATTTTGTTTTGGGGTTGGTTTCTCCTTAATTTAATGTATGTTATTTTGTATTGGGGTGTGTGCTTTTTCTTGTTTTTTTTTATTTTTTTGTTCTTTATAAAATATACCTTTTTCAAAATATATATTTCATAAAAAAGTATAGGGGTTGGTAGGTGTTGTATTGTTTTGAGGTTGGTTTCTCCTTAATTTAATGTATGTTATTTTGTATTGGAGTGTGTGCTTTAAAAAAAAAAAAAGAAAGAAAGAAAAAGCACACACCCCAATACAAAATAACATACATTAAATTAAGGAGAAACCAACCTCAAAACAAAACAACACCTACCAACCCCTAAACCAAACAACATCACGCTAGGCGCCAGCACCACCAGCCCTTTCAAGATTAATAGATTAACCTATCATGAACTCTGCCAAAAACAAACAATTAACCCTAAGACCAGTAAAAAGGTCAACGGAACTCAAAATACAGACCAACCCCTCTAACACCCAAAAATAACAAATCCAACACAAATAAACGGTCTTTTCAACTAGATAATTCTCATTTCTAAAAAAATCACCTGAGGATGAAGTCAAAACATAATGGGCTGGCTTCGAAACATGAGAAATTTTTTGTGTAGTGATACTATGAATTTGAAAACATTGTAACAACCATTACAGTATAACGCTCTACATTTGTATCGAGCACTCTTTATAAAAGTAAATGCATGAACAAAAAGGTAAATAAACCTACGAGTTCAACAACTTAGTTACAATATATATATATATATATATATATATATATTATAAATTATATTTTAGGACATGTACATAATTATTCTATATATAACCGCTACGAAGGTCCGCTCGTTTCAACATTGAAACTTCAATGCCTCATCAGGCGGTGTGTAAAGTACTGGAAATCCATTTTCGTTATATTTATTTAGATTTGTTAGAGGTGTTGGTGGGGGTTAGTGATAGGGGAATAAGTCAGTGACCGTTGGGATTTTTTGAGAGGGTGTTTCTTAAGTGGTTGATTAATGAGAGTTTAGGCAGTTGTAAGTTTTAATTATCTATTGGCTAGACTATATCTTCATGGATTTCTTAGAAGAGCTCATAATAGTTGGCGAGGATATTTATTTATTTATTTATTTTTATTTAATAGTCAAACCGGATTTAAAACAAAGCAAAAATATTTTCATGAAAATTCTTTCTTAAACATATAAATTTAAAAACCTAATTGTTTTCAATATAGCTTCTCTACCTACTCAAATTTTTAACACTTCTCTGGTTCATCTGATATAATGTATTTGAAATCAAATTTGATATGCAAAAAAAATCGTCATTTTGACAAGACAATTAAATACATCCAAATGTTACATCCAACACATTTATAATCTAGATGGAAGACTAAGAATCGAATATTTTTTTTAATCATATCACCCCAAGCAAGGCGAAAACGCCACTGATGCGCAGGGGGCTACGTAAGAGTGAAAAGATTAGAAAAGAGAAAAACCGGAAACCACATCCTAAACAGGAAACAAGGGATGAGCCTCTTCACCTGTTCAATAGACGTGGGTGGAGTGTGAACTGGGCGATAGTTTAGTCTATCTACTCCAACTGAAAAAAAAAATAAAATAAAAAAAGGGTGAAAAGATTGGAAAAGAGAAAAAACCGGAAACCACATCCTAAACAGGAAACAAGGGATGAGCCTCTTCACCTGTTCAATAGATGTGGGTGGAGTGTGAACTGGGCGATAGTTTAGTCTATCTACTCCAACTGAAAAAAAAAATAAAAATAAAAAAAGAGTGAAAAGATTGGAAAAGAGAAAAAACCGGAAATCACGTCCTAAACAGGAAACAAGGGATGAGCCTCTTCGCCTGTTCAATAGACGTGGGTGGAGTGTGAACCGGGCGATAGTTTAGTCTATCTACTTCAATTAATATCTATAGCTATGGATCTTTGATGAATTTCCTTGGCAGTTATTTAAAATATATCCTTATAAAATACGAGTTTCATCGACCGACTAATTCGTATCTTTTATCCTTAATTGATTGGTTTTATTTTCAATTTCTTCTTCATTATCCAAAACCCATCAAGATCCAAGTGACCAGTATAAATCTGTCTAATGATATATTATGGTTTGGAGACGAACTCACAATGTATTATTATAATATATCAACGAAACTGATTAATTTCATCTCTGTCTTCTCAATTAACCAATGTTCATTTTAGAATTCAAAACCTATAGCGCCACCTACAATCAACTTCAAGATGGATACAGAAATGCATGCATATCTACAAACTGTACTTCTAACGATTGCTATAGGTACATAGGTCGAATTATATACTGACAAAGATAAGTCGGTTTTTCTCTATTTGGAAGACTGAGATACTGAAGCCATTCATATCAATATAAAACATCTTAATAGGCGCATGCATGTTATTCCACATATTTGACGGGCTATTAAGAGATATGACAGCAGGCGAGAATGAGAAGACGGGAAATGGATGTGTCTCTGACTTCCTGCTTGAAAGAAAGCTTCGGAATTCATCAAAACCAAGAATGCCATGAGCTGTTCTTTGTCTCTCGTTTTCTCTCCAGCGAATTTTTTTTCTTTTTTCTCTCTCTCTTCTGCAAGCAGAAAAAAAGAATGAAGTAATACTTCCCAAGAAACAAAATTAGATTTTCATAATTCAGTTAAGTGCCATACGTGATACACGCTTGGGCGGTCATGTCTATTTCGAAATATGACTGACTGGGCAGAATATTATCCCGCAGTAGGCTGCCATTGATTTCTGCGGTAGACTGGTTGCCAACCAAGGCTATAGAACCCAATCTGTTCTGTTATTTGACTCATAACTAGAGGGGGAAGAGATGTATTATATTAAGTAGTAATTAGTGCGGGATCAGTTTCATATTGTTATAAAGTAATAAACTAATCCCCAACTTATGCCCAGCAATAGCCTTAATCATGTTTTCAACTATTATATTCAGTCAGTTAAGTGCCATACGTGACACACGCTTGGGCGATCATGTCTATTTCGAGATATGACTGACTGGGCAGAATATTATCCCGCAGTAGGTTGCCATTGCTTTCTGTGGTAGACTGGTTGCCAACCAAGGCTATAGAACCCAATCTGTTCTGTTATGTGACTCATAACTAGAGGGGGAAGAGATGTATTATATTATTAAGTAGTAATTAGTGCGGGATCAGTTTCATATTGTTATGAAGTAATAAACTAATCCCCCACTTTATGCCCAGTAATAGCCTTAACCATGTTTTCAACTATTATATTCAGTCTTGATACACGCTTGGGCGATCATGTCTCTTTCGAGATGACTGACTGGGCAGAATATTAACCCGCAGTAGGTTGCCATTGCTTTCTGTGGTAGACTGGTTGCCAACCAAGGCTATAGAACCCAATCTGTTCTGTTATTTGACCCATAACTGGAAGGAAGAGAAGGATTAATACCTTTCCCAAGGATATATGCGCGTATATGATTGCAACGAATTCAACTGGAATTCGAACTCGGGTCTACCAACTTCTCGTTCCGAGTCGATATCCACTGAACCACAACGCGCATCCTTTTCACGATTATCTCCCTTGAATAAAGTTTATCTAAATTTTGAATCCCAGTCGAATAACCCTTCCTACATTTAGAGAAAATTAAATGCATAAAAGTTCTCTCACCTATTATGGTATTTCTACTTGAATTAATGAATAGACATAGATCAGACCACGAAGGAAGTTCTGGGTATGACAATAAACTACATCCGGCAGCTGGACATCGGATGAGATTTGGGGTTTCGAGGATAGTGGAATGACCTCTTCATTATTGTTGTTCCACTCTGAGCCTGAATAGTAGCACCTGTTAAAGTCCCAGCTATGGGCAAATTTTAAAACACCCAGACAAAATCCTATGAAAGGCAATCCATTTTATATAAAACAAATATCTAACAATACTTAGCAATAGCAATATCTAAACTTATTTATAAATGGAACTTTGTGTGTGTGTGTGTGTGTGTGTGTGTGTGTGTGTCTCCGTTACCTATAGACTCCGAAACGGCTGAACCGATTTTCTTGAAAATTTGCACAGTTATACTATAAGCGTCTGCGAGTGTTCTTAGCTAGGTTTGGTGTTGACACAAAAGACATGACTGACTGGGCAGAAGATTATCCCGCAGTAGGTTGCCATTGCTTTCTGCGGTAGACTCGTTACCAACCAAGACTACAGAACCCAATCTGTTCTGTTATTTAACCCATAACTGGAAGGAAGAGACGGATTAATACCTTTCCCAAGGGTATTTGCGCGTAAGTGAATACAATGGATTCAACTGGAATTCGAACTCGGCTCCCCGGTTTCTCGTTCCGAGCCGCTATCCATTGTACCACAACGGACATATTGTAGGTTATATGTCTGTAACCAGGTCTGGGTGATGTTCATGCGAGTTTGTTGCAGTCTCCTTTCTGTAAAATGTGCATCTTTTCCAGTGCAGACCTTCACCCACTCTATCATGCCGTGATTTATATTCGGTGGGTGATACAAGATGGGCAATTGCTCTTGGATATTTATTGGAGAGATACACCTTATTAATATTAATATCATTATTATTATTATTATTGTCATTTTGAAAAATCTTTTTGAACTTCATTTGTTTTAAAATCACATGCTGGGTCATGACCAATGACCTCCGGCAAACGAAGGATGTAATGTTTTTTCCTTTTTTTTTCCCCCTTAATTAAAAAAATCTTTATTGAAAAAACTTAAATAGACAGAGCTCTTCGAGGTATATAGGTTGTTCTTGTTAGAACTACTTTTTGGATTTCCTAGGTAAATCCAATATATATATATATATACATGACCTAAAAGTTGCGTTCAAGCCTGAAACAGACTGTCGTCACTCAATGCTGATCTCGATCTATTTTTATATTTACATAGACTTTATCCCTGATATTGAACAGATGTATCCATAAATATAGCAAAATAATCGATTGTAACTGTCTCTTCTACTTTAACAGTTTCTTTTCTCGCACTTCCCACCTGTGGAACCCCTTTCCCCATGCTTGCTTCCCTGATAGCTACAATCTCTAAAAGTTTAAGTGCTACATCAATTTCCAACTTCTATTCCCTATATATCTATTTTTCTCTTATCCTTTATTCGACATCCCCTGTACCTTGTTCTTCTTTATTTTTACTTTTATTTTTTTCCTTTCCTCTCACTGTAATCCCCTGCGCACCAGTGCCAGTACTGACTTGCTTGTGGTAGGGTTGGGTGTTGGGTGAAACGAACGATGATAAAAAGCAACACATATAAATAGCAAAATGATCAATAATACTTTTATGAACTCCCTTCCATTAAACTTGCTTTCGTGACGACTACAACCTCCAAGAATTTAAATGCAAAGTCAATTCCCATCTCTTATCCACTTTACTCCAGCCCTTTCCACATCACCCCGTGTATCTTGTCCTTTCCTTTCTCTCTACCTTTATAACTGTCTTCACACCTGTGATCACATCCTTCTCTTGCTCTTTCTTTTTCACCCCCTGTAGCTGGTTCGTCTTTGTCTTCATTCTCTCCCTGTCTAAAACTTTAACTCTCTTATGTAACCCCATGCACATCAGTAGCGTTACTCGGGGTGAAATGATACAAAAAAAAGTTAAAAATTGTAAAATGTAACCGGCACTTCTACTCCAACAGTTTCTTTTCTCTCACTTTCTGCTTGTGGAATTCACTTCCGTATGCTTACTTCCTTGATAGCTATAATTTCGAAAAGTTTAAATGCAACGTCAACTGCCATCTTCACTCTCTCCCATCTTCGCTTTACTTCGACATCCCCTGGACCTTATTTTTTTTCTTTTTTCTTCCTTTCTTCTCACTGTAGCCCCCACTCCTGTACACCAGTGGCAGTACTACCTTGCTTGAGGTGAGTCGATTATAAAAACAAACAAAAAAAACTTATATTCATATTTTATTATATATATATATATATATTACGGAAATTAACGAAGATTAACGAAACTTGGTTATAAACAACCGACATTTTGAAATGATTTTGTTTGAACATTATTTTTTATCGATACTCGTATTTAAGTAGATATTCTGTTTTTTAATCAAACAGTATTATATATTTATTTCTACCGGCCTGATTATTTACGATAATCATCATGTTATGGAAATTAACGACGATTGACGAAACTGGTTATAAACAACCGACAATTTGAAATGATTTGTTTGAACATTATTTTTTTATCGATACTCGTATTTAAGTAGATATTCTGTTTTTTAATCAAGCAGTATTATATATTTATTTCTACCGGCCTGATTATTTACAATAATCATCATGTTACGGAAATTAACGAAGATTGACGAAACTGGTTATAAACAACCGACAATTTGAAATGATTTGTTTGAACATTATTTTTTATCGATACTCGTATTGAAGTAGATATTCTGTTTTTAATTCAACAGTATTATATATTTATATCTACTGACCTGATTTTTTACGAAAACATTTTATTACGAAAATGACGAATGACACACATTTTCTAAATACGAGTATCGATGAAAAAATAATTTTCAAACAAATCATTTCATATATATATATATATATATATATATATATATATATATATATATATATATATTTAAATTGTGTGTATTTTGGCAGCATTTTTTCATTAATGCAGGTTTCATTGAATAATATAGACAAGTTTTGTCTATTAATTTTGTGTAGGATCCGTTCATACCGTCTGATATACTTGATGGTGATGTCGTTGAAAGACAACAAAAAATCACAGTAATTGTTGATTTTTTTATCGGGTCTAAGCTTTCGGCTCACATAAGCCATTATCAAAGAGTAAATATTAACACACAGTAAACATAGAACATTTAAGTTATTAACAATAAGGAGAATTGAATTGAAAATATAAGTCCATCCCTACCGTGGTGGATGGCCGAAGACAGTGACAAAATAGTGGTGTTGTGGTCCCTGATCTGATTTCAGACATTTGAGTACGTTTTTGGAAATATCAAAATTGATTGTATTCAAACCAGGTTTAAATTGTTTTATGTAGATTGCTTCGAGGATTTTTAGTTTCTGTTTATTATTTTCTTGTTTAAGTATGTACGTGTTATCAACAAGCGTTTTTCTCAGAAGTGTGCGTTGATAACCGTGTTGTTCTAAATGACGGAATATATTTGAATTTTCATTTAAGTGCAACGTCAGACGCCGTGAGAGCGAATTTGTGGTGTGGCCAATGTAGATATTATTGAGGTTGTTAGAGTTACATTCTCTAAATGGACATATGAATTTATATACTACATTGGTTTTTTGCAAATCACTAACGGTGGGGGAAGAGTCGTTGCGGACAAATGAATTAGATGTAGTGGATTTAGTGTAATATATAATGAACTTAATTCTTTTGTTAGAGTCTGTCGGAGAAATATTAGTATTTATTAGTTTTTTTAGGATGTTTTCATCTAGTTGGTAGTTGGAGTGCATCTGGCTACGGTATAAGAGAGTGATATGTTTAGGATTGGTTGGGTTAGTATCATGTGTTGTTTTTTCCATGTTAAGCTTTTTAAGAAAATAATGTATTTGTTCATCAACTATGTAGTTGGGAAAATTATTATTGATGAGTGTCTGCTTTATGTTTTTTAGTTCACTGTAGAAGATCTGATTTGTAGATGAATTGACTTTTGCACGATATAATAGGTTTTTTATAATGGCTATTTTGTAATAGTGGGGGCATTCACTAATATAATTGAGTGTGGAGGGATTTTTATTAGTGGGTTTTTGATACGGTGAGATAGTAAATTTATTGTTGTCGGTGTTAATTAATATATCAAGAAAAGGAATTTTGTTATCTTTGCTAAGTTCATAAGTATATTTTAAAACTGAGTTATTTTGAAACTGTTTTTGAAGTTGTAAGATTTCATCAGTATTTTTAATTGATAGTAGGATATCATCAACATATCGTAGATATATTGATGGTTTTGTAAATTTTGCAAAGGTAGTATTTTCAAGGTTAGACATGTAGAAATTACTAAAAATCGGACCAAGCACTGAACCCATAGAGACTCCGTCACGTTGTATATATATAGTGTTGTTTGGATCAACAAACACTATATATATACACACAAAATTAATAGAAAAAACTTGTCTATATTATTCAATGAAACCTGCATTAATGAAAAAATCATGTGTTGTTATTCTTCCATGATACTAACCCAACCAATCCTAAACATATCACTCTCTTATACCGTAGCCAGATGCACTCCAACTACCAACTAGATGAAAACATCCTAAAAAAACTAATAAATACTAATATTTCTCCGACAGACTCTAACAAAAGAATTAAGTTCATTATATATTACACTAAATCCACTACATCTAATTCATTTGTCCGTAACGACTCTTCCCCCACCGTTAGTGATTTGCAAAAAACCAATGTAGTATATAAATTCATATGTCCATTTAGAGAATGTATCTCTAACAACCTCAATAATATCTACATCGGCCACACCACAAATTCGCTCTCACGGCGTCTGACGTTGCACTTAAATAAAAATTAAAATATATTCCGTCATTTAGAACAACACGGTTATCAACGCACACTTCTGAGAAAAACGCTTGTTGATAACACGTACATAATTAAACAAGAAAATAATAAGCAGAAACTAAAAATCCTCGAAGCACTCTACATTAAACAGTTTAAACCTGGTTTGAATACAATCAATTTCGATATTTCCAACAACGTACTCAAATGTCTGTAATCAGACCAGGGACCACAACACCACTATTTTGTCACTGTCTTCGGCCATCCGCCACGGTAGGCATGGACTTATATTTTCAATTCAATTATCTTTATTGTTAATAGCTTAAATGTTCTATGTTTACTGTGTGTTAATATTTACTCTTTGATAATGGCTTATGTGAGCCGAAAGCTTAGACCCGATAAAAAATTCAACAAATACTGTGATTTTTTGTTGTCTTTCAACGA
This sequence comes from Ascarosepion bandense, assembly GCA_037127315.1. Lineage (NCBI taxonomy): Eukaryota > Metazoa > Mollusca > Cephalopoda > Sepiida > Sepiidae > Ascarosepion > Ascarosepion bandense. Next base: position 666,037 of record JBBBDQ010002164.1, on the reverse strand, counting down.
CATCACCATCAAGTATATCAGACGGTATGAACGGATCCTACACAAAATTAATAGACAAAACTTGTCTATATTATTCAATATATATATATATATATATATATATATATATATATATATATATCCAGGTGAAGAGGATTCAATGCTTTTCTATTTTGAGTGCCCCAGCATTTATTTTATTATAAATACTGTTTAATATAATAAATATTACAGAGCTTAATATAATCATATAATTATGAATTAATTGTGCATTTAAATATAAATCATTTGCACAATCAACATCCAAGATTGCCTGATGAAGAGAATCTACCTCGAAACAGAAATTTCCGTGTCGCAATGCACAATTAATTCATAATTATATGATAGATAGATAGATAGATAGATAGATAGATAGATAGATAGATAGAAATGAACAGACTGAGATAGATAGATGGATAGATAGATAGATAGATAGATAGATAGATATGACCAGACTGAGATAGATAGATAGATAGATAGATAGATAGATAGATAGATAGAAAGAAATGAACAGACTGAGATAGATAGATAGATAGATAGATAGATAGATAGATAGATAGATAGAAATGAACAGACTGAGATAGATAGATAGATAGATAGATAGATAGAAATGAACAGACTGAGAGATAGATAGATAGATAGATAGATAGATAGATAGATAGATAGATAGATAGATAGATAGATAGATAGAAAGAAAGAAATGAACAGACTGTGATAGATAGATAGATAGATAGATAGATAGATAGATAGATAGAAATAGAAATGAACAGGCTGAGATAGATAGATAGATAGATAGATAGATAGATAGATAGATAGATAGATAGATAGATAGATATGATATGACCAGACTGAGATAGATAGATAGATAGATAGATAGATAGATAGATAGATAGATAGATAGATAGATAGATAGATAGATAGACTTGTCTGTTATTCAGATATATATTATCTTCATTAAATTATTTTTTCAAATATCCTCTGCAGTAATTGCGTAATTTCAGTTATCGATTTAATTTAAAGTTTTAATTGAATGTACAGTTTTCCACACACTAGGGACACAGGCACTGATATTTTCGGTTATTAAATAATCTAATCTTTTCTGTGAAATGCTTTCCAAAATAATCTATCATTATGCTTCCTTGTTTACCAATGCAAATTATTGCGCTGGCAAAAGCTACTAAATAAGTCATTAACATTTCTTTTTGTCACTAACTTTTCAAAGATAATAGCCAAATATCTTGATTCTGGAAAACGGCAAAATTATTCCAAGATAAATCTTCAGATACTTCACAGACAGACCTATAGAGGCCGCCACTCAATTTTCGGTTCTCGCCTGCCAAGCGACCATTTAATCTGATGATAACTTCCCGAAGAGGTTTTAGTCAAGCGGAATTGTATTAACGACCACTTTCTGTTGAAATCATTTCAATCTTCCGCATTAGTAGACTGATGAAAATTCAAGACTCATATCCCATATCTCAGAAAAGATTTAAATTTAGGGGCAAATCATGGCGTAATTCTGGTCTTATTTTGTTAGTCTTTCATTCTGTCATAGTCATCCGAAAACCTTACGCATAGATGTGCCAATTATGCCATTTAATCGGGGTTAACATCTCACGAGGATTGACCAGGCCCAGCTTTGGTCTGCTCACAAAGTTTTAGATTCACTCGACTGTCCAATGGAAAGCTTATCTTATCTCTTCGGCATAAGTAAGCCACTGAGACCGATTATCGTATGACAGAAATCCTCGGACGTTCTCTCATCCAATCATTTATGAACGCACAATGAAAACGAGGCAGAAGCAAATGGCATCTCCGCTACCTCCAAGTTTATGGAATACCGTAAGTGAAATAAAAAGTTGATGAGATGGTTCTCTCTCTCTCTCTCTCTCTATCTATCTATCTATCTATATATATATATATATATATATATATATATATATATATTTCTGACATTGATGCACTTTATTTTATTCCATTTTGCACGCATTTTTCTCTTTCTTCCTATCTATCTATCTTAGTTTGTTCATTAAGTATCTATCTATCTATCTATCTATCTATCTATCTATCTCAGTCTGTTCATATCTATCTATCTATCTATCTATCTATCTATCTATCTATCTCAGTCTATCTATCTGATCTATCTATCTATCTATCTATCTATCTATCTATCTATCTATCTCCGTTTGTTCATATCTATCTATCAATCTCAGTCTGTTCATTAAATATCTATTTATCTATCTCCGTTTATTCATATCTATCTATCTATCTATCTATCTATCTATCTATCTATCTCAGTCTCTTCATATCTATCTATCTATCTATCTATCTATCTATCTCAGTCTGTTTATATCTATCTATCTATTTAACACTGTGACTTCTCTTGAGTGTATTTTTATTTTACTCCGACACTGTGGATATCTCTCTCTCGCTCTCTCCCTCTCTCTTTCTCTCTCTCTCTCTCTCTCTATATATATATATATATATAATCCTTTGTACAATAAAAACGGAAGCTGATGATGGTTCGCCTCAAATAGTCCCATACTTCCGTTTTACCATGAAATTATTTCTGCCTTAATTTATATATATATATATATCTGATGTTTTAGAACATGTACATTATTTTTTAATATATGTCCTCTACAATCATATGTTTGTTTCAACGATGGGTGCCCAACGTTTCTTCGGGAGGTAAAAGCAAAACTGAATTCGTCTGATCTCTATATGTGGTTCATTGTTGTTGTGGGAGGTTCGTTGGGGTTTATTGATAATGAAGGGAATGTGTCTTGTGTTGTCTGTTAGAGTTTTGAAGAGCTGGTGTGTAAGTGCTAAATTGTTGATTAATGGTATTATCTGTTGGAGTGTACGTTTTTATCTGCCGGGTATATCTTTTGGTTAGAATGTCACAGAGATTGGTGTATGGGTGGGGGGGTAACTTGGTCAGTTTTGTGTGTTTGCGTGGGGTTATTTTTGTTTTTTATATTTTTTTTTAATTTTATTTTAGCGGGATCGGGGTGTTTATTCAGGTATAATTGTATTTAGGCAAAGTTGTTTCTAAAAAGTCTAAGCTTGCATTCTTTCGGAAGTAAATGCAAATTTTTATTTTGTCAGCTTTTATAATGTTTCTAAATTTCTATATTTAATCTTACTATTAAATTTAGAGGATCGATTTTTTCCTTTTAATTTTTTTTATTCTTTTTTAATTTGGGAGCTATTTTTTTCCTTTGAAATATTAAACTTTGTTGTAGACTTTCGGAATTTGATCTATTTAAGTGTGGATTGTTCTGTATTTAGTCGAGGTTATTTATAAAAAATCAAAAAATGCATTTCTTAGAGAGCAAATGTAAATTTGTATTTTATCAGTTTTTTATAATTTATCTAAATTTGTATATTTTAATCTTGATTTTGAATTTAGGGGATCGATTTGTTTTCCTTTAATTTTTAATTATTCCTAGATTATAGTTTGGGAGCCTGTTTATTTCTTTTAATTTTACATTTTATTTATTTAGATGTTGTTGTGGGTATTAGACCTTACTTTAAGGGTTTATTAGATCGATTTTTCTGTAGCATTTTTAGTCTTTTATAATAAGAATATCTAGTCAAGCTCCTAGTATTTCCTAGCATGATTGTAGGGTTAGGTCCCTAATGTGTTTACAGTTACTGTGATTTCGTTCCTCTGGTTTAAAAGTTTGTTACTATTTATATATTTAAGGATCTCTATTTTTTCTTGAAGGCAAAGAAAACATGGTTCTTTTATAGATTTTGCTGTTCTTGCTTGTTTGAGGATTTTCCATTTAACCTTAGGTGTTTTATTTTCGTTTTTTAATTTCCAAAAGTATTTAGAGAGAGACGTAATGTTTTGTTATTCTTTGTTATTGAAGGATGAGAGGTGATTGTAAAAGCGCTTTTTAAATACGTTCATGGTATTCCCAGTATATATTTTTTCCTCTTTAGGATATTCTATGGATGAGATCGAACACATATATATCAGAGATTTCGTCAGGCATTTATTGGTCATGGGGCATTGATTGGGGTTTCTACAGTTACAGAGGTTGTTGTCACGAGACGGACTTGTATTAGTGTTGGATTTAATTTTGCTGTGTAGTTTTAATATTTTGGTGTTATCTATTTTTATTATTTTTTCTAGATTATTGGAACAGCTATAACTTAATTTTTCAACTATATTTTGTTATATAATTTTGTTGCTTTTAGAAATTCTAAAAGGTCATTTGGGTCAGCTTTGTTGAAGATGTCTTTCAGATTGTTTTCTTGATAGTATCTTAATCGCATTTGTTCAAGATCTATGCAGCTTGTTAGTATATGTTTCACTGTGTAGAGCTCCTGACATAGAATGCAAATTTTTGTCTCCTCACCTTTTAGTAGGTGTGAATGGGTGACAGCGGTGTGTCCTATTTGAAGTCTAGTCATTACTACTTCTCTTCTTGACAATGAAAATTTTAACTTCTATCCATTCTTTGAGGACGGGTTTAATTTTGTAGAGTTTGTTATTTTTGAAGAAGTTCCACAACTCTTGCCATTTGGTCATAATAAAGTTTTTGATTAGAGGTTTGTAATCTGTGTGGGGTGCTTTTATATCACTAATGTTGATGTTTAATGATCTTTTAGCTGCTATGTCTACTTTTTCGTTTCCTCTGAGACCAATGTGGCTGGGAATCCAGCAGAAAATACTTACATTTCCATAAAGTTGCAATATCTAAGAAAAAATAAACTAACAAAAAATGAGTCGTCTCAACTAATTTGTCGTTCCTCTATCATCAGAGATTAATCTAGAAAATAGTAACTAAAATGTTTACATTTCCGTAAATTTGCAAAATCGAAAAGTAAATACGCTATAAAAGAATGACCTACATCAAATCGTTTGTTATTGCCCTCTCATCCGAGGTCAATCAAGGAAAATGATGCGTGCAATGTAACTAAAATGCCCAAAACTACAACAAAATTACGAATTAAAATAATGACAGTGCTGAGGCTAGGAAAAGACCTTTTGATGGATATCCTCTCCCTAAATGTGTGATCATCATCGCCAATTATCATTGCGGTCCAAGAGTTACGCACACTTTATAAAGTAAGGTGGAATTTCTTAAGACCCTCAAGAACTTAAAAAAGTTTTAAAAATTAATTGTGCCAGTCTTCGTGGTCGACAAGCATACGCTCAAAATTTGTCGCTTCACGGAAGACACAATAGTTACCGCAAAGAAGAATTACGGAATCAGGTTTTTTTCATGTACTGCTACCTCCACGCGAAGACTGCTAAAGGAAGTCAGCCGTGATCTGATTACAAAAGATCTGATCTTGAGAACCCAGGACGAGTGCTGGCGTAGGGCTAATGTAACGGTGTTCAAGGTTCCTCCTCAGCTTAAGATGTACATATGGCCGCTTATCTGTCTCTGTACAACAAAGTGTGAGCTGTGATAACCTGAACTGGGGACGGAGTTTTGGCACCATTCTCAATCAGAGAACCTTATTCTCAGTCCTCAACTGATGCAACGAGCCTGAAAATACCGGACATATTAGCCAGGCAAAAAGAAACGTTCCGAATGTGTGTGGAAACTGGTCAGCTCTTTTTTCTATTAAGAAAAAAAGTCCTCTGGAGTTCTGGCCGAGTCTGTTTCTTTCACCTTGCCTGTGATGAGCATGCTATTTAAACACACGGTTGGGTACCGTTTACGGTCCACATTCCCCGAAAGGCCTCTGCTCGCTGCCTGTGCTGTTGCTGAAAACGAAACTGCGGAATGGCTGGTTGCTGGCAGAAAGCGTCAGGCAGAGGAATCTCATTCCCATGAAACTCGTTAAAATCACGTACACTCTCACTCTCCTTACCAGAGTTAAGGGCGATACCCTGGCATAGGTACATCATTTAATGAACTGCAAACGATTTACGATCCTGGGTATGAAAAAACTGAAAAAAATTATGCAGCTGAAAGCGAAATTAGTTGATCAGATATTCACTAAATTTCTATCCAAAAAAGACATCACGTTTTTCGGCCTCTACCCTATCCTCTCCTGTTCTCTAATTATTGCCCGAATTATTGCCCACTCACTCCTCGCTCTGCAAGTTTATTCCACTTAGCTGAGATCCCAGATCTTTAAAGAAAATCTTCATACTCTAAGTCTTACACCCAGTCCTCCGCACAAAAATAAAGAAATGCCTCCGCCTATTAAAAGGCAAAATATCCTCCTCTGCTGAGGGGAAAGATAAAACACCCAAAGTCCCATACAATTTAGAGATGATGTTTGCCGTGTTTCCCCGGCCCAGGCTGAGAGAGCAAAAAAATTATAGACACAGGATAAAAAAACTAAAATATCTGCTATCAATCAAAAAGAATGAGGAGTATGACGTGGAAGATCCTCATCAGTTTTTTCTAAACAGGAGAGTATTGACACTCATCGGAACGAGGTTGGGGTACAGCCGATGGTCAAGGAGGCCATCAACTCATTCAAAATCACCCACCATTTACAATCGTAGAACACCAGAAAATCAACAAGCTGAAACAATTTCGTGTGGGGAGTGCCCCTGTTTTCGTTCACCCCTACCGCTTAAGAGAGTTAAAACTGCCTGACTCTCCCTAAATAGTTTCATTAAGAAAGAGATAGGCCATGGGTCAGTGGGAGAGGCCAATTGTGTCTTTTATCGGCCATGTTCAAGTCAGATTTCCAAACCTAATCGGACTGGTAATGACAATCTGGTTAGTTAATTTGAATGCCCAAGGGCCTAAGGTCTAGTCTCACTCGCGATCTTTACCGTCTCGGGGTGGATGCATGTTGTGTACAGGAATCCCGTTTTTCAACTCGCGACCGTGGATATACGCTGTCTAAGAGGTTTTTCCTCTATTCAGCATGGTTTGATAGACACTCCAGAGGTTGTTTCCTGGCTAGTGAACAAGTCTTTGAAGGCGTCGTGTGCTCTTGTTTTCGCAGATCCAGAAGGGAGACGTGAATTAATTTCTTTCCTAAGTTTATTTGTGCGTAAGTGAATGCAAGGAATTCAACTAGAATTCGAACTCAGCACCTCGATTTGTCGTTCCGAGTCGACATCCACTACACCACAAATGACCAACTATATCAGTTCGCTGGTCGATATGGGACACTTTTCATTTTCGAATGCGTTCATTCGTAATTACCGTGTCTGAATGTGTGTGTGTGTGTGTGTGTGTGTGTGTGTGTGTGTGTGTGTGTGTGTGGTAAGTCAAATGATGGGTTTTTAATTCATCTAAGTCTCGCATTAATTTAACCAATTAACTGATATTTCTACCACAGTTAAGGATTTGGAAAGAGGGTTGATTACTAACACCATTTTGATTAGCTTCTTGTATATATAATATTATGCACCTTGTAAATATTCATTAGGGGTTTTATTTTTAATTGTTGTTATTCTATTCCCTCGCAGAGAAATTGCGCATATGGGATTAATTAGGACTTCATAGAAACTTTGAGGTATTATGGTGGTTGTAGTGCAAGGATTACTGTATAGTTTGTTTGGGTCAGTGATTGTGGTTAGCTACGTTTAAAATAAAACAGATGATGACCAGTCTTCCCCATCCCACTTTTGGTATTGTGTCACATTTTTTGCATTTTGGCATTAAAGCGTACTCTTAAGATAATGCGTATTGTCTCAAACAATTCTACTATAAGTGAATGAACTCTCGTTGGTAAGCATTTTGATAATGGCTAATTTGCTCTGTCCACAAAAAAAAACTTATTATTGACTCCAACGCGTCTGACGCCGAACTAGAATATAGTCACTGGAGGAAAACTTTCATAAACCTCTTAAGCACTACGACGAAAGTTCTAATAAGCTGCACTACCTCACGAAATATGTCTCGGCACAAGTTTTTACAACAGGCTTTAACAACAGATATGAAAATGAAATGGTCTTTAGTGACTCCCTGGGGATTCAACTTTGCTCAAATTCAATTGACGGATTTTTTCAAGCCTTAGTAAAAGTTTTTTTTCAAATTGTAAACCGGTAGCTACTAAATCGTTATCTACTGTCTTCTTGATCTCTTTGCTTTTATTGTTTTCGCTACTTAATAATGTTTTTCTTTTTCTTATACATTTACACTTAACCGTTTGTATCTTAGTGGCGTTACTGCCTTGCTTCGAGTGAAATGATATGATTTTACACACACACACACACACGCACACACACACACACACACACACATATATATATATATATATATATATATAAAACTTCGTTAAACTAAATAATGTTTTTATTAATGGAATCACACACACACACACACACACACATATATGTCTGTGTCTGTCATTGTGTGTCTGTATGTATGTGCTTCTATCAATAAAACACTATTTAGTTTTTTTTTAAATTTTCAAAAAATTGAAGCACGTAACAATTTTTTTTCCATTTTGTCACTCAATTGTCGTCAATATTGACATTGGAAATTGACAAAAGCTGGGTTAGGGTTAGGGTTAGCTGGGGATAAAATAAAGATTCTGTTTTATACTATACGACCATTTTAAATTGGTCACCTATTCACTTTCTCGATAAAATTTGGTCGGCGTACGAGTGTCTTGAAATGTTCGAGTATCACGAGACTTCCCAAGGCACAAATTTTAGGAAGTGAAGCGTTTCTGATTATGCCTGCTATTTAGGGCGACTAGATCACGCTGAAAACACCGGTTCTCGTCCGATCACCGAAGTTAAGCAACGTCGAGCCTGGTCAGTACTTGGATGACCGCCTGGGAATACCAGGTGCTGTAAGCGTCATTATTATTAGGATCTGCGTTGTGGCGCAGTGGATATCAGCTCGGAACGAGAAATCGGAGAGCCGAGTTCAAATTCCAGTTGAATTCATTGCATTCCTTTACGCGCAAATACCCTTGGGAAAGGTTAAATAATAGGACAGATTGGGTTCTATAGCCTTGGCTAGCAACCAGTCTACCGCAGAAAGCAATGGCAACCTACTGCGGGATAATCTTCTGCCCAGTCAGTCATGCCTCTTTCGAGACATGATCGCCCAAGCGTGTTTCACGTATGGCACTTAACTAACTGACTGAGTAAACCTTTCTAAGGCACAATTGCCTTTATTCAACATTCATAGAGCCAACCACACAGCCAGGCTTATAGTGAAACTATGCTAACTGGATCTTAGTGTAAATTTTTGGGAGAGAGTGTCTCATTTGACATGATCAGTGGTGTAAAGAAGTCAAGTATGTTTAAAGACTCAAAACAATGATAGTATAACCATTGACGAACAAAAATACAATTTTTCTAAGCTGTTTTTTGTTTTGTTTGTTATTTTTTATTTTGTTTTGTTTGTTTCTTTTTTAAAGAGAGAGAGACATTTTTGTAAGTTGACCATTTTTTTGTTTTGTTTGGTCGTTTTGTTTTGCTTTCTTTATTTTTATTTTTTAGAGATAGAGAGATTTTTTTTTTTGTCATTTAGATTCATCCTTACTTTCGAATAGGGAACTGTTTTAACACTGGCTTCAGGTATCATTTATGCCTAACTACGACAGTCCAACCTAGTTAACGGACCATCATGGCCGAATGCACCACCTGGTCTCTAAGGACCACTAATCTTACAGTTATTGACCATTATAGACGGCCAAAAGCGATAGGCAGCTCTCTCCGCCTGATTTGAAAACCAAAGGCGAAAACCGCCTCATCTTCGCTCTCTACCACCGCCATTAGCGCGCATGCGCGTACGCACACATTTACGAGCCTTTCCTTCCCCTAATATCTCTGAGGGGTTTATGCACAGACACTGAATAACCAATTCTGATTTACTTGAGATGCGTCTACAATAATGGCTGCTTGGATAAATATAGTCAGCCGACTCTTGACTTTCATTTCTCGTTTGTCTTGGGTTTTCTTTCTGTTTTATATGAATTGCTTCGTTTTTCTTCTCCTTTTGATTTATTATGAACTCTTTATGCATTTAGATAGCCGAATCAAAATAAACAATTAAGACTAATTAAAAAGAAACTGATAATATGACTAATGAAACTATTTATTCATATTATAATCCTAGACTTGATGTGATTTCGGACCACTTACAATCTTTCTTTCTTCACTTAATTGGAGTAGATAGAATAAACTATCGCCCGGTTCACACTCCACCCACGTCTATTGAACAGGTGAAGAGGCTCATTCCCTTGTTTCCTCTTTAGGATGTGGTTTCCAGCTTTCTCTTTTCCATTCTTTTCACTTTTCTTCTTTTTTTTTTTTGTTTTTTCAATTGGAGTAGAGAGACTAAACTATCGCCCGGTTCACACTCCACCCACGTTTATTGAACAGGTGAAGAGGCTCCACCCTTGTTCCCTGTTTAGGATGTGGTTTCCGGCTTTCTCGTTTCCAATTTTTCACTGTTTTCTTTTTTTTTTTTAAATTGGAGTAGATAGACTAAACTATCGCCCAGTTCACACTCCACCCACGTCTATTGAACAGGTGAAGAGGCTCGTCCCTTGTTCCCTGTTTAGGATGTGGTTTCCGGCTTTCTCTTTTCCAATCTTTTCACTCTCTTTTATTTTTGTTCAATTGGAGTAGATAGACTAAACTATCTCCCGGTTCACACTCCACCCACGTTTATTGAACAGGTGAAGAGGCTCATCCCTTGTTTCCTCTTTAGGCTGTGGTTTCCAGCTTTCTCTTTTCCATTCTTTTCACTTTTCTTTCTTTTCTTCTTTTTTCAATTGGAGTAGATAGAATAAACTATCGCCCGGTTCACACTCCACCCACGTCTATTGAACAGGTGAAGAGGCTCATCCCTTGTTTCCTCTTTACGATGTGGTTTCCGGCTTTCTCTTTTCCAATCTTTTCACTCTGACGTAGCCCCCTGCGCATCAGTGGCGTTACCGCTTTGCTCGGGGTGATATGATTAAAAAAAAAATTCAAATACATAACAAATTAGGTGTTTAACGTATTTCACTATTTATAATACGCTTGTGTGCATTAGTTAAGAATAATGCAACCGTATAGTACGCATTTGTCAGCACATTCAGTCAGTTAAACGCCATACAGGATACACGCTTTGTCGATCATGTCTCAAAAGAAACTGAACTGACTGGGCAGAAGATTTTTCCGTGGTAGATTGCCATTACTTTCTACGGTAGACTAGTTGCTAACCAAGGCTACAAAGCTCAATCTGTCCTCCTATTTAACCCATAGTTGAAGGGAGAAGAGATGGATTAATACCTTTCCCAAGGGTATTTGCGCGTATGTTAATGAAAAACAGGATTCGATGCATTCACTTGCGCACAACCCCCCCCCAAAAAAAAAATTTGAAAGAATGTTTTTATCTGGTACTTCATAGCCCTCTCCACTATCCCTAATGTTGAGACTGAATGGCAAATTTCAGCATGAAAACCTGTTTAATCATGACAAATTCTTTACAGGCCGAACAGAACTAGCAAATTTATGCTAATTATTTAGAATGTAATCATTAAAAGAGAAGTTAACTCCATTCACCGACTATTGATTTATAGGATGCAGAGTGGTTTTGGCACGAATTCAGTGTTTCCCTCTCCTAGACTGGTTGCCAACCGAGGTCATACCTTCTTGCTATTTATCCATAGCTGGGGAGAAGAAGTGAATTCATATATTTCCCAGGTATATTTTGCACGTTAATGAATGCAATGAACTCGACTGGAATTCGAACTCGGATCCAAACAAACTAGAAAAAGTGAATGAGACACAAAGAATATTCTTTATTGAACTTTATTATTTAATAATTATAAATGGTACATGAAAGACAAATGCCGTATTTCGCTGTGTATAAGACGCTGCGATGTATTAGACGACCCCGCCAATAAATTTGAAGGAAAAAAAGAAATAATTTTCATTGTACTTCATAGCCATCCACACTATCCCCAATTTCACCCACTGAAGTACATATTTCAGCCCGAAATGCTGACTCATCATTTCAAATTTATCACAGACCAAGAAGACGTACCAAACTTTCTAGTAACTATTTAGAATGTAATAATTAGAACTCTTTATAGTGGGGACCTCGCTCATATGGAATGCGTCGTTGTCATTGACGATAAACAAAAATAAAGGGTGGTTTTCGTTCAAATTCAGCGTTTCGCTCTCCTAGACTGGTAGCCAACCGAGGTCATAGAGTCCAGTCATTCCTTCTACTTACCCATGGCTCGGGAGAAAAGGTAGAGTTATATATTTCCTATGTGTATTTTGAACATTAATGAATGCAATGAACTCGACCGGAATTCGAACTCGGATCCAAACAAACAAAAAAGTACTAACTAGAAAAATTGAATTAGACACAGAGGATTTTCTTTATTGAACTTTATTATTTAAAAAATTATAAATGGTACATGAAAGACAAATTTCGTATTTCGCTGTTTAAAAGACGATGCGACGTATTAAACGACCCCACCCCAGCAAATTTGAAGGAAAAAAGAAATGATGTTCCTTGTAGTTCATAGCACACCTGACTTTCCTCGGTTATATCTACTAAAAAACATATTTCAGTCTGAAAAGCTGACTAATTATGACAAACTAGCAGTATAGCCCGGCGTTGCTCGGGTGTAATGAAAGCTTTAAAACTAATCCATGGTCCTGAAGCTGAGACTCTTTGGACGTTGGCACGAAAGACTAAAAAGCAAGAGTTGTTTCCGGTTAAAGCGAAACCGTAGACTGAAAGAAAAATGAATGGATGTAAGTGAAATTTTGATTTCCTGGTATCGATATCAATAAGTCTTTTTCGTCGTAAACTGAATTTTGAAGGCTAAATAAGTCCTCTGAGTAAATGGTATCATTGCTGAGACTAAGAACTACAATTATACCTACTTAGAGCCAAACCCAAAGCAAAATCTAAAATAAAAGGGCTGAAAAAATACAGACATACAGGCAGATAAAGACACACACACAAACATCTTGCCTTTTATATATATATATATATTATCGATTTTCGGCACTATTGTAAGAACTGCAACGTTGAAACTTCTGAATATCGTTTCTCATGTCTTTGTCTATGAGTGTATCAAATTTGATTAAAAACGGACCATTCCTTTTATAACCCGATTTTTTCGATTATCGATTTTCGATATTTATCTGGGGTACCTCGACACAAAACCTAGCTAAGAACACTCGCAGGTGCTTATAGTACAACTGTGTAAATTTCCAAGAAAATCGGTTCAGCCGTTTCGGAGTCTATAAGTAAGGGACACACACACACACACACACACACACACACAAAGTTCCATTTATAAATAAGTTTAGATACTTCTTGGTTCTACCACTCTATTAATAAAGTAGTTTAGCTACATTCTTTATGTATCTTTTAATTTCACGATACAACAGTTGGCGAATCCTCCCCTTCCCGTGCTAAGCGCACATTGTCTTTTATACATTCAGGCGACTGGATGTCACATGGTACGATCCACAACACAACAGAACCGTACGAGCAAACAAAAACGTACCCCGACGGGACCTATAGAGATAAATCCCAAAAGACAAAAACATGATGTCCGACGGACATAAAAACTTTGAGGTGGGAGATGCCTTTTCGTGGCTTGTACCATGTGACATCCGGTCGCCCGGATGTATCTTAGCACGGAGGGGTTGTCATTTTCAAGAACATACACCTACTACTACGAGAGACTGCAAATATTGTATATACATCTTGGTTGTACCACTCTGTTAATAAAGTAGTTTAGCTAAATTTCTCGGTGTACCTCTTCATTCCACGATCCAACAATTATTATTATTATTATTATTATTATTAGTATTATTATTATGTCATTTTTCATCATATTTCGATTTCTGCAATGATCGCACTCCCAACCAAATCCGCGGAAAGACCTAAGGCAGGTCGTGGCGTATTGTTATGGCTCCATTTCATGTTTTTTCTATCTCCCCCATCATCCCTAGAGTTACATAGACAAAGTTCTCCTTAGTGTGTGGGCTGTACTTAATAAGACAATTTTTTGTATATCTCTTAAGCTGGGGTTTCCAGGGATTCTTTCAATGTGTTGTTTTGTTCCATTTTTTATCATTCCAAGTGCACCTACTATCAATGGCACGACTCTTGTTTTCAAATTCCACATTTTTTCTATTTCAATTTCCAGGTCTTTATATTTTGACAGTTCTTCGAATTCCTTGGTTGCTATGTTACAATCCGCTGGACAAGCCATATCAATTAATAGATAAGTTTTCTCTTTCTGATTTTTAACAATAATGTCCGGTTTATTTGCTTCAATTTTTCTGTCTGTGTAGATGGTGTAATCCCATAGAATGGTTACATCTTCTATTTCTGTAACTGGTGCTGGGTGATGTTCATACCAGTGTTTATTCACAGATTTTCCTTTGTGTTTACCCATTGTCCAATGTAAATATTGCCCAACTCTATCGTGACTATTTTTATATCAAAGAACCTGCATTTTGGATCCACATTATGATGGATAATATTTGATGAAAGATTCTAGTGAAAAGACTTTCGTCTTGAGCTGCAAGAATAAAGCCTTCAGTCTCAGACTTTAATCCAGATGCACGTAACCATCGATGAGTATTAACTTTATCAACATTGGATTTATTGGCACGTTCTGGATATTGGCCATGCAGAGGTTTGTCTTGCCAGCGTTGTTTCATCTGTTCAAGAGCTTTAACTTTGGCTTTCATTTTCATATTTTTGCCGCAATTGTTGGTTCTTGGCTTTATTATTATTATTATTTGTTTGTTTGTTTGTTTGTTTGTTTGTTTGTTTGTTTGTTTGCTTGTTTTTTGTTTTTTGTTTTCCTTTTCCTTTTGTTTTTGTTTTTTTTTTGTTTTTTTTTTTCAAGTAGTTTTACTGATAAAATGTATTTTGGCAAGCAGGTTTTTTTATCCTAAAGATATGGGGGTGTAGATAAGAGCGTTGATAAATACAAAGATTTTGTCTCTTTAACTGAGCAGATTCATGCTAACTTCAAAGTTTTGAAGTTTTGTGAGAACACCATCATGTTGTTCTCAAGTAGCCCCGTCAAGTGAGAACATATTCTCGGTGATACTTCGAAGTCAGCATGAATCTGCTCAATTAAACGGATAAACTCTTTGTATTTTATATATAAACTAAATTAAACTAAGTTTTCAATAGAAACACAATCAAGCTAAGTTATAATTGTATTAGTAATTTAGATAGTTTCATAAAAAAAACGCCAGAAATTTAGATAGGATTGTACAAAACAAGACCACTAATACAGAATGCAACAGCAGGGACAAAAATAAATGTCCACTTCAAGGACTTTGCAATACAAAAATAAAGTCATTTACAAGGCAAAGGTACATGACTTAAATGGCAAAAATAAAATATATTTGGGATAAACCAAAGACATCTTTAAGACCAGGTGGTTCAATCACAAGTCTACATTCAACATAGAAAACTTAAAAAACTGTACAAAATTGGCTAACCACGTCTGAAAATTGAAATCAAAATATGGAAAAGACCCAGACATAACGTGGAGCATAGTTAAAACAACCAAACCTTACAACGGTGGCAAAATATGTAGACTGTGCCAAGAAGAAACGATAGAGATTATGCTATTCCCAAACAAAAACGAACTGTTGAATGAAAGAACAGAAATTATGACTAAGTGTAACCATACTAAAAAATACCTATTAGGTTCATACAATAATGGATGAAAACGTTATAATTTCTTGTAATTTTAAAAATTGCGCGTTCAAAAATTCCCTGCCACGCGAGCGTTAAAAAAAACATCGTTACGTGAGCGTTCTTAAAAAAAAAACGATAAACAGTAAAATCAGTTATTGCAAATCGCCTGAAGACACCACTGATGGTAGAAACCTAGTTAGCGTAATAACTTGTTTACAAATGGAAATATAGATAGATAGATAGATAGATAGATAGATAGATAGATAGATAGATAGATTTGCTTATATTTAAAATTGATTTAATTTACATTGCGACACGGAAATTTCTTTGTTTCGAGATTTTACCTCGTCATCACCTTAGAATATGGTTAAAAAATTCATCATAAAAGAATATCCATTAACTTATAAATATCCGATAATTTGTTTTTTTATTATAATATATATATATATATTTGTATTAATTAAACAGGTATTGAATTTTTACGCATGAAGAGTTTAGGAGAACATTAGAAAAAAATGATGTACTCCGAACCGAAATAAAAATAGTATAATTATACTCAAAAGTCCCTTTAAGTTAGATCAAAAATATAAAATGTTTTCCTTCTTTCTTTTTTTATTTAAAAAAAATGCTGGGATACAGAGAAAGTTAAGACAATAATCTTGTAACAATAATGGATACATCGCACCAGAGATCCAAAAGCACAAGGATGCATTCCAGGAGCGGAGTAGAGTATTAAGAAACAGGACAATTTCCCTAGAAACAAAGGAGAGAGTACTGGATTGCTATGTGATGTCTGTTCTTCAGAAGAGAGGTGGCTCAATTGACTGACATTTCCCCGTTGAAACTGAAAGAAAGACTGTATTTCCCAAACATATAACCTATATTTTTGATTTTTAAAAGTTGATCTTCATTCTGATTAAATTAAACTCGCACATAATTTTTTCTGTCTTCCCCCACCATAGCAACTCTTTAAATAACAAGTGTATTGTTTTATGCATTCAAATGTAAATCATTTTCACCATAATGAGTCAACATTGACTGATGACGAGGTAAAATCTTTAAACATAGAAATTTCCGTGTCGCAATTAAATTAATTTTAAGTAAAAAAAAAACAAATTAAATTACAATTATATTATGATCTACGATATATGTTGTATTGAGCACTTTTATTAAAAAGCAAATGCCAGAAGACTCGAAATTCTGTTAGTTCTTTTCATATATACTATATATACTAGCAGTATAACCCGGTGTTGCTCGGGTGTAATGAAAGCTTTTATATGTATATTATCGATTTTCTGCACTATTGTAAGAACTGCAACCTTGAAACTTCTGATAATCGTTTCTTATGTCTTTGTCTATGTGTGTATCAAATTTGATTAAAATCGGACCACTCCTTCTATAACCCGATTTTTTTGATGATCGATTTTCGATATTTATCGGGGGTACCTCGACCCAAAACCTAGCTAAGAACACTCGCAGATGCTTATAGCACAACTGTGTAAATTTTCAAAAAATCGATTCATCCGTTTCGGAGTCTATGGGTAACGGATACACACACACAGACACACACACACAGACAAAGTTCCATTTATAAATAAGTTTATATATATATATATATATATATATATATATATATATATATATATATATATATGTATGTATGTAAAAATATACTCAGTTATAATCTGAGATTCAGGACAGGATAGTTAAATAAAAAGAACAAAAGAGGAAAACTGTATTTAGCTCACCTACGCGTTTTGTCCTGTGATGGACTTTATCAAGGCAAAAAGACGAAATGTTCTTTATTCCAAATTACGTATCTATAAACAGTGTTGGCAACTATAAAATAAACAGAATATTTTAGTTTCAGAATTCCTTCATGTGTAGTGCAATGTCACGTGATGTTAAAATGAAGGGAATTCAACCGTTTTCCTTGGATTTTTTATTATGTATGTTAGTCTGTTTCAGTGTCATTTCCATAAGAAAAGGTGAGATTGGAAAAAAAAAACAGGTCGCAAATTGATATTTTAGTAGTACTGGATGGTCTATATATAGTGTGTGTTTTCTTTTGGTTAAAGAAGCAATATATATATATATATATATATATATATATATATATATATATATAATGTTTAACTATTGTTCTTCTGTTAATGTCAGTCTCGTAACTGGTTTCACAGTTTCTTTTTGAACAGAAAGAATTATTGTTTTACAATTCCACGTATCATTTGTCCAACAAACTATATTCCGAAGGCTCATATGAGACCGGATAAAAAAAGATACAAGTCATGAACTTTTAACAAAGAAAAATTAACAAATAAATTAACAAAACATCTCTATTAGCATGGAACAGGCTTGCCTCCCAGAGAGTAAAACTGATTTCTTACAAAGAATAGATATTCTATTCATACGAACCTGTCCTAAAAATCTTAACGGCATTAAATAACCAATTCAGGTTGATATGCCGTAAAACAAAATAAACCCAAACCCTGATCTACAAACTGATTTCTTACAAAGAATATATTTTCTATTTATACAAATCTGTTTTAAAAATCTTGTCGGTATTAAATAACCCATTGAGGTGTTGATATGCCATAAAACAAAATAAACCCAAACCCTGATCTACAAACTTACTTTTTCACACGCAAACAGTTAAGTGATTCTAGTATTCTTAAGAACAGAACCACTGATTTCGTTTTATGAAATAGATTAAAAAATTGACAATAGAATGTCGTTTGAATTAAAATATTACGCGCTTTACTTGCATTTCTTTTTTTTGTGTTATGGCCCTCCACAATTTCTTATTCTTTATAGCTCAGTGAGAATGAGAATAAGAATGAAAGTAAGAATAGGAATGTTAATGAGTGTATGAATGCGAATGGGAATAAGAATGAGGAAAAAGAATGAGAATGAGAATTACATTGAGAATAAGAATGAGAATAAGAATGAGAATATGAATAAGAATGAGAACGAGAATTATAACAAAAATGATAATTAGAATGAAAAATGTATGAATATGAGAATGAATAATAATGAAAATGAGATTAAAAATGAGAATAAAAATGAGAATGATCGGATTAATGCAAATGAAAATGAGAATAAAAATGAGCATAACACTGAGAACAAGAATAAGAATGAGAATGAGAATTAAGAATGAGAATAAAAATTATTATAGTAATGAGAATGAGATTATTAATGAGAATAAGGATAAGATTAAGAATGGGGATAAGTTACAGAATGAAAAAGAGGATTAGAATGAGAATAAGAATAAGAGAATGTGAATGAGTATAATAATGAGATAAAATTAAGAATAATAACGGAAATGAAAATAAGAATGAGAAAAGAGCGAAAATGAGCATCTGAGTGAGAATATGAATGAAAATGCGAATATGAATGATAAGCATGAGAATATGAATACGGATAAGAATAAGAATGAGAATAAGAATAAGAAAAGAATGGGAATGAGTGTGATAATAAGAATGAGAATAAAAACGAAAATGATAATATGAATGAAAACGATAACGAGAATGAGAATGAGAAATAGAAAGAAAATTAGAATAAGTAAAAGGATGGGAACGAGAGTGAGAATAAAAACAAGAATTTGAATCAGAATAAGAATGTGAATTGAAATGGGAATGAGAATGAGAATAAGAATGATATTAAAAATGACAATAAAATATGATTGGGAATGAGAGTATGAATACTAATGAGAATGAGATTATAAATTAGCATAAGAATAAGCATGAGAACGATAATAAAAACGAGAATTTAGAATAAGAATGAGAATAGGAATAAGAACAAGAATAATGAGAATGAGAAAAAGAATGAGAATAAGAATGAAAATCAGAATCAAAATGAGAACAATAATAAAAACGAGAATTTATAATAAAAATAAGAATAAGGATAATGAGAATGAGAAAAAGAATGAGCGTTAGAATGAAAATCAGAATCAGAATGATAACGATAATAAAAACGAGAATTTAGAATGAAAATGATAGAAATAAGAATAATGAGAATAAGAAAAAGAATGATAATTAGAATGAAAATCAGAATCAGATTGATAACGATAATAAAAACGAGAATTTAGAATGAAAATAATAGAAATAAGAATAATGAGAATAAGAAAAAGAATGAGAATTAGAATGAAAATCAGAATCAGAATGAGAACGATAATAAAAACGAGAATTTAGAATGAGAATAAGAATAGGAATAAGAATAAGAATAATGAGAATGAGAAAAAGAATGAGAATAAGAATGACAATCAGAATAAGAATGAGAACGATAATAAAAACGAGAATTTTTAATGAAAATAATAGAAATAAGAATAATGAGAATAAGAAAAAGAATGAAAATAAGAATGAAAATCAGAATCAGAATGAGAATGATAATAACTACGAGAATTTAGAATGAGAATAAGAATGAGAATAAGAATAGGAATAAGAAAAATGAGAATGAGAAAAAGAATGAGAATAAGAATGAAAATCAGAATCAGAATGATAACGATAATAAAAACGAGAATTTAGAATGAAAATAAGAATAGAAATAAGAATAATGTGAATGAGAAAAAGAATGTGAATAAGAATGAAAATCAGAATAAGAATGAGAATAAGAATAGAAATAAGAATACTGAGAATAAGAAAAAGAATGAGAATAAGAATGAAAATCAGAATCAGAATGAAAACGATAATAAAAACGAAAATTTAGAATGAGAATAAGAATAGGAATAAGAATAATGAGAATGAGAAAAAGAATGTGAATAAGAATGAAAATCAGAATAAGTATGAGAATAAGAATAGAAATAAGAATAATGAGAATGAGAAAAAGAATGAGAATAAAAATGAAAATCATAATCAAAAGGAGAACAATAATAAAACAGAAATTTAGAATGAAAATAAGAATAAGAATAATGAGAATAGAAGAAAAAATGTGAATAAGAAGAAAATCAGAATAAGAATGAGAATAAGAATAGAATAAGAATAATGAGAATAGAGAAAAAAGAAGAATAATAAAAACGATAAAATGAATAATAGAATAAGAATAATGAGAATAAGAAAAAGAATGAGAACAAGATGAATCAAAAAGAATCAGATAATTTTTAATGAAAATAATAGAAATAAGAATAATGAGAATAAGAAAAAGAATGAGAATAAGAATGAAAATCAGAATCAGAATGAGAATGATAATAAAAACGAAAATTTAGAATGAGAATAAGAATAGAAATAAGAATAATGAGAATGAGAAAAAAATGTGAATAAGAATGAAAATCAGAATAAGAATGAGAATAAGAATAGGAATAAGAATAATGAGAATGAGAAAAAGAATGAGAATAAGAATGAAAATCAGAATCAGAATGAGAACGATAATAAAAACGAAAATTTAGAATGAGAATAAGAATAGGAATAAGAATAATGAGAATGAGAAAAAGAATGTGAATAAGAATGAAAATCAGAATAAGAATGAGAATAAGAATAGAAATAAGAATAATGAGAATGAGAAAAACAATGAGAATAAGAATGAAAATCAGAATCAGAATGAGAACGATAATAAAAACGAAAATTTAGAATGAGAATAAGAATAGGAATAAGAATAATGAGAATGAGAAAAGAATGTGAATAAGAATGAAAATCAGAATCAGAATGAGAATAAGAATAGAAATAAGAATAATGAGAATGAGAAAAACAATGAGAATAAGAATGAAAATCAGAATCAGAATGAGAACGATAATAAAAACGAGAATTTAGAATGAGAATAAGAATAGAAATAAGAATAATGAGAATGAGAAAAAGAATGAGAATAAGAATGACAATCAGAATAAGAATGAGAATAAGAATAGGAATAAGAATAATGAGAATGAGAAAAAGAATGAGAATAAGAATGACAATCAGAATAAGAATGAGAAAGTTAATAATAAAAAGAATTTAGAATGAAAATAATAGAAATAAGAATAATGAGAATAAGAAAAAGAATGAGAATAAGAATGAAAATCAGAATCAGAATGAGAACGATAATAAAAACGAGAATTTAGAATGAGAATAAGAATAGGAATAAGAATAATGAGAATGAGAAAAAGAATGTGAATAAGATGAAAATCAGAATAAGAATGAGAATAAGAATAGAAATAAGAATAATGAGAATGAGAAAAAAGAATGCGAATAAGAATGAAAATCTTAATAAGAATGAAATTGAGAATAAAAATGAGTATCAGAATGGGAATTAGAATAAGAATCAGAATAAGAATCCTACTCAGAATAAGAATGAGAATAAGAATAATAAAAAGAATTAGAATAAGAATGAGAATGAAGAATTACTTGCGAGTGAGTGAAGTTCATGTTACAATGTGCAGCATGATATCCATCATGACTTTCAGCCAATGATAAGCAACTTCAGTTCCGATGTCTTCTGACCCTTAACGCCAGTTTTTCTACTAACCTCCGCTGACCCTAACTCTGCCTTCGCCCTTGGCCACCAATCGTTGACGTCCGCTTGTCGCATCTTATCATTTGCATCTCCCACGTCTAAAGTGATCATCCACGCACTTCAATATCAACGCAGGCAGAGGCGAATGGCCAATTCACGAGTCAATCATTATTCATACGTAAACAAAACAAAAATTCAGAAATCATATCACAGACTTGATTTTTAATAGTTTTGCTTAAACAAATTGTCATTATGTTAACGAAAACGGTCGGCTAGGAATTGATGAGATTAAAACAATCTGGCGATGTCATTTAATTAATGTCTTTTTTGTTTTGTTTTGTTTTTTAGTTTTCTTCTTCTCAATGGATTTATTATGAGAAAATGGTGATAGTTGACTTTTGTGTGAGTTGTATTTATAAAACCAGTGATTAATGTTTCCAGGTAATTATTTCCGGCAAACATAGACATTCATGCCCGCAAGAAAACGAAGTGTCGATAGGACCGAATTTTTAACTAAGTCCTCTCTGCGGTAATGTTTATTGTTTTAAAACGTGACGATTAAAATTGTAATAACCACCAAATATACAAAAGTGACTTTATAAATTTTCCTTCTTCTTGAGAATCGACAACATAAATAATAAAAATAATTTACTTATTTTTTTGTTTATTGGAATGGTTGGCAATATATCGGCGAATTGCCAGTTGAGTCAAACTTTATAAAATCTGAACTTATTTATAAATGAAACTTTGTCTGTGTATGTGTGTGTCTGTGTATGTGTGTCTGTGTGTATGTGTGTCCGTTACCTATAGACTCCGAAACGGCTGAACCGATTTTCTTGAAATTTTTCACAGTTGTACTATAAGCGTCTGCGAGTGTTCTTAGCTAGGTTTTGTGTCGAGGTATCCCCGATAAATATCGAAAATCGATAATCCAAAAAATCGGGTTATAGAAGGAGTGGTCCGATTTTAATCAAATTTGATACGCTCATAGACAAAGACATAAGAAACGATATTCAGAAGTTTCAAGGTTGCAGTTCTTACAATAGTGCAGAAAATCGGTAATATATATATATATATATATATATATATATATATATATATAAAAGGCAAGATGTTTGTGTGTGTGTCTGTTTATCCGCTTGTATGTATGTATTTTTTCAACCCTTTTATTTTATTTTTTGCTTCGGGTTTGGCTCTAAGTAGGTATAATTGTAGTTCTTAGTCTCAGCCATGATGCCATTTACTCAGAGGACTTATTTAGCTTTCAAAATTCAGTTTACGACGAAAAAGACTTATTTGATATCGATACCAGGAAATCAAATTTTGACTTACATCCATTCATTTTTCTTTCAGTCTACGGTTTCGCTTTAACTGGAAACAACTATTGCTTTTTAGTCTTTCATGCCAACGTCCAAAGAGTCTGAGCTCCAGGACCATAGATTAGTTTTAAAGCTTTCATTACACCCGAGCAACGCCGGGCTATACTGCTAGTCTTAAATAATAAGGATTTCTTTATAGTTGGTTTACATATTTTAATAATTATTAAATGTTTATAAATTTATGAATACAACATTCTTTCATATTATTTTCTTAATAAAGTGAAAAATAATAAAGAGTGTGATGCATTAATTGCATTTGTTTTTAGAATGTTTCAACATTCTAAAACCTAATACAATTACAAATAATCTCATACACAATTTATGCAATTAATAATATAAAATTATTCTTGTAAATAAACAATCTACGGAATAAATAGTGATCAATATTTTTGTTGTAAATTCTCAAAAACAAAAATGTATAAATCCACTTTCATCTTGGGTATTATTCTAATTTTAATCATTGCTTTTTAAAACAATGAAAATTGTCGAGGAGGTACTTAAAATAAAATCGTGGTACTTAAAATAAAATCCGTCTTATGAGAAAAACCCTCCTTTTGACATTCCGTCTTATTGCGGGCACACTTAACCTTGTTTGCCAAAGTCAAAATATCGATAAAAAAATAGGCAACCATGACCGTTAGTAGCCGAAGTAAAAAAAAAAAAAAGATTTGAGTCTCAAAGAACTCAATCTGTCCTGTTATTTGACCCATAGCTGGAGGGAAAGGTATTTGTACGTACGTGAATACAACGATCTCAACTGGAAAACGAACACGGCTCTTCGATTTCTCGTTCCGAACCGTTACACACTGCACCACAACGTAATTTAATAAATAAAAAGTGTTTAATAGTTACTGCAAATTCTCAAGAACAAAGATTATAAAAAAAATTCGTCCTCAGTTTCGTTGCCATGTTTACGTCATTTCGGCCGTTGTACGCTCCAGCCTTCTTCAAGTGCTAGAAATTTCGAACCGAACTCTTTATGACGATCATTTTTTGTGCGAAGCCACTTCTGGTAGTCATAAGTTATCTCCGTAAGTAGCCTGGTAATGAACTCACAAAACTTTGAGTTAAGTCACTGGAACTAACCAACGTCTATATCCGATTGGCCATGGGTCTCTGAGGACAACAGCAATTGAATTTCTGGGACTTATAACCCTAAAGTTTCAGTAACCATTTTTTACCAGATTTCATATTGCAATCTTTTTTTATGCTAATGGTTTTCTCTAGCACTCTGTATTACTGAGTATCAGTACTGTGTCACTACGCCTCCTTGGTCTCACACTTTCAGCGACCTCAAATAGAATGACTATATCGAATCCATTGCTAAATCCGCTGCTATGAAAGTCGGTTCTCTGTGTAGGGCCCGGAAGTTTTTTCCGTCTAAATCTATCCTGCACATATATAAATCTATTCTGTTCCGGTTCCTTGCTTTCCAGTCAACTTTGATTTTCAAAAATTTAAATGCAATAGCAATCGTAATCTTCTCTCTTGTTAATTCTCGTTCTTTTATTGTTCTCTCTCCTTAATAGTGTTTTCTCATACTCTCCCACACTCAGTAACCACTTGCATCTTAGTGGTATTATTGCCTTGCTTGGGGTGAAATGACTAAAAAAATGACTGAATTTAAATTCAATGTCAATCGCTATCTTCCGTCTTCTTAATTCCGGTTCTTTTATTGTTCTCTCTCCTTAATATTGTTTTTCTCATATTCTCTCACATTCAGTAACCACTTGCATCTTAGTGGTATTATTGCCTTGCTTGGGGTGAAATGACTAAAAAAATGACTGAATTTAAATTCAATGTCAATCGCTATCTTCCGTCTTCTTAATTCCGGTTCTTTTATTGTTCTCTCTCCTTAATATTGTTTTTCTCATATTCTCTCACACTCAGTAACCACTTGCATCTTAGTGGTATTATTGCCTTGCTTGGGGTGAAATGACTAAAAAAATGACTGAATTTAAATTCAATGTCAATCGCTATCTTCCGTCTTCTTAATTCCGGTTCTTTTATTGTTCTCTCTCCTTAATATTGTTTTTCTCATATTCTCTCACACTCAGTAACCACTTGCATCTTAGTGGTATTATTGCCTTGCTTGGGTTGAAATGACTATAAAATGACTGAATTTAAATTCAATGTCAATCGTTATCTTCCGTCTTCTTAATTCCTGTTCTTTTATTGTTTTCTCTCCTTAATTGTGTTTTTCTCATATTATTATAAGTCCTATGCTAACAGTTTATTCTCTCGCTTGTGAAACTCTCTTCTGGCTTCTTGATTCCCAGTCAACTTTGATTTTCAAAATTTAAACGCAATATCAATCGTTATCTTTTATCTTCTTAATTCTTGTTCTTTTATTGTTCTCTCTCCTTAATAATGTCTTTTTTTATTTTCCTTATATTCTCTCACACTGACTCGCGTCTTGTGCCTTAGTAGCGTTATTGCTTTGCTTGAGGTGAAATGCTAATTATATGCTTTTCCGACTTAATCTGTCTGTCCTCATTTTACGGTATCTCTTTTGGTTTTCGTCAGAAAACCGTGTTACGTCAAAGCGTTTAAAGCCAATTGATGACGTTCTTGTGTCCTCGTATGCTGAATAGACGAAAAAACGTCGAGCATTGACCTCGCAAACAAATTAAACCTCTTGAATCGCGGTCACATTCACATCGTCGATAAGGTGATCTGGAAGCAGGTGGGTCTTCTGAATCCGATCTATGAAGCTCCTTGAAGTCAAGCATAGCAACATGATAGGCCTACACACATACTGGCCGGAAATCCGCTGCGCTCAGGACCCCGATGAATAGTCGTTGGCTACCGGATACCATTTTGGTTGTAACCTGTTCGTCAGTGACAATCCTGCAGATGTCCGTAGAAAAGGTAAATCATACAGCCCTATATAAAACGAGGTGGAGCAAATCAGGAGCCCTCACAGAACAAATTTTCGCAATTTTCCTAAGCTCAGGAGACGCTACCTGCGCAAACTTGATCTTCGGTAACGATTCTTTGGCGACAGCGATCTAGTCTTCTGCCCAGTCAGTCATGTCTCTTTGGACGTTGGCATGAAAGACTAAAAAGCAATAGTTGTTTCCAGTTAAAGCGAAACCGTCGACTGAAAGAAAAATGAATGGATGTAAGTCAAATTTTGATTTCCTGGTATCGATATCAAATAAGTTTTTTTTCGTCGTAAACTGACTTTTGAATGCTAAATAAGTCCTCTGAGTAAATGGTATCATGGCTGAGACTGAGAACTACAATTATACCTACTTAGAGTCAAACCGGAAGCAAAAACTAAAATAAAAAGGCTGAAAGTAAATACATACAGGCAGATAAACAGAAACACACACAAACACATTGCCTTTTATATATATATATATATATATATATATATATATATATATATATATATATATATATATATTATCGATTTTCTGCACTATTGTAAGAACTACAACTTTGAAACTTCTGAATATCGTTTCTTATGTCTTTGTCTATGAATGTATCAAATTTGATTAAAATCGGACCACTCCTTCAATAACCCGATTTTTTCGATTATCAATTTTTCATATTTATCGGGGGTACCTCGACACAAAACCTAGTTAAGAACAATCGCAGACGCTTATAGTACAACTGTGTAAATTTTCAAGAAAATCGGTTCAGCCGTTTCAAAGTCTATAGGTAACGGACACACACACACACACACACACAAAGTTTCATTTATGAATAAGTTTAGATAGATAGATAGATAGATAGATAGATAGATAGATAGATAGATAGATAGATAGATTCCCTTCTTGAACAAAACACTGATTCCATACCATTTCCCTCTTGAAAAATGAAACTGTCTTAATATTCACAAAAAAGTCTTGATATATGATGGCTTATAGTCATATCACATTGAAACACCGATTCTTGTACGATTCTCGGTTAAGTAACATCCTGCCTGGTTAGTACCTAGATGAGTGACCGCTTCCGCTTTGGAATGTCAGGTGCTGTGAGCTTGGATGTGCGGTTGTCTAGATGACTTACGGCCATATCTCGTTGAAACTCCGGTTCTCGTACGAAGATAGAACTTAAGCAACGTCGAGTTTCATCAGTAACTAGATGGGTGACCACTTGAAAGTATCAGCTCTGAGATTTGATGTGCAAGCGGTCAAAAGAGCTTACAGCCACATCACGTTGAAAACACACTTCTCGTACGATCACCTCGGTTAAGCAACGTCGAGCCTGGTCATAAACTACTTTCTGTGGTAGACTTTTGCCAACCAAGGCTGTAGACCCAATCTTTTCTGCTATTTAACCTATAGCTGGAGAGAAATCAGAAGGATTAATAGCTTTCTCAAACGTATTTGCGCGTAAGTGAATGCAACGAATTCAGTTCGAATTCGAACTCGGTTCTCCTATTTCTCATTCCGAGCCGATATCCACTGCACCACGTACGCACGCACACCCACCACGAGATTACAGGAAGTAAAAAAAAGGAGAAGACTTTACTTGGAAGGATCGAGGAAAGGATAAATAAAGAACAGGATTCAAGTAAACAGAAGATAGTGATTGGCGTTTTTAAATTTTTGAAGATTTGAAGATTGTAGTTTTCAGAGAAGCAAAAAAAAAAGGAAGGAGTTCCACAGGCGAGAAAAGAAACTGTTGAAGTAGATGTTGCGGTTGCATCTAGCGAGTTCAACAGTAAAAAGGTAAGACCTACTTGCAAATTAAAAAGCAGGCTTAAATTCATGTATCGCCCGGTTCACACACCACCCTCGTCTATTGAACAGGTTAAGAGGCTCATCCCTTGTTCCCTGTTTAGGATGTGGTTTCCGGCTTTTTCTTTTCCAATCTTCTCATTTTCTTTTCAATTGGAGTAGATAGATCTATCTATCACCCGGTTCACACTCCACCCAAGTCTATTGAACAGGTTAAGAGGCTCATCCCTTGTTCCCTGTTTAGGATGTGGTTTCCGGCTTTCTCTTTTCCAATCTTTTCACTATTATGTAGCCCCCTGCACATCAGTAGCGTTTCCGCCTTGCTCGGGGTGATACGATTAAAAAAAAAATCAGGGAATCTTATCAGAAAAAATCTTATCAGAGCAGTTGCTCTGAAAATATTTGTAGAAAAGACAGAGGGAAGCCATGTTAAGTTAGTGAGAAAGTGACTGAAGCCGCGATGTCTGGTCAGGACTGATTTCTTTGGATTTTTCTTTTTCCTTCCTTCTCCACTATGTTCTTAAGTAAACCCTACCTTGAGTGGCTCTTGGGCATTGGTGAGTGAAGTTACCAATTTCGTGAAAGAACATAATATGATGATAATAACTGAGAAAAAAAAAGCATTTAAAAGTCCGTCATTTAAAGACATGACACACCAGTCAATAATAATAAGTGATTTGAATGAGACAAAGGATACTTCATTCTTGTATGAACGTAACATAACGTCATCAGAATGGACATGTTCCCCCCGTGTGGTTATCTCGAAAATTTGTTACTTGCAAAACCAATGAAAAAAAATGTCTCAACATCCGTAAAATAGGTTTTAAGTTAATGAGTACATAACACGTTAACAAAATCGATTGATAAGACGCCATTTTGAAGAGCTGGATTGGAGAAAAGGCATGTTAAAGTCTTGACTAAAGTGGACAGACTCATAAATTTTCTGCTGTTAGTTGTCTTATAAAGATAATGAATACATTTTGTCTAAGCCGTATTCATTCGGCACATGCGCAGACGAAGTCAGTTGACATTAGGCCAACATGGACGGTCAGTCAATTATGAAAAACGCCCAACGGATCTTATTAATCATCATTTTAAAGCCGTTTTTCTTAGTCAATGAACAAATAGAAAATGTAATCAATAAAACAGAAAGAATTGATCGGTAATTACTGCTGATTTCAAAGTTTGGATCGTTTAATGTTTTCTCACACATTTCATTGTCTCTTTTGCATGAAAGACTGATTTTTTAAAAAGTTCGAAATATTTAAATGAGCTGTTGATAATATTTTTGTCATTTTTGTTTGGGTTCTTGATCTTATTATAGATTTGGACAGGAGTTGTTAATAAGCAAGATTTTTTTCCATTAACACTATCGGATGAATCGTCTTTAATTTCTTAGATAAAGCACTGTCAATTATTATTCCTTTTTTCTTTGTACATCTTACATCGTATTTTCTTGCTTATACAGTGATCGTCTTAAGTTGTCTGAATTTTTTAGATGAAGCGTTGTCAATTATTATTCCTTTTTTCTTTGTACATCTTACATCGTATTTTCTTGCTTATACAGTGATCGTCTTAAGTTGTCTGAATTTTTTAGATGAAGCATTGTCAATTATTATTCCTTTTTTCTTTGTACATCTTACATCGTATTTTCTTGCTTATACAGTGATCGTCTTAAGTTGTCTGACTTTTTTAGATGAAGCATTGTCGATTATTATTCCTTTTTTCTTTGTACATCTTACATCGTATTTTCTTGCTTATACAGTGATCGTCTTAAGTTGTCTGACCTTTTTAGATGAAGCATTGTCTATTATTATTCCTTTTTTCTTTGTACATCTTACATCGTATTTTCCTGCTTATACAGTGATCGTCTTAAGTTGTCTGACTTTTTTAGATGAAGCATTGTCGATTATTATTCTTTTTTCTTTGTACATCTTACATCGTATTTTCTTGCTTATACAGTGATCGTCTTAAGTTGTCTGACCTTTTTAGATGAAGCATTGTCTATTATTATTCCTTTTTTCTTTGTACATCTTACATCGTATTTTCTTGCTTATACAGTGATCGTCTTAAGTTGTCTGACTTTTTTAGATGAAGCATTGTCGATTATTATTCCTTTTTTCTTTGTACATCTTACATCGTATTTTCTTGCTTATACAGTGATCGTCTTAAGTTGTCTGACTTTTTTAGATGAAGCATTGTCGATTATTATTCCTTTTTTCTTTGTACATCTTACATCGTATTTTCTTGCTCATACAGTTATCGTCTTAAGTTGTCTGAATTTTTTAGATGAAGCGTTGTCAATTATTATTCCTTTTTTCTTTGTACATCTTACATCGTATTTTCTTGCTTATACAGTGATCGTCTTAAGTTGTCTGACTTTTTTAGATGAAGCATTGTCGATTATTATTCCTTTTTTCTTTGTACATCTTACATCGTATTTTCTTGCTTATACAGTGATCGTCTTAAGTTGTCTGAATTTTTTAGATGAAGCGTTGTCAATTATTATTCCTTTTTTCTTTGTACATCTTACATCGTATTTTCTTGCTTATACAGTGATCGTCTTAAGTTGTCTGACTTTTTTAGATGAAGCATTGTCGATTATTATTCCTTTTTTCTTTGTACATCTCACATCGTATTTTCTTGCTTATACAGTGATCGTCTTAAGTTGTCTGACTTTTTTAGATGAAGCATTGTCGATTATTATTCCTTTTTTCTTTGTACATCTTACATCGTATTTTCTTGCTTATACAGTGATCGTCTTAAGTTGTCTGACCTTTTTAGATGAAGCATTGTCGATTATTATTCCTTTTTTCTTTGTACATCTTACATCGTATTTTCTTGCTTATACAGTGATCGTCTTAAGTTGCCTGACTTTTTTAGATGAAGCATTGTCGATTATTATTCCTTTTTTCTTTGTACATCTTACATCGTATTTTCTTGCTTATACAGTGATCGTCTTAAGTTGTCTGACTTTTTTAGATGAAGCATTGTCGATTATTATTCCTTTTTTCTTTGTACATCTTACATCGTATTTTCTTGCTCATACAGTTATCGTCTTAAGTTGTCTGAATTTTTTAGATGAAGCGTTGTCAATTATTATTCCTTTTTTCTTTGTACATCTTACATCGTATTTTCTTGCTTATACAGTGATCGTCTTAAGTTGTCTGACTTTTTTAGATGAAGCATTGTCGATTATTATTCCTTTTTTCTTTGTACATCTTACATCGTATTTTCTTGCTTATACAGTGATCGTCTTAAGTTGTCTGACTTTTTTAGATGAAGCATTGTCGATTATTATTCCTTTTTTCTTTGTACATCTCACATCGTATTTTCTTGCTTATACAGTGATCGTCTTAAGTTGTCTGACTTTTTTAGATGAAGCATTGTCGATTATTATTCCTTTTTTCTTTGTACATCTTACATCGTATTTTCTTGCTTATACAGTGATCGTCTTAAGTTGTCTGACCTTTTTAGATGAAGCATTGTCGATTATTATTCCTTTTTTCTTTGTACATCTTACATCGTATTTTCTTGCTTATACAGTGATCGTCTTAAGTTGTCTGACTTTTTTAGATGAAGCATTGTCGATTATTATTCCTTTTTTCTTTGTACATCTTACATCGTATTTTCTTGCTTATACAGTGATCGTCTTAAGTTGTCTGACTTTTTTAGATGAAGCATTGTCGATTATTATTCCTTTTTTCTTTGTACATCTTACATCGTATTTTCTTGCTCATACAGTTATCGTCTTAAGTTGTCTGAATTTTTTAGATGAAGCGTTGTCAATTATTATTCCTTTTTTCTTTGTACATCTTACATCGTATTTTCTTGCTTATACAGTGATCGTCTTAAGTTGTCTGACTTTTTTAGATGAAGCATTGTCGATTATTATTCCTTTTTTCTTTGTACATCTTACATCGTATTTTCTTGCTTATACAGTGATCGTCTTAAGTTGTCTGACTTTTTTAGATGAAGCATTGTCGATTATTATTCCTTTTTTCTTTGTACATCTTACATCGTATTTTCT
The DNA here is from genome assembly GCA_037127315.1 of Ascarosepion bandense. Taxonomy (NCBI): domain Eukaryota; kingdom Metazoa; phylum Mollusca; class Cephalopoda; order Sepiida; family Sepiidae; genus Ascarosepion; species Ascarosepion bandense. Next base: position 633,906 of record JBBBDQ010002164.1, on the reverse strand, counting down.
TGCTTATACAGTGATCGTCTTAAGTTGCCTGAATTTTTTAGATGAAGCGTTGTCAATTATTATTAATTTTTGACAAGTATTTCTTAAATCTTATTTCTCTTGCTTTACACCAATTAGTAATAGTCTTGTCTGAATTTCTTAGATGAAGCATTTTCAATTGTTATTAATTTTTGACTAGCATTTATTTCATCTCATTTCACTCCCTTTTATGCCAAGTAGTAATAATATTTAGTTGACTGAATTTCTTCGATGGAGAATTAGCAAATATTAATTTTTGACTAGTACTATCGAATCCATTGCTAAATCTTCTGCTATGAAAGTCGGTTCTCTGTGCAGGGCCCGCAAGTTTTTTACGTCTGAATTTATCCTGCATCGCCCGGTTCAAACTACACCCACGTCTATTGAACAGGTGAAGAGGCTCATCCCTTGTTACCTGTTTAAGATGCGGTTTCCGGTTTTCTCTTTTCTAATCTTCTCACTTAGTTTTTTGTTTTTTTTGTTTTGTTTTGTTTTTTTTTTTCAATTGAAGTAGATAGACTAAACTATCTCCCGGTTCACACTCCACCCACATCTATTGAACAGGTGAAGAGGCTCGTCCGTTGTTTCCTGTTTAGGATGCAGTTTCCGGTTTTCTCTTTTCTAATCTTCTCACTCTTATGTAGCCCCCTGCACATCAGTGGTGTTACCGCCTTGCTTGGGGTGATGTGATTAAAAAAAAAAATATATATATATATATATATATACCATCCTCCCGTATATTGAATTCGGTTGTTTCCCGGCTGCAGTCGCTCTCTTACCGGCGTGACGTGGCTTCCCTATGCCTCTTCTATAAATATTTTCATGGCTTCTGTTCCAATGAACTTAGATCACTGGTGCCCCCTAGGTATGAATTTACACGTGCTACCAAATTAGCAACTAGGTCCCACTCTTTTACAGTGAAACCGATAAAATGTAACCGCAATTTCTATTCCAACAGCTTCTTTTCTCGCACTTCCCGCCTGTAGAATTCCCTTCCACATACTTGCTTCTCCAACAGCAACAATCTCCAGGAGTTTAAATGTAAGGTCAATAGACACCTCCTAACACACTACCTCGCATCCATTCTCTCAATCACTCTTCCCATCTACCCAACCCTCATCCGCGGTATCCTTACCTGTCTATCACCCTCCTTCTGACATTTCCTATATCTAATCGCTCTTTCTCATCACTTTCCCCTGCGCAATAGTGGCAGTGGAATGCCTTGCTTGGGGTGAAATGATTAAAAAAAAAACTTCTTTCATTTTATTTCTCTTACTTTTATACTAAGCAGTAATATTAATTTGTATGAATTTCTCCCATGAAACATTGGTAATTATTATTAATTTTTATTAGTATTTCTTTAATCTTATTTTGCTTATCTTGATTTTTGCATCAACTAGTAAAAGTCTAGATAGAAAGGGGCGTGAAACAAAGATGCGTCTTTTCACCGGATCTGTTCAACTTGTACACCGAGACTCTTTTGAGGACCCTAGATGTTATGCCAGGATTCGTAATCGGAGGCAACAATTTAAACAACATAAGGTACGCAGATGATACAGTGCTGATTGCAGACACGGAAAGAAAACTACAAGACCTCCTACAGAAGGTAACTGAAGAGAGTGACAAAAAAGGACTACAAATAATCTACAAAAAAACCGAATGTTAGGTCATCAGCAAAAGAGCAGCCCAATATGACAAATACAGGTGGGGGATACTAAAATCAAGCAGGTACAAAAATTTGAATACCTGGGAAGTTTTCTAAAAGAAGACGGAAAGTGGGACATAGAGATCCGAAGGCGAATTGGCATGGCGAAGGACGGGTTGCAGAAGCTGAGTAAAGTATTAAGAGACAGGAAACTTTCACTAGAAACAAAGAAGAGAGTACTGGATTGCTATGTGATGTCAATTCTTCAATATGGCAGTGAATGCTGGACAATATCATCGAAGATGAATGAAAAACTTGAAGCAACTGAAATGTGGTTCTACAGAAGGATGATGCGGATATCGTGAACCGAGTATGTGAACAATGACGAGGTGTTGGAAAGAATGGAAACGAAAAGGAAATTAATATTTAGCATCAGGAAGAGACAACTGAAGTTCCTGGGACATGCAATGAGGAAGCAGGGTTTGAAGAACCTGATACAAAAAGGCCAGATAGAGGGGAAAAGAGACAGGAAAGCAGCGGATAACATATTTGAAGGGCCTGAGCAGATGGATGACGGAACGGGGCTTGCGAGATATTACAGGAGAAAGTGTGCCAAAAGCTACCAGGGTCAGGGAAACGTGGAAGGCCATAACCGCTTAGGTTCTGGAAGGACAAGGCACAGAGAAGAAAAGAAAAGTAAAAGTCTTAAGTTATTAGAAAGTTTTGTTAATTATTATTTAATTTTTTTAAATTATTTCTTTCATCTTATTTCTCTGTTTCTTTACACCTCGTTGCAAATGTCTTAAATTCCTTGTATAAACATTTTTTATTATATTTGTAAAGAATTGAATTAAAAGAAAAAAAAAGAAAAGTAATATATATATATATATATATATATATATATATATATATATATATATATAAACTTATTTATAAATGGAACTTTGTCTGTGTGTGTGTGTGTGTGTGTCTGTGTGTGTGTCTGGGTCCGTTATCTATAGACTCTGAAACGGCTGAACTAATTTTCTTGAAAATTTACACAGTTGTACTATAAGCGTTTGCGAGTGTTCTTAGCTAAGTTTTGCGTCGAGGTACCTCCGATAAATATTGAAAATCGATAATCGAAAACATCGGGTTATAGAAGGAGTGGTCCGATTTTAATAAAATTTCATACACTCATAGACAAAGACATAAGAAACGATATTCAGCAGTTTCAAGGTTGCAGTTCTTACAATAGTGCAGAAAATGGATAATATATATATGTATATAAAAGGCAAGATGTTTGGGTGTGTGTCTGTTTATCTGTCCGTATGTCCTTTATACAAATCCACAATTTTTATCCGATTCTCACCAAACTTCACACAAATATTCTTTAGGCTGAGTCTGAGCTCCAGAACCATGGATTAGTTTTAAAGCTTTCATTACACCCGAGCAACGCCGGGCTATACTGCTAGTGCATATATATATATATATATATATATATATATATATATATATATATTAGGTGCGATTGATAAATTGTCGCAATTATTTTGCTATTTCAAATATTCTTTAGGCTGAGTCTGAGCTCCAGGACCATGGATTAGTTTTAAAGCTTTCATTACACCCGAGCAACGCCGGGCTATACTGCTAGTGCATATATATATATATATATATATATATATATATATATATCCAGAGAGACAGAGAGAGAGAGAGAGTAAATAAATACGATATTTTTTATTTCAGGCTACGGAGAAAAGTTTTCTTTTATCATCATATTGCACATATTGCAAACATATTGCAAACACATTCTCGCACAGACATGTTGCCACGGACCGTTTTTGTTTTATATTAAATCGTGTGACATTATATTCCCGGCTTTTGTCGTTCGTCTCTGTTTGTTATATTATTATTATTATTCGTGTATCAAACCTGCGAGACAAAATGTAATCATTTTCAGACAACTAACACCAGATAATTTATGAGTCTGTCCACATACCTTTTCCCCAATCCAGCTCTTCAAAATGGCGTCTTATCAATCGATTTTGTTAACGTGTTATGTACTCATTAACTTAAAACCTATTTTACGGATGTTGAGAGATTTTTTTTTTCATTGGTTTTGCAAGTATCAATTATTAATATTTTTAATAGAATTTTTTACATCAAATGTTTTTACTTTTTATGTCAACAGCTCGGACCGTCTATCTGTAGCAGTAGGTAAATAACTCAGATCTTACGTAGTTTTTTTTTTTTAACTTTCCATCTTCTTCTATATGAGAATCCCTTTAGGATGTTAGTGGTCACAACTCTCCACAATTTCCTAAACTTTGTAGATCTTAATAAAAAAAACATTATTTTAGTTTTCTCTTCTAAATCATGTTTTACAATCCATTTACTCAAGCTTGCTAGGTAGGTGATGCATTGGTTTTCTCTGTTTCACTTTCCTTCAGTTTGAATTGTGAGTATTAAATTTTCCAAGCCCTCTTTCCACTTGCAAATGTCTCTTTCTATTGTTAAGTATAAGTGTACTTTCCTTTTCCAATTTCTCTTAAATTTCGTCCTTGATCACATTGATTGGATTCTATAACCTTGGTTGCCAACCAAGATTATAGAACCCAATTTGTCCTGTTATTTAACCCATAACTGGAGGGAAGAGACGGATTAATACCCTTCCCAAGGGTATTTGTGCGTAAGTGAATGCGATGAATTCAACTGGAATTCGAACTCGGCATATACAAGAACTGATTTACATAACAAGTTTTCTTTTACACACATACTTCTATCTATCTATCTATCTATCTATCTATCTATCTATCTATCTATCTATCTATCTATCTACTAGCAATATAGCCCGGTGTTGTTCGGGTGTAATGAAAGCTTTAAAACTAATCCATGGTCCTGGAGCTCAGACTCAGCCTAAAGGATATTTGTATGAAGTTTGGTGAGAATCGGATAAAATTGTAGATTTGTATAAAGGACATACAGACAGTTAAACAGACACACACCCAAACATCTTGCCTTTTATATATATATATATATATATATATATATATATATATTATTGATTTTCTGTACTATTGTAAGAACTGCAACTTTGAAACTTCCGAATATCGTTTCTTATGTCTTTGTCTATGAGTGATTTGATTAAAATCGGACCACTCCTTCTATAACCCGATTTTTTCGATTATCGATTTTCGATATTTATCGGGGGTACCTCGACACAAAACCTAGCTAAAAACACTCGCAGACGCTTATAGTACAACTGTGTAAATTTTCAAGAAAATCGGTTCAGCCGTTTCGGAGTCTATAGGTAACGGGCACACACACACACAGTCACACACATACATACACACACAGAAACAAAGTTCCATTTATGAATAAGTTTAGATCTATCTATCTATCTATCTACCTATCTATCTATCTATTTATCTATCTATCTATCTATCTATCTATCTATCTATCTATCTAATTAACATAATTACGGGAATGACCATGAAATTTAATTATACAGTCAAAGGGTTAAATTGAGTGGCTTCAACTTGATTGAATATATATATATATATATTAAAATATTTTACCAGCACCTGCTCTTGAATTTTAGAAGGGAATTTATTAGTAAGTGCCGCCATAAAGCGAGTTTTATAAACACTTAAATTTTAAATTTTAAATTCCTAATTTTTAGGTTTTAGGATATTAAATATAAATTTAATGGTTTTTGATAAACTAATTTAATTTTAACTTCAAATAGGAATTTAACCCCTCTACCTTCCTCTCCCAGTCTCCTTTAATTGTCTACCTTTATAAAATATGGATTCTTTCTACTAATTTAACCCCCGATTTCCTCTGCTAATGTATATATATATATATATCTTTTTCATATCTTTCTCGCATCATAAAATTTTATGCAAAAAATATTTTTTGAAATATATATAAAAAATGTTTTAATTTAATTTTTAAAAATTTATAATTTTCTTTAATCTTTATCCATTTGTAGTTAGTTTGTCTATACCAAAAATTATCTTTATTTAGATTAAACGCACACCGAGATCTTCCAGGACCTATCCGTGATATTCTCGTTGATAATACTTACATAATAGCATCATCCACATGCAAAAGAAGATTAAAATATTGGAGACGTTACTAATAAAAAAGAGAAATCCTACACTTAATAACATCAATTATGAACACGGTCATAATGTGCTTACTGTGTTCGGAACTTAACATACACAAGACTCTATATGCATAAACTTTCCACATGTTTATTTATAAGTAAAACAAAATTAATTCTTGATAATGGCTTAAAGTATGGGCGAAAGCACTCGATAGTACAAAAGCTTTGGACAATTCTTGTATAATTTGAGTTCCGAAAAAAAATTTATGCAAACACATGAAAAATTATATAAAAAAAATTAATGATAATACCTTGTCTGTCATTTTTAATGAAACCTGTGTAGAGGCTCATCCCTTGTTCCCTGTTTAGGATGTGGTTTCCGGCTTTCTCTTTTCCAATCTTTTCACTTTTCCTTATTTTTTTTTTCAATTGGAGTAGATAGACTAAACTATCGCCCGGTTCACACTCCACCCACGTCTATTGAACAGATTAAGAGGCTCATCCCTTGTTCCCTGTTTAGGATGTGGTTTCCGGCATTCTCTTTTCAAATCTTTTCACTTTTCCTTATTTGTTTTTTCAATTGGAGTAGACAGACTAAATTATCGCCCGGTTCACACTCCACCCACGTCTATTGAACAGGGGTAGAGGCTCATCCCTTGTTCCCTGTTTAGGATGTGGTTTTCGGCTTTCTCTTTTCCAATCTTTTCACTTTTCCTTATTTTTTTTTTTTTAATTGGAGTAGATAGACTAAACTATCTCCCGGTTCACACTCCACCCACGTCTATTGAACAGATTAAGAGGCTCATCCCTTGTTCCCTGTTTACGATGTGGTTTCCGGCATTCTCTTTTCAAATCTTTTCACTTGTCTTTTTTTTTTTTCAATTGGAGTAGATAGACTAAACTATCTCCCGGTTCACACTCCACCCACGTCTATTGAACAGGTGAAGAGTCTCATCTTTTGTTCCCTGTTTAGGATGTGGTTTCCGGCTTTCTCTTTTCCAATCTTTTCACTCTTACGTAGCCCCCTGCACACCAGTGGCCTTACCGCCTTGCCCGGGGTGGTATGATTTAAAAAATAAAAATTAACTTGATTTAAATCTTATTTCTATTTTTTCCCTTAAATATACTTTTTCAAATAAGTCTTTTTTTTTCTAATACTTTAACCCATTTAAACATTTAAAGTTAAATTTGTTTGACACGTATCGAGCGTTTCCAAAATAGAATTTTTTCCTTTTTTCTTTTCATTTTTCTTTTTTCCCCTTCTTTATTTTTTCTCTATACATTTTTTATATCCCGCCCTTTCCCTTTCTGTTCTGTTTTGTTTAACCCAATTCTCAATTTAACGACTTCCCTTCCTTAACCCTATTCCTTTGTAAAACTGGACATGCCAAATTTTCAATCTCTTCACTTACAACTCTATCTAAAAGTAAAAACCAAAAATCGACTGATTTACAAAAAAATTTTTGTGACGTAAATTTCTCAAATCTTAACAATCATTTTTTACTTTTTTATTTTTTATTTCTCTTTTTAATCTTGTTTTGATTCTCATTTTGAAATGGACTGTTGCTGAGGATACGGGAAATCTGTCTTTGAGATTTCATGTTGAAATGTTCATTCAACATTTTTGAATTTTGAAAATTTATTTTAATATATATATATATATAAATATAAAATGTGGGCCGAAAGCTTAGAAGAAAAACAATAAATAATTATCCAAATGTTGGAGAATTTTTGTCTTTATTTTCAACTGAAATTAAAGCAAAAATACGACGTTTAGAACGGGTCATGATTAAACATAATGTCTCTTACATTTAACAACATATATATATATATATATATATATATATATATATATATATATATATATATAAAAAGCAAGATTTTTGTGTGTGTGTCTGTCTGTATACAAATGTCTTTATACAAATCCACAATTTTTATCCAATTCTCACCAAACTTGACACAAATATTCTTTAGGCTTCTGGTTAGGTCATGGGCTACTTATTTTTTCCAATTTAAACATAATAGACATTCATTGTCTCTTATATTTAATAGTATATGTTTAGAAAATTACTTGCTGCCTCGATATACTAAATATATATATATATATATATATATATGTGTGTGTGTGTGTGTGTGTGTGTGTGTGTGTGTGTGTGTGTGTGTGTGTGTGTATACTGCTATGATCTAATTTGCCGCGGCATAAAATATAAAAAGAAAAGTTAAAAAACAAAATGTTTAACTTATTGCCAAAAGTTATGGCCAAAGTGTTCCACTCCGGTAGTGAATGGTTTTCTCGTAGGTTTGATACACGAAAAAAAAAAAAAGAATAACCAACAGAGACGAACAACAAAAGCCGAAATAGATACCTCCATTACATAACAAAAAATTCCAACATTGTATGATTTAAAAAGGTTCAAAACGATTTTTTTCTATCAAAATGTTTATGAAGAGGAAAGATCAAAGTAAATTTTATTTATTTTATAAAAAATTTTTTAATCCCTTTTAACATGTTCGAAATTTTGGCAGAAAATTTTGTATTGATTTGGCGTTAGCGTTGTCGAAAATATTACGACTATTTTACAATTGATTACGTAATTTTTTTTACGTCACTCACTTTTTCGATGACAAACACATTTAATTTGGAAAATCTCGCAAAAATCAAATAATTGTCGGATTTTAATAAAACTTTCACTACTCATTCACAAATGAATAAAATTATTTTTGAAATAGTATTGTGTGCGTCATCTATTTTAGTAAAATAATTTTTAATCTTTAAGTTATATTGGAACATAAGTTATAAATGAAACATTGTAATTAATTAAATTTTAAAGAAAATTATTTTGTCTGACTAAGATACATAGTGGGATCTTTAGCATTTACTCCACCCATGTCTACTGAATAGGTGAAGAGGCTCATCCCTTTTTCCCTGTTTAAGATGTGGTTTCCAGCTTTCTCTTTTCCAATCTTTTCACTCTTTTTTTTTTTCTTCTTAATTGGAGTAGATAAACTAAACTATCGCCCGGTTTACACTCCACCCACGTTTATTGAACGGGTGAAGAGGCTCATCCCTTGTTTCCTGTTTAGGATGTGGTTTCCGGCTTTCTCTTTTCCAATCTTTTCACTCTTACGTAGCCCCCTGCTCATCAGTGGCGTTACCGCCTTGCTCGGGGTGATATGATTAAAAAAAAAAATTACTTTTTTAAAATATTGATGAAAATTTTTTTAAACTCTGTTACCCCTCCCCAAGTAAATTCATGAAATTTTAATAAATTTTAATTTTCTGATATTTTCTTTTTTATTAGTTAAACGCAGAACTCATCGGGAAATATAAATCATGTATTTTTTTTTATTTAAAATTATGATTCACAAAATGAAAATCTGCTCAGAAGAGAAATATAAAAAATGCAATAAAACTTTGATATAATTTAATTTAATACGCTTTTAATTGTTGGAATAAATAATAAAAATTAAGGACATTACAGTCTGAAGAAAAAAAATTTTTTTGATTACTAATAAAATTTTTAAAGAATTGTTTTCATTTTATTTTTTATTATAAATAATTCATAAAGTTCTAAAAATATTTTTAAAATCTTTTAAAGAACTGAATCGTTTTTTTATTATTAGTTAAGAATTGATGATTATACTGCCTATAAAAAAAATGAATAAAAAATTTTCACTACGTATATTTTTAAAAAGAAAAAAATAAATTAAATTATTTGTGCAAATACAGTCAAAGTTATAAAGTACGATGTTAAAATTTATAAAGTACGGTGTTCCATATGGGTCAAAATGATTTTATAAGTTAACAAGCGTTCTGGGTTATTTCCCGTTAGCAAAACAGAAGAACGCAATTTTAGCATATACTGTTTCTTCTAGAAGATTTGTTTTCTGCGGATTCATCCAATAAGGACGCTGTTTTATTGGCTTAGAGTTTCCCACATTATGAGTCGCCATAATTATGAGTCGACATTATTGGCTTAGAGTTTCCCACATTATGAGTCGCCATTATTGGCTTAGAGTTTCCAACATTATGAGTCGCCATTATTGGCTTAGAGTTTCCCACATTATGAGTCGCCATAATTATGAGTCGTCATTATTGGCTTAGAGTTTCCCACATTATGAGTCGCCATTATTGGCTTAGAGTTTCCCACATTATGAGTCGCCATAATTATGAGTCGCCATTATTGGCTTAGAGTTTCCCACATTATGATCGCCATTATTGGCTTAGAGTTTCCCACATTATGGAGTCGCCATAATTATGAGTCGACATTATTGGCTTAGAGTTTCCCACATTATGAGTCGCCATTATTGGCTTAGAGTTTCCCACATTATGAGTCGACATTATTGGCTTAGAGTTTCCCACAGTATGAGTCGCCATTATTGGCTTAGAGTTTCCCACATTATGGAGTCGCCATAATTATGAGTCGCCATTATTGGCTTAGAGTTTCCCACATTATGAGTCGCCATTATTGGCTTAGAGTTTCCCACATTATGAGTCGCCATTATTGGCTTAGAGTTTCCCATTATGAGTCGCCATTATTGGCTTAGAGTTTCCCACATTATGAGTCGCCATAATTATGAGTCGCCATTATTGGCTTAGATTTTCCCACATTATGAGTCGCCATAATTATGAGTCGACATTATTGGCTTAGAGTTTCCCACATTATGAGTCGCCATTATTGGCTTAGAGTTTCCCACATTATGAGTCGCCATTATTGGCTTAGAGTTTCCCACATTATGAGTCGCCATTATTGGTTTAGAGTTTCCCACATTATGAGTCGCCATAATTATGGTCGCCATTATTGGCTTAGAGTTTCCCACATTATGAGTCGCCATAATTATGAGTCGACATTATTGGCTTAGAGTTTCCCACATTATGCGTGCGCCATTATTGGCTTAGAGTTTCCCACATTATGAGTCGCCATTATTGGCTTAGAGAGTTTCCCACATTATGAGTCGCCATAATTATGGGTATGCATTATTTGGCTTAGAGTTTCCCACATTATAAGTCGCCGTGCTTGGCTTAGAGTTTCCCACATTACCCTTAGGTCGCCATTATTGTCTTAGAGTTTCCCACATTATGAGTCGCCATAATTATGAGTCGTCATTATTGGCTTAGTGTTTCCCACATTATGAGTCGCCATTATTGTCTTAGAGTTTCCCACATTATGAGTCGCCATAATTATGGTCGCCATTATTGGCTTAAAGTTTCCCACATTATGGGTCGCCATTATTGGCTTAGAGTTTCCCACATTATGAGTCGCCATAATTATGATCGACATTATTGGCTTAGAGTTTCCCACATTATGAGTCGCCATTATTGGCTTAGAGTTTTCCCCACATTATGGTCGCCATTATTGGTTTAGAGTTTCCCACATTATGAGTCGCCATAATTATGAGTCGCCATTATTGGCTTAGAGTTTCCCACATTATGGTCGCCATAATTGAGTCGACATTATTGGCAAGAGTTTCCCACACATTATGAGTCGCCATTATTGGCTTAGAGTTTCCCACATTATGAGTCGCCATTATTGGCTTAGAGTTTCCCACATTATGGTCGCCATTATTGGCTTAGAGTTTCCCACATTATGAGTCGCCATAATTATGAGTCGCCATTATTGTTAGAGTTTCCCATTATGAGTCGCCATTATTGGCTTAGAGTTTCCCACATTATGAGTCGCCATTATTGTCTTAGAGTTTCCCCATTATGAGTCGCCATAATTATGAGTCGTCATTATTGGCTTAGTGTTTCCACATTTATGAGTCGCCATTATTGTCTTAGAGTTTCCCACATTATGAGTCGCCATAATTATGAGTCGCCATTATTGGCTTAAAGTTTCCCACATTATGGGTCGCCATTACTGGCTTAGAGTTTCCACGTATGGAGTCGCCATAATTATGAGTCGACATTATTGGCTTAGAGTTTCCCACATTATGAGTCGCCATTATTGGCTTAGAGTTTCCCACATTATGGTCGCCATTATTGGCTTAGAAGTTTCCCACATTATGAGTCGCCATAATTATGAGTCGCCATTATTGGCTTAGAGTTTCCCACATTATGAGTCGCCATTATTGGCTTAGAGTTTCCCACATTATGAGTCCCCATAATTGTGGTCGACATTATTGGCTTAGGTTCCCACATTATGAGTCGCCATTATTGGCTTAGAGTTTCCCACATTATGAGTCGCCATTATTGGCTTAGAGTTTCCCACATTATGGTCGCCATTATTGGCTTAGAGTTTCCACATTATGAGTCGCCATAATTATGAGTCGACATTATTATTGTAGAAGTTTCCCACATTGTAGTCGCCATTATTGGCTTAGAGTTTCCCACATTGTGGTCACCATTATTGGCTTAGAGTTTGTTATGGTCGCCATTATTGGCTTAGAGTTTCCCACATTATGAGTCGCCATTATTGGCTTAGAGTTCCCACATTATGAGTCGCCATAATTATGAGTCGCCATTATTGGCTTAGAGTTTCCCCCACATTATGAGTCGCCATAATTATGAGTCGACATTATTGGCATAGAGTTTCCCACATTATGAGTCGCCATTATTGGCTTAGAGTTTCCCACATTATGAGTCGCCATTATTGGCTTAGAGTTTCCCACATTATGAGTCGCCATTATTGGCTTAGAGTTTCCCACATTATGAGTCGCCATAATTATGAGTCGCCATTATTGGCTTAGAGTTTCCCACATTATGAGTCGCCATAATTATGAGTCGACATTATTGGCTTAGAGTTTCCCACATTATGAGTCGCCATTATTGGCTGAGAGTTTCCCACATTATGAGTCGCCATTATTGGCTTAGAGTTTCCCACATTATGAGTCGCCATTATTGGCTTAGAGTTTCCCACATTATGAGTCGCCATAATTATGAGTCGCCATTATTGGCTTAGAGTTTCCCACATTATCAGTCGCCATTATTGGCTTAGAGTTTCCCACATTATGAGTCGCCATTATTGGCTTAGAGTTTCCCACATTATGAGTCGCCATAATTATGAGTCGCCATTATTGGCTTAGAGTTTCCCACATTATGAGTCGCCATAATTGTGTGACTTGGCTCGTCAGAAAATAAACACATATATTCCTAGATAAATGTAGCTAATCCATCTTTCTTGACAGTAGATAAGTGCCGTTCATGTAGGCGAGCACCTCAAAGTTTTTAAGTTTATGAGAAGGATCCCGATCTATATACAATTCTCTTTTCTTTTTCTTTTTTTTATTTAGAATATACATCCTCACAAGAAAAGACAGCTAAAGTTCCTGGGATATGTAATAAAGAAGAAGAGCTTGGAGAATCTGACACTCACAGGTCAGATAGAGGGAAAGAGAGAAAAGGGAATACAGCGTGTAACGGGCTTGAGCAAGCGGGTGACAGAGCAGGGTTTCGATGGAGTAACAAGAGAAAGCGTGCTAAAAGCTATTAGGGATAGGGAAATGTGGAAGGCCGTGATCGCTAACGTGTTGAAGGGACGCTCCACGTAGAAGAAGCCTCCCTAAACGTAGAAAACTTATTTATGAATGTTTCTGTAAAGTAAAAAGTGGGGGATCAGTTCTATATTTTAATCAATATATAAACTGATCCCTCACTTTTGGGCCAAGCTGGTTTCTATACATTTATATTCTAGATTTATGGGCTTGAGCAAGCGGATGACAGAGCGGGGTTTGGATGGAGTAACAAGAGAAAGCGTGCTAAAAGCCACTAGGGATGGGGAGATGTAGAAGGCCATGATCGCCAACGTCCTGAAGGGACACTCCACGTAAGAGAAGCCTTCCTAAACGTAGAAAACTTATTTATGAATGTTTCTGCAAAGTAAAAAGTGGGGGATCAATTCTATATTTTAATCAATATATAAACTGACCCCTCCATTTTGTGACTATGTTAGTTTCTATACATTTATATCCTAGAGTTATAGGCTTGCGCAAGTGGATGGCAGACTGGGATTTCGGTGGGGTAACAGGAGAAAGCTTGCTAAGAGCCACTAGGCATAGGAAGATGTGGAAGGCCATGATCGCCTACATCCTGAAGGGACACGACACTTGGAAGAACAAGAAGAACAAGAATATGGGCCTATTATTTATTCTTCTGGAATACGGTTTTATCAGGTTTATATAACATTTTTGTGTTTTCTTCTTACGACCAGGCGTATCTATATATATATAAAAGGCAAGATGTGTGTGTGTGTGTGTGTGTGTGTGTGTGTGTGTGTGTGTGTGTGTGTCCTTTATACCAATCCACAATTTTTATCCGATTCTCATCAAACTTCACGTAAATATTCTTTAGGCTTTTGGTCAGATCATGGGCTACTTATTTTTTCCGATTTTTTCTCGATATCGGAAATCGATACCCAGATATCCGATCAGGTCTGATCAAAATCAGGATTTCAGTCCTTTTATCGTGGTTCTTGCTGCAGAATTTGCTCTAACTTTGTAAAATTATAGTTTTTAGTCTCAAACATTAGTAGATCTTCTCAGACGACTCATTTTCCCGATATCTGAAATCGATACCCCCGATATTCTATCGAATCTGATCAAAAACCGATATTCAGCCATCAATATGGCTCATTTTCTCCAATTTTACTCCCGATGGGTACGATAAGTTTTCATGGACTTACTTAGGTCATTTTATCCTTGGATGAGTTATTTGACTCCGATATTGGAAATCGATACCCCGATATTCTATCGGGTCTGATCAAAATCAGAGTGTTTATTCCCCGAAGATCACTGTCCAACTGGTTCCCAAGTATTTCTCCTGCGCAATGTTTTATACAGGGTCATGTGACTCTGCACGTGTGTGATGTACTATTTTTAGCCGTCAGCCCATCCTGTTTCATCTGCCTTATACTAATTTGACTGCTGATTTCGTAAGGTCGACAAAGAAAGAAGATACATGTGACAGAAAGAAAGAGAGAAATGGTGATAGTTTATTAACAGTATGTCCTCTTAGTAGAGCGACTGATAAGAGTGAATACGTGAGAATGTAACAATATATTATTATTATGTCATTTTTCATCATATTTCGATTTCTGTTTTGGTCTCACTACCAACCAAGTCTGCGGGGAGACCTAAGGCAGGTAGTGGCGTGTTGTTATGGCTCCATTTCATGTTTTTCTATCTTCCCTATCATCCCTAGCATTACATAGATAAAGTTTTCCTTAGTGTGTGGGCTGTACTTAATAAGACAATTTTTTGTATATCTCTTAAGCTGGGGTTTCCAGGGATTCTTCAATGTGTTGTTTTGTTCTATTTTTTATCATTCCAAGTGCACCTACTATCACTGGCACAACTCTTGTTTTCAATTTCCACATTTTTTCTATTTCAATTTCCAGGTCTTTATATTTTGACAGTTTTTCAAATTCCTTGATTGCTATGTTACAATCCGCTGGACAAGCCATATCAATTAATAGACAAGTTTTCTCCTTCTGGTTTTTAACAATAATGTCTGGCCTGTTTGCTTCAATTTTTCTGTCTGTGTAGATGGTGTAATCCCATAGAATGGTTACATCTTCTATTTCTGTAACCGGTGCTGGATGATGTTCATACCAGTGTTTGTTTACAGATTTTCCATAATGTTTGCACATTGTCCAATGTAAATATTGCCCAACTCTATCGTGGCGATTTTTATATTCGTTTGGGGCAAGCACAGAACAGCCTGAGATTAGGTGGTCTATTGTTTCTTGGTGTTTATCACAAAACCTGCATTTTGGATCCATATTATTATGCATAATATTTGCCTGAAAGTTTCTCGTGAAAAGACTTTGGTCTTGTGCTGCAAGTATAAATCCTTCAGTTTCAGACTTTAATCCAGATGCACGTAACCATCGATGAGTATTAACTTTGTCAACATTGGATTTATTGGCACGTACTGGATATTGGCCATGCAGAAGTTTGTCTTGCCAGCGCTGTTTCATCTTTTCAAGAGCTTTATCTTTGGCTTTCATTTTCATATTTTTTGCCGCAATAGCCGGCTCTTGGCTTCCGTTTTGCTTTTCTACAGAATCTACTAACTGTAAATCTTGTTTGTACTTACTGCCTTCTTTTATTATTGAATATTTTTTCTTTCTTTCTTCATGTTGCCTTACTAATTGTATCATCCAATCCTTTGTTGTTTCTATTTATGTTAGTAAGCCAATAGTTGTTGTCTTGTATGACAATTCCAGCTGAATAAGACCCCTTCCACCTTCTTTACGGGGTATGTATAGACGGTCTACATCAGCCTTTGGATGATGCATCTTATGCTTGGAAAGAAGCTTTCTTGTTTTAGCATCCATTCGCCTGATGTCGTTTAGAGTCCAGTTTAAGATGTTGAAGCTATATTGGACAACTGGGATTGCAAGGCTATTAATGGCCATAACTCTGTTCTGTGAATTTAATTCAGTTTTTAATATCATTCGTAGCCTTCTATAGTACTCTTTACGCACTATTTCTTTCGTTTTTTTATGGTGAATGTTTTCGCTCTCATTTACACCTAGGTATTTATAAGCTTCTTCTGGTTTCAATTCTTTTATTGTTACAGCAGGGTCTAGGCTAATTGAGGATGTTTCTTGTATTGATCCACGTAAAACTGTAGCTTTAGCACATTTATTCAAATTAAATTTCATTCCAATGTCTTCGCTGAAGCATTTTACAGTTTGCAGAAGACCT